>VXBU01018247.1:327353-343116 GCA_013400315.1 Bombycilla garrulus | reverse complement strand
TAAATTTTTTGGAGAAAGGGGGTGAAAAAAAAAAAAAAAAAAAAAAAAAGAAAACAAAAAAAAACCCCAAACAAACCCCAAGCCGATTTCCAATTCATAAAATAAAATCTGCAACAAAAAGAAGAAGCAAAGTCAAATTTGGAATCCATGAAAGTTGTGTTGCCAAAATCCCACCAGTCAACATGAGATCACCAAATGCTGATGTTGGTAATATGGTAGTGTAACTACAAAGGATTGCTCCAACTGCAAGAGTCAGTAGAATATATACATATATAGAATATATANATTATATTATATTATATTTATTATATTATATTATATCTAAGAGTATATATTCCTATGTACATATAGTTAAAATATTCTTATATATGAAAATTATATATACCATACACATAAGAGAATCTTCCAGCTCAGAAGAGACAATGGAAACAATATCAGTGCAGCAACATTTTGAGTTATTCCTAGTCAATTATTGATACATATATTTGCAAACTGTATTCACCAGTTATATATCTTGCACTGTGTTTAAAAATCCTTAATCTATTGATAAAATTTAGTTTTGTCTTTCTTTGTCTATATGCATGTGGTATTTTGTAATATATACCATGTGAAAATTATAGTGAACATGGCCAAACTTCATTAATGTGGAAAAGTGATACTAAAATATCCTTAGTAGTTAGCTTGCAAATGTACTAAATAAATAATTATAAATGTTGTAAAGCTAATATGCCATAGTATTAGTTGTTTTTATTTATTAATTAAGAAGAATTACATTAATTCTTTTGTGTGAAATATATCCTCATTTATTAATTCTACTATTATGCTTCTGGTCCATATGCCTGTATTTCTGTAACAGGAAGTAAAGAAACATTTAGCTGGCCTCTCTAAATCTTGGTTGCTATTTGATTACAATTTTTGCAAAGAGATTTATCAAGAGCAATGTAGTTGACTTGCTGTGAAACTGCTGTTTGCACAGGGTGTGGCTGTTGGAATTCACCTACACTCCGGTACTTGCTCTCAGGAACTGACAATTTTTTTCAGGAACTGATATTTTTTATTGCAGAAACGAATGGATTGATTGAGAGTCTGCCGCTTTTAGTATTCAAAAAAGGAGTGTTAAAATGGAAAAATTAGAATATATCCAAGATAATCTCAGAAACAAGAAAAGGTCACTATTTGGACATAAACCCAAAAGCACTCATCATGGTCTAAGCCCATATTGACATTTTAAGCTCTTTTTATGAAAAACTATTTTGTTGAAAAGTGCAAGCCTGGACTCCCTTCACTGTTATAGGAAAGTATATGAGATTATACTTTTGTAACTTTCTCAAAGATTGTGAAATGCAATATTCATAATATATCTGTTGTGACATCAAATGAACCATGATATTAATGCAGCTGTTCGAGGCCTGTGCATGTGCCAAAAAAACTAAGGCAAAGTCTGCAGCTGATAGTGATGGCACCTTGTAGAAATTGAACTCAAATTGGTTGTTTTGTATTGTCTGAAAGGAGCAATGAGCTTGTTGTTTGTAGTAAAGTCCGTTAAAGGTTGGACTTGATGATCTTTTCCAACATAAATAATTCTGTGAAAATTCTCTTCACTATTGCATATAACCAAGTGGGCTGGTGGATGATGATATAAAAGAAGAAAAAAAGTTTAAAATCAGATTCCTGGTCCATAGGTAACTTTGCTAAGTTACAATATTGCCGAAACAAAGTGTTTGATTCATCCTTCTTGGAGCTCTGAACCCCAGCGTCTACATGGTAAGGAATTACTGTCAGAGCTACTGGGATCTTGCAGAGGTGTCAGGAAATCTTCCACAGAGGTGGGAAAAAGCACAGAAATACAAGGAATATTGAAGACTATGAAGATTGTGTTTAAAAAGGTCATTATGGAAAAACCTGCCATTTTTCTAGAGTATTAAGACCTTTTCTCTCAAATCTATTTTTTTCTTGCTCTTGAATATACAATTCCGCATGTCTCAAATAGGTATTTAAATGTATTTCAGAATATCATCCCGCAAAAAATATTTAGTGTATAAATATGTAGCCGAAATCAGTTTGACATTCAATCTGAACAGAATTAAAATTTATCAAAATTCTGCAGTCTTTCCAAAAGTGTTTACTTGAAAAAAATTGGATATAAGGATAGAAAAATTACTAATTTCCCATTTTTTATACTCTGTTGACTCTCAATTAAAATGTTCCTTATGCAAACAACCTATAGTATGTCTTCTGTGAGACTCTAACCTTTTTATAATTGTAGTAGAAGTAAAATGGTACTTAATACTGGAGTTTGTGGTTTAGTTTGTATTTTTTTCTGACACAATAATGTTAAGTTGGAAAGTTTGCTTTATTGAGCAATATTAGGTTTAAGAGTATATTCTAAAATAAATTTCTCTATGTTTCATTGTTGTTGTTGTTTAAATACATGTTGCTTAAGGTGTATTGAATTTGTGAAAAATAATTTGCCATTAATTTTCCATTGGTGCTTAACCGTCAATGCATTATGTCATTAAATAAATGGGAATGGTTCTCAGTCATGGAAAGTTTCTTCCAGCCCATCTTCGTCATCTTTAGAGAGACTAAAAATTGAAGTTTCTTCTCTAGGGATAAACTTAATATTGGAAAGTAACAAAACATTTTAAGCTGCTTTCAGCTGTGGAGATAAAGGGATGCACATAACTTTTCAAAGTGTCTAAAACTAGTGAAATGGCATAGCTCCCATTATCCTGACATTTTGGAAGATGAGAAAGAAATATGAAATGTAGTATTGCATCACTGGCAGGATCATTTTATGATTTATAGTGCATTTTGCTCTGTAGGAAATGGACAGCTAGAAGTGAATATTTGTTTTTATTCTCCATTAATTTGGAGACAGAGTAATATCTCACAAAGTTGATGGCTGCCCCGGGAGAGCCCCAGCCCCTGTATCCAGGCATAAAAACCATTATCATGACTCATTGGGAGCAGGTCTCCACCTTTCAGACTGAGAGGGGTCAGTGCCTTGTGATGGGACACAGGGTAGGATGCAGAGGAAGAGCATCTTGGGATGAGACAATAGTCATGATATTCCAGGCAGGAGCCAAAGATGAAAAGGGAGGGATTTAGGAGATTTTGGGAGGAGCAAGTGTGGAAAAATGCTGGTAAAATAGAAATGTTTCGGTGATTGGTTAATTTGTCCAGCTGTGCCTTTTGCCTAGTTAGTGCAATCTGAAATTTGGAATTCTTTTTAAAATTGGTGTTTTGATTGACTTTCTATAAGAGGCGTGTAGTCTTATTTAGATTCTGTAAGCTACACATTTCTTTCAGCAATGGATAATATGCCCACATTTTCTTGATGTTAGACCATGCATGACTATACTTCAGAATTTCTGAATCCCATCCAAAGATAACATAGGCTTACTTTAGCTAATGACTTAAAGCAATCATACAAGATTTCTTGGAATATTCTGGAGAAGAAGAATGCTTTCAAATTAGTGATGCTAATGTATCTGTTTTACTAAAAACTGTAATATCTTTCTATCGCAAGACTTGCAGTTAGCTCTATTTCTCCTAAATAGATACAGATAGTAATATACATGCTGTCAACAGCCTGAATAAAGTAAGAACTTGTGATTAAGTATTTAATGTGAAAAAGCACCATAATTTACATCAAAAGTAATGCAAATTAAGTCATGATGAAAATCAGAAAGATGATAAAACAGCCCATTATCAATACTGGAAGCTGGCTAATGTTCTGATTTTCAAGAAGGGCAAGGAGGACCCCAGAAACTACAGGCTTTTTAGTCTCACTTCAGTGCCTGGTAAAATTATGGAAGAGATTATTCTGGGAGGTATTGAAAACCACCTCAAGGACAACACAGTCACTGGTCACAGCCAGCACGACTCCATGAGGGGAAAGTCCTGCTTGTTGAACTTCCCACTGCTACAGGGTAACCCCCCCAGATGATCAAGAGAAGCCAGTAGTAGTAGTATTTTTGACTTCCACGAAGCTTTTGATACCATCTCTTACACTGTCTTACTGAACAAAATGTCCAGCCCACAGCTGGATAAACAAATCGTGGGATGAGTGAGCAGCTGGCTCATGGGTCAGGAACAAAGGGTTACAGTGAAAGGAAGTGGTCACCACTTCCATTCATTATAGGGAAGTGGTCACCAAGCCTCACAGAGTTCATGAAGTGTTTGGACAATGCTGTCAGGCACGTGGTGTGACTCTTGGGAATGGTGCAGAGCCAGGAGCTGGTGCTAATGATTCTGATGGGTCCCTCCTAAATCAGTATATTTTGTTTCTTTGATTTTAATACAGTGGAAACAGTATTACCTTCAAAATTTTGAACACCATTTTAAACTATTCCTTTGAATTTTTCTGTTTTTTTTCAAGTTAAAAATGAGATATAATGCTTTGGGAGGTATAAAATTTAATATTTTTCAAACTAATCCAGTCACTCAATAGATGAATCTACTCCTGAAGCATATTTTAGCATGTTACAAAGGATCATAATTCTGCACAGAAAAGATTTCTTTTAGCAAATATTGAAGAATCAGATTTATAAGTTATAAGGAAGAGGAAATGTATTGTGGGGCAAGGTGGTTTTGTAATTTAGAGTCTTCAAGAATAATTAAGCTGGTTCTTAGTTATAATTCAATATAAACTATATTATTCTCAGTACTATATAAAAACTTTAAAACCACTTTTCTTTCAAAAGTATTTAATTTCACCATTGCTGTGTCTGAATTCCAGAGTATTTAAGCAATTTAGACTGTACGGTCAGACTGATTATCTATGTTCAAAATGCTTCCCCGCCTCTTTTCAGAGCTTTCAGAAGGTCTGTTCCTATGTTTAACAGTCACCGTCCTTCATCTCAAGGGAGATTGTACTTAAAACCACTGTGAGCCATTGAGGAATGAATCAGTATAACTGGGTCAGCTCAGAAACTATAATTCTTTAAAATAGTAGTGCTAAAGTCTTTCCTGGGTAAGGCAGTAATGTCCAGCCATTGCTGGGTTGGTTTGCCTTCTGGTGTCCTGCTAAAACCATTAGCTCTCATTCTTATGGCTAGATCACATGAAATTATTTTGGTATTGGATAACAAGATGAAAGCTGAACAATTCCTCTCTTCTCCCATGCTCCCTCCCTGCCTCTCTGCCTCCCTTTCTGCCTCTCTTCCAATGTTCTGGATGACCTTGATAGTCTACCACTGCAAATACAATACAGATTTTAATAATATCCTCACTTCATATTAAATGGAAGTTCCAAATGCAATATGAATCCTATCAACTTGAGTACACTTCGTAAGATCCCCAAGCTCTTTTGAAGAGGAGATGTCTGCAGTGTCAATAACTGTGATGCTGCCTTCAATCAAGATCTGCTCAGCCTTTCAGATGCTTATGGTGCTCACACTGTCACAAGCTTTCTTTTGTTCTTTCAAGAGATTTTCTGAAGGTCATTTAAGAACTATAAAAATCTGAACATCTTCACTATAGTCTGATTAACTTTGTAGAATATGGTTTCTCTGTAGTGAGAAAAGCATTTGTCTTTTCAGCACAATATTAATATTTTATTAAAATTTATTACCACTTTTCTTTCAGAATAGTAGCTTTCCCATCAGTGAAACTTAATTCACACTTTTTAAGCTACAGTAGGAATCAAAGTTCAGAGCATTTAGTGTCACTGGAATGAAAGAGTCTCTATCATCGATTCACCTCCTATTACTGCCTTCTTGTGGGCAATGGGAGGTGTCAAAAGAGCCTTTACAGTAGCTTCAGTATAGAGAAAATTATGGAATCCAAGCACTATCCTCGCTGGATACATGTGTAGTTTACATTTATCATGGCGTGCGCACAAGGGTTTCATACTCATGGTGTGAAGAAATATGCATGAATACAGCAGTCCATTAATTGCTGCAAAACCTGAGTTTGCTTAAAAAATAACTTTGGCTGTCTTGCAAAACAATGTGTCTTTCTACTGAAAATTAAAAAAACCCCACAAAATAGCAAACAGAAAGAAGCCCTTTAATTTAAATGAGCATCTCAATGTAAAAGTATACAGGATTTCAGTTACATAACATGGGTTCATAGCAAATGGCATGTGTTCAACTCTCCGTCAAGATATGCAAGACTTGGGATTGTAATGCAGAGGGAGCAAGAACATCTAGGCTAAAAGGAGAGTTGTTTTATGCGGATGAATGATTCTGACAGTAAAGCAGAAACACGTTTTGAAAAAGAAGCTGGAAGCTCAGAGTGTGGGCCTTGCAGAGTAATTCAGGACAATCATGTGTTTGAATTAACTCTGTGAGACAGTGGCTGGAGGGGACTTTTGAATGAGAGCAGAGCAGGACTGTTGGTTGAATGGAGTGGCAGAATCAATGGGAAATCCAAAATATATCCTACTGTTGAAACTGTAAATTTTTTGATAACTTTTCTTTATGTACTTGTTTTCAAGCATTTTTTTTTTCTAGACTATGGCTTTAGCTAAACCATGATTTCACAACATGTCTCACTAAAGCTATCTGAGCTATTGATGTGAAAAAAAGCCAAGGTATATATTACACTCAGTTCTCCTTTTTTTTTTTCATGAAACCATGTATGGATAACAATTAAGTTGGTGTGACAAGGTTTTTATCTAGGCAGCCTAGGTTGGCACTTCCTCCTTTCCTTTTTACTTTTCAAGAGCTTACAAATTTCTTTATTGTTTGTCAGCATTTTATAGTTCCGAATTGAGATGGCTAATCTACGGTAATTTGGCCTCTCCTTTTTCTGCCCTGCTCTCAAGAACTCCCACATTATTTTCTCTTTTCTCCTTCTTTTAAGGAATGTCACCCATCTTCTATTAATTTTCTTCAACCACAACTACTAACAATGTTCAGGTTGCTTCAGGGCAAATCCTTCAGGATTTGCTTGCAGTGTAAGTGTAATGTAAGGCACTTATATTTGCTTTTAAGTGCATAACATACTTCAGGACAAGTCTTTGAGGCCTAGTTGATTGAAACCATCTAATTTTTCTCAGTATCCTTTAAACTGTCCCTTTTTTGAATTCTCATTTGAGCACTTATCCCATGATGGCGTATTTTGTCACAGCTGATTAGCTTTCTCTCCCAAAGTTTGACTGAGATGAATTTCAGATCCAATTAGCTATTCAGAAGAGGTATTTTGTGTTTGTTTTCAGTTTCTGTGTATCAATGGCACAGTTAGGCTCAGAGCAGCCTAAGTGCCACCATGGGAAATTGCTGCTAAATTACCATTTTATTACAGGACACGGAATGACTGCCCTCAAGTGGCCAAGTAGGAGTGATACCACTCGTGGTACGTTTATATCTTTATTTGCTCCAAACAAATTTTTATTAGTAGTGAGGATCAGAGGATTTAAATAATAGCATTGATCAGGGTCTGACAGCTTAAGCTTCTGTTTCAAGGATTGCCAAAGGGGCATGCAGTTCTGAATGGGCAAGTTCTCTGTAAAAGCTGCTGTGTCTTACTCAGGTACAGCTTCTTAGAGATTTTTTGTGCTGTTTAGTTTCCTTTTATATCAATTATTAAGGCTTTTTAAAATTAATGGTGAATAAAATTATTAAGAACTGTAAAAAAATATCTAGGACTGATTAATAAATGAATGCAACTGGTCTTCTAAAATGTAAATACTCTTTGTCACTGGAAATTTAGAGCACGGGGACAACATTAAAATTTTATAGTCTTTTCAATCAGAGTTTTTCTTCTACAAAGTAGAAAGTAAAGGCTTTATGCTCTTAAAAAGAAAATAGTCTTTTAACTGTAGCAGCACTTCAGCCCCATTCTCAGAACCATAACACTTTGTCCAGGCAAATTTGAAACACTGAAAAGCCAGTGAACAAAAAGTCATGGAGAAACTTTTAAGGAGTATTCCTCTACAGCTTCTTCATCCCTTCATGTTGGACCTTCTGTGACCCACCATCAAGCCATGATCCACAGTTAATAGCACAGAGAACAGAAAATTCTGGCAGGGCACATTGTGGGGCTGGGCTTTACAACTGGTGCTGAGAAGTCAGCGCTTGTGGTAGTGATGCAGTGTGTCCTCATGAGATGAAATACAAATAGTGCATCCTGATGGACAAATTCACTTTTAATTGCCCTTCTTCTTGTCATTTGCAATGAGGTGTTTTGTTTCCATGTGTGTGGGAGTGAGCTTGGGAGGTGAAGTCATAAGTTTTTTATTGTCAAGGCTTGTTTAGGATGAAGACTGTATGCTACTAAATATGAGGACTGTATGCTACTAAATTGTGTATCTGAGGTAACATTAGGAATGTGTAGTCAAAGTGCTTTAGCCATAGCATTTGAGACTTTTCTCTAGTGTGAACATCTGAGCAACGTTTTGACCAGATATATAATGCATGAAATATGCATTTATTTTCCGTCTATTCTAATGTCAGGTTGCAAGTGAAAATAACATTTTCCAGTAACTGAAGTTTTCCTTGTAACTCTGCAACCCAAGCAGGAAAATACTGTTCAATTACTGAATCTGCTATCACTGTCCTATTTTTATTGGGCACAAACAGTTTTGGTGCACAAACAATTTTGTATTGTAGTTTCTTTTTCTGTCCCTTTTTTTCCAGGAACTGTTTTTTTTTCCTCTGCACCTTCAGTCATGTCTTTGGAATTTAGAACACCTGGCACTTTCCAGAGGCCTGAGCTGCCTGAAATTATGTTGCGTGAGAGGATGGAAGGGTGTTTCCCATGGGAAGGTGAAGGGTGACTGTTCGCCTGTTATATCTTGAGCACCACTCTGAGTTAGCAAATCCTGCACAGTGCTTTGACTGCATACTGTCTACCCACAGTCAGTCTGAGGAAGCTCTTTCAACTGATTAGAAGACTGCTTCAAAGAAAATTAAAATGATAGAGGGAAGAGTTTTATAGACAGGCAGAAAACATAAAGTAACTGATGTGTGGTTAGTTACCTCCTGTATCTTCCTAATTAGTTAATCAAAGGCAGTACTTGGATCTTCAGACCATGAAAGACTATGCCAGATTCATGTGAAATTAGAACCTGGAAAATTCAAAAGGCAGTCTTCCCAAATAGATGGAAATTGATTTAGGATCACCTTATACCATTGTATTGAGAAAATTGATCTACAGCTAATTTTAACTTTTGAAGGTAATATTTTCTGCTTCTTAGATAAGTCTACTTGATTGCTAAGGGTCTAGTTATAAATAGGTGTGAAGGACAAAAGGTGGAATTCATAATGGTTATAGACATCTAAAAATTACTCGAACAACCCTTCATAATAAGTTACATTAATATTAATCAGATAAATATTTAATGCTAATATCTGTATATTGACTTGGACTTTGTATTCTTTCTGGAACCTGAAAAACGTCTCTTTAGTTCTCATTTCTACACCTTGCAAATCAGAAATTATTTGATTTGTGACTTGGTTTTAAGTCAGAGCTAAATGCTGTCCATTCTGGGTGATGTTAAGGATAGTTTTGGGACAAAAATGTGATGTTTCAAAACAAGATAGAAAAAAGAAATTTATCCATTTTGAACTTAAGGGAAAAAATTAAGTGGTTTTTATGTTTTCAGCACCTTAGAATGATTGAAGTACCGTTGGCTGAGATTAATTCATTTGCATGCTCCTATTGGAGCACAATGATAAAAACATCTTTTCATAGTCATAGTTATTGCTTCATTTTTTTGAGTGTTTGTGCATTTGTCCATGTATTATTATAAAAAATATAATACTGTAATGGTAAAGTACTGGCTGTGTAGGTTTGACCACAAGGGCTGTAAAACTCAGGATGATCTCGACTTAGAAGTAATGATTCCCCAAAAGCCTGTCTTCTACCGAGTCAGATCTTAAAAAGGATCACTAAGTCAAAATAAAGCATTCTAAATCTAACTGTCTCTCTCTAAATTGTCTAGAGACAATCAATATGCATGAAATTTGATATATGTGGAAAATTATATCTTTATAAAGAAGTCGGAGATGCATTTAAGTATCTGTATAATTTTCTCACAATACGCTGTTCAAAAACACACTGGACCAGATGCATTTGCCTTTCTCTCATGAGAATTTCAATTACTTTCCATGAAACTAAGTGCAAAAATAAATGGAACAATCTGGGGTCTAATATATCTTTCTATTGGCATCAAAATGAAAACAGAAAAGCTTTTTAGCCTCTTTTTTTTTACTTGCATTTCCTAACTTTTTGAATAATTTCATTTCTGAATGTTTGTGCTGAATTAATTACAGCCTATTTCATGATATGTCCTTGGAAAGAAAGACTATAAAATGTTAATAAGCTTTTAACATACCAGAGCAGGAGAGTACCTCTATAGACATCACAATGCTAGCATCAGTGTGCTGCATCCATTTCTGTCTTCTGCATGAGAAAAAGTACCCTTCACTGACAAATGATGACCATACTGGTAATATGTATGATAGATTTTTCTGATCTTCTTTCCCAAATTCTGACAATCTTATTTTCTTCCAATCAGGAAAGCTGTCAAGATCAATATGTTATAAAAAACATCTCACTGGAAAATAAACTATGGGTACCTGTGTGTTATTCAGGAATTCTGGTAATGTGATGTATTAAAATGAGAGAGTAATCCTAAGAAATGGCACTTTTCTGAGGTAATCTGAAGAATGAAGAAATATTAAAATAAACTGGGGAAACAATAGTGTGTACCAAAAGCTATGAAAAAATTCCAAAGGAGTGGGTGGGTACACATGAATGCCATACAACTATTTTTTTCTGAAAAACAATTTTTATTGTCTCTAGTTCTGAGGATAAGATTTAGCTTTACTTTTCTTCCATTAGAATATCTAAGTATTGCTTTTTGGAGTGCTGTGGTGTATATGCTAATCTGGTTATGACATGGGGTTCAGAACTAGAAGTTAAATGGATCCAACTAGATCTTTTGAGACATTGCTTTTTATAAAAGAAAAGCCCATTTTTGAGTCCTGTCTTTAGGTGTGAAGTAAAGAAGAAGAACCTTTCCCTAGATTAGGTAACTCAGAGCTCCATCCTGCCTGACTGTCCTAGGTTACAATGTAAAAATGTGCCAGAGGGTCTGTATTCTATCTCCATCTTCATTAACTGTTGAAACAAAGGAGGGGCAGTGTTTTTCTTTGCCTCCTCCCCTGGACTATCTCCTGTTAATGGGCCATTAACACCTTGCCCCATGAGTCATAGATAACTCCCTCCGGGAGCCCTTTGTGTTTAATGGGCCATTGTGAGGACCCACCCCATGACTCATACAATGACATCAGCCCATTGTGAGGATCCACCACATGACTCATAGAATTACATCATCCCATTGTGAGATGCTCCACCCAGGGGGAGGAGCCAAGCATTCCCACCTGGATATAATGTGGGAACTGGGACAGAACAGGGAGCCCTGACCCACTGGTTTCCAGAGGACAAGAGCTACCAGACCTGTCTACAGGATCACTACTTCAGCAAGACCACCTCATCTGGACTGCTGCCACGACCCTAACTAGCAGGGTATCAGGTTCTATACTGACTCTGTCAGTGGTTTTTGTTTTCTTTGTATTACTTGCATGTATTTTACTTTTTCCTATTAAATTGTATTTCTGACTTGGAGTCTCACTGGTTTTGCTTTCAAACCAGCACACTGACTGAATACTTGTGAGAATGAGGCATCCACAACTTCTCTGAGCAACCTGTTCCACTGTATCACTACCCTCACGCTAAAGAATTTCTTCCTGATTTCTAAAGCTACTCTCAGTTTAAAGCCATTCTCTCTTCCTGTAACTACATGCCCTTGTAAAAACTCCCTCTTCATCTTTCTTGTGGGCTCCCTTCAGGTACCAGAAGGCTTCTAGGAAGGTATTTTAGGTCACCCTGAAGCCTTCTCTAGTCTAGGCTTTCAGGCTTTGGTCTCAGCCTTTCCTCATGGGAAGGGTCCCTCTAATCATCTTGGTGTCCCTCATCTGGACTAGCTCCAACACTTTCATGTCCTTCCTGTACTGGGGATCCCAGAGCTAGATGCAGTGCTCCAGGTGGGGTCTCAGCAGAGCAGAGAAGAGGGAGAGAATCTCCTCCCTCATCCTGTTGACCACGCTGCTTTGGATGCAGCCCAGGACATGTTTGGCTTTCTGGGCTGTGAGTGCACATGGCTGGGTTGTGCCCAGCTCATCCACCAGTACCCACAAGTCCTTCTCAGCAGGGCACCTCTTAATTTGTTTATCCAACAGCCTGTGTTGATAGCAGGAGTTGCCCCAACCCAAGTGCAGGGGCTGCAAAAACATGAGGTGGCAGAGAATGAGGAAGGCAGGTGCCCATCTGTGTGAGCAGAAGTTGACAAAATTGGACATACTGACTCTTGTCTTTAAAGCAGAACTTCCAAAGAGACACCTTGTGTGTGGGTATGTGTGTAAATACGCTGGATTTTACTTACAAAACATTGCATGAAAAATAAAATTAATAAAATAAGCAACTTCTTTGAACATAATTTAAAATTCTGCTCTTCCCTATTTAAAAAACATGTGTGTTTCCCAGTACAACCTTTCAAATTAGTGTGGAATTTAGCTTATTAAATTAAATGGATACATTACAATAATGTTATTTTTTTATTTTTTATTTTTTATTATAATTAAGAAATACAAAAATTTAGAAGATTAGAAGTTATTAGGTAGTCTTGTAGCTTTCTCTTTTGCTGATCCTGTAGCACCTTGAGAAATTAAGAGAGGCAAAAAAAAAAAAGTTTCTGTTGAGAATCATTCAAAGTTTCTACCATTACATCATAGATGCCAAAGTTACTTCTGCAATGTAGAATAGGCATTAGACATCTGTGATGGGATTCCTTAGAACTGCTGCCCCTGAGCAAGGGATCAGCTAAGCCTGTCAGTCAGGAATTTGCAGAGAAGCAGCACACAAATGTCTTCGTGAGGTAGCAGGCTAGGATTCACACATTTAACTTAAGTCTCCTCCAGCTTTCTTATTCAGGAAGGAACAGCAGCTAAAGGTTTCTCTCTCTTCAAAAAAGCTTAAGGAAAAGTCATTCAATTTCTTTTTGTTAGTGCACATGTAAATAATTTGCATTAGAGATGTGAAGCCTACAACATAAAAGAAATCTCTTATAAGTAGCTTGGTATGTAGTTTGCTCTATATATGCCCATTACTCCCAGTTTTTTTTTTTTTTTTTTTTAAGAAGGATTCATAAATCTTCCAGGCTGGAAACCACAGGTAAGAGTTAGAGCACTCATTCAGGGACAGAGATGTTTCAGCTATATCTACATCCTGTTTCAGCTATATCTACATCCTGTTTGAGGACTACATTTAAGTCCAGTCTGTGTTCTGGAAAATTGACTGCTGCTGCTTCCATGGGCAGGTATTTATCTCAACTGGGTTGAATCAAGTTTATTGCAATCTTTATTTGGTTACCTGTACAAAGGTATTCACTGCTGTCTGAGGCACACTGGGGATTCAAGACATGTGCATGGAGTGGCAGTGATGACACAGAACCTCTGGGAAGCTCCAGGTCTTCTGGAGAGGCACCTTAGATCCAAGTGAGGCATCTGAAGGCATCTCAAAAGGATAAATACCTCTGTCTGGCTCTCTAGATGATCTGCCAGGTTGCAAGGTCTTATATTTCAGTTCAAACCTTACGTGTGGGAGCTAGTTCTGGACTAGAAGACTGAAATGTAGTTTTTTATAGGTAATTGTCTACATGAGTCTGTTGCATTGTGGCACCTCCTACAGGCAGAGTGCCCAGACCAAGAAGAAATGTGAAGCTGTCTTTGTTCCCCGTAAAAGGTGAAGGAACCCAAGCATTCTTTCCCATTTTGGAAATGTTCTGAACCAGGACACTTCATTGGACTCCCTGGCCCTGGAGCTACCTGGATTGGACAAGTGCCAGAGCACTGCCTAAGCCATAAAAAACACTGGATAGAAGAACCTCGTGGCATTTTGCGGGTGTTTATAGCAGACACAGACCTCCGGTCTCTGGCGTGGCTTTTTCTTGGTAGATGTTATTTTGGAAGTTAATAAACCTTTTTTTGTTTCCAACACCACACAAGGTGTCTTTCCAGCTCATTTTAAGCCAATGGCTATTTGTAAGACAAAAAACCCAAAGAGAGATGGGAGCTCCGAGAGCTCATAACACCTGGCTCAAGGAGAAATCCCATCATGAGTCCTTGATAGCAATAGAACCAACTATTTAGGGCATGATTCTGTTGTTGAAATGTACATCCATGTAGGCCTTTTGATTCAGGTTCCCTGTAGATTTGCATTATACTTGACATCATTATGCAGGTGTTTCAGAAATCCTGTGGTGTCTCAAAAGTGACTTCCTTTTCAGGATTCTGAGTTTTGAATTAAGAGTTTTGTCCATATTCTAAATGGAACTTGAAAAATGACTGTCCCCAAAGTAGGTACTTGCACATAGGCAGTAACAGTGAGTAACCTTGTCTTTGTTTTGAACTGAATGTTCCTTCTTGTTATCTGTCTGGAATGTACTCCTTATATTGTCTTTTTACTGTCTGTGCTTTTAAAAATGAGAATGGGATCTGAAGTACAGGTAAGTTAAACCTTGTTCTACCTCCTTTCACCTGGCTTCTTGCAGGTGTTCTGGGGGATTAGGAGATGAGGAAAACATCAGATGCAGTGTCTGGATCGGCTCTAAGGATGTGGCAGATTAGTGTCCCCAACAATTCAGAGTGAACGAAAATAATCCACCAAGCCACATTGCCAGACCCTGAGTCTACATGCTGCCTTCCTCATTTTTCTACTTCATCCCAAAGGTGCATGTTCCATTGACAAGTTTTACTTTTTTTTTTTTTTTTTTTTTTTTTTGAGTTGAAGTGACTCAAATCTTTGTTCTCCAAAAGATTACCCTATACACCAGGGAACAGAGTGAGGGTGAAAGAATACCTTTTCTTCTGTTGAATTTGAACATATGGATCCATAATATGATCATGGGAGCATCTGACTGGGAGGGGAAGACCTCAGTTATGCTCTCTGCTCCACACTTCCTAAAATTTTTGGCAAACAGGCCCCAGTTGCAATGTGAAAACAATCTTTCTCCCTCTTTCTTGTCTGCCATTTCCCTTTCATTCCTTCCTGCATGGTCCATACTCCACTCTCACTACATGCCCTACATGGTGGGAGAGGAGTGTTCCTGGTCACTGGATCTTTATCTCTTTGTGGAGGAAGGAGTCTGAGTACTCTAGTTCCTATTTTTTGGGAGAATGCATTAGCTGATGCATATGATATGAAAGCTGAGACCTGTAGTTTCACTCTGGTTCCCTGATCCAAGAAGCCATGACCACTGTTGTGCTTTGTGCTCATCTAAATGCTTTCAATATGTATTAAATGTTCACTGTGAACTTTGTTTTGGATCCCTTGGGTTCCTCATATAGTTTTTTTCTGGGCCCCACATGACCTTGATACATTTAAGAGGTGCTGAAGGTGCTTAAGTTTAATTTGTAAGAACTGGAAACAAATTCATGATAATGAAGTCGGACCTAAGTCATATATTTCTCAATACCCCTATTCTTATCCCTCACACTCTAAAATTTATGAAATTCTTGTATATACTGGTAAATACAAAGGACAGAGAAAAAAAGTCAGTGTTAATTCCAATGAGTTGGCAAGCCATTTGGAATAAAAATAGTGTTTTGTGTGGTTGAATATATGAATTCTTAAATTTCAAAGTTTCTAAAACATCTATCTATCTATCTATCTATCTATCTATCTATCTATCTATCTATCTATCTATCTATCTGTCTATCTATCTATATCTATATATATCTATCTATAT
>VXBU01018247.1:312559-324231 GCA_013400315.1 Bombycilla garrulus | reverse complement strand
AAAAAAAAGAAAAGAAAAAGCCTGATCTCATTTTGTTTTAAAATGAGTATTTTTTATATAAAGCAGGTATTCTATTCCATTAAATCCCTAGGCATTGTGCACAAATGACAGCAAAGGTGTGGCTATTGGTCCATTTCCAGGAAAATCTTGTATTGGCTGATATTCAATCAACTTATATATAGCCTTTAAAAATAGGATACAGAATGGAAAAATGTTCAATCAAAACATGTATAGAATACTCTTCCTAATGCTCACAACTGTCATTACATCTCAGTTATTTGGATTTGCAGACAGGAGGGAATCATCCGAAAGAAACATATTTCAGCACCAGAAATTGAAGGGAAATAAAAACTAAATAATAATATAACAACAATAATAATAATAAAATAACAATGACAATAATTATAATAATAATAAACTTTGGGGTTTGGAAAAGAAGCATCTTTAAATCCATTCTATTTCAGTTTTATTTTCATGTCTTCCCTTTAACTAAATTAATTTCTACATACTGTTGCAGAGAAATAATGTCACTGAAATCCAGGCAGTCCTTCCTTATCAGTCAACAGCTGTCCCCAGATGCAGCGTTTTAATTTTGAAAGGAATATAAGAGCAATACATTTTCACTGACAACCATGCAGCAAACAACCCTCATTCTATAATAACTTGTCTACCGTGTTTCTATTCATAGTGGCTTTCTGCCTATTTCATGTAACTGAATTTTATATTCACCTTTTTTACATTGTTTAAAGAGAAGGTTGTCCATTTCTGTTTATAATTTAAAAGTTCATTATTTTTGCTGGCTCCCTTTCTCTTCAGTACTGCTTCTTGTTTGATCTGTTCCTGTTGTCCTACCAGCAGGAATTCCATTGTAACCAGACTGCTGTGCTCAGTGTTCCTGCTGTTTTCCATTTTAATTGCTATTATTATGTTTGCCACTCTACAATAAGACTTAGTAAATAAAGTAGTTACTGTACACCTTAATCTTTGCAAATATATAAACTGTAATAAAAATTCTGCTTATAAACTTTCATAGATTCATAAGATGTATTCAGAGCAAACTGTAGGTATTTTAAAACTCAGAATAATAAGACATACTGAGTTTGTTCCTAAGAATTTACATCTCTTTTAACAAAATACTGTAAATCAATTAAAGTTATAGGAGTGTTTTCCAGGGGAAGTTATCATGATTGTTATTAAAGATTCTTAAACTGTCATTACTTGTCATTCATGCACTGATATAAATAAAATTGGTGTTTCTCATCCTTTTTATGCCAAACTCTCAGGAAGCCATCTCATTAGCAAAGATAACACTGCTAGGTCTTTGCAGTAGACTGTAAGGAATTTCAGTTAAATAATATCTAATTTTGTGAGATGTTATAACCAATGTTTCTTTATGTTAGAATGTACTCGGAAGAGAAAGACTTTTTTGCCTAGTTCTAACTAAATTTAGTTTTGTTTGTCTGGGCCTGGATTACAGAATATTATTGAAAACTAGAACCCTCAAGTTCTATCTTGTATCACCAAAGCTAGAGAAAGCGTTAAGGGTGAGCCAGAACCGTCACTGCAAAAGCCAGCTGGGAATTTGCCCAAATGTCAGGTTGTGATTTGACTTAGCCCAGTGTAGATTGGTACCAGACATAAAATTTGGGTCAAAATTCAATTTCTCTCTGAGGGCCTGATGTGTTTCCAGTCAAGCTTTCCTATTTATATTACAGTCACTTGTCTGAGTTTAATGGTGAAATCTATATCAAGAATAACACTAGGAATACAGGCTGTTGGATTATTCATGTCTGTGGAATTTGGGAATTCCTGCTGTCACAATGACACCACTGGAAAACCAATGTACCTGATTGATTTTGTGTAATTAATCTGATCATAGGTTTCGTGTTTCAAAGCATTCCAGATTTGGAGGAAAGAGACGATGCCAGACAAAGAGAGGACTCCTTGTAAATGCAGCTGTCTCATTCTAGAGAACTGAGCCAGGGCTGCAAAAATAGCCTAAGAATCAGGGGCTGATTCACCTAGTTTTTCCTGGGTACCAACTCTGTGCTGTGCTGAAGCAGCCATAACATTGCAGCCAAGGTTTTAATGAAGATTTTCAGTTTCATAGCATAAGGATTTATTTTCACAGTCTGAATTGTTTGAAAATATTGCATGGAAGGATTATTATTTTGAAAGTACTTGAATTTCTGTGCTTGATTTTTTTCCCTTCTGTTTACAGCCTATGCAGGCAATGATAGATATTTTTGAAATATTTTCCTGAAAACATCATGAGAAATTTGAGGCCCCAAGTGCTCAGCTAATTAGATACTGCTTGCAGTGTTCCCTGTAATTAAATAAACTAGAATGATGTAGTCCTGAAATGCTGGGTTTATGTTTAAAGTGCTTTATCTCATCACATTTGAAAACCTCCTTTTTTCATACCTTTTTCTTTGTGCAATTGCATGTGCAGAATGCATGAACGCAGAGACATCTGATTCAGGTAGAGATGCAGGCATTGAATTTAAGGATTATATTAAGCTACCTAATGGAGAAAGACCTGGGGATACTGGTTGATAGCTGGCTGAACAAAAAGCAGTGTGTGCCCAGGTGGCCAAGAAGGTCAAATGGCATCTTGGCTTGTATCAGCAATATGGTGGCCAGAAGGATGAGGGCAGTGATCTTCCCACTGTACTCAGCACTAGTGAGGCCACACCTCAAATCCTGTTTTCAGTTTTCTACAAGACACTGAGGTGCTGGAACGAGTCCAGAGAAGGACAACAGACTTGGGCAAGAGTCCAGAGAGTAAATTATGTGAGGAGAGGCTGAGGGATCTGCAGGTGTTTAGCCTGGAGAGAAGGAGGCCCAGAGACGGTCTTCTCACTCTCTACAACTACATGAAAGGTTGCAAGGTCAGGGCCAGTCTTTTCTCACTAGTAGTAAGGGAGGTAATGGCCTAAAACTGTGGCAGGTGAGATACAGATTGGATATTAGGAGAAATTTCTTCCATGAAAGAGTGGACAGGCATTGGAATAGGCTACTCAGGGAATTAGCTGAATCACATCCCTGGAGGTGTTTAAGAGGCATGTAGATGTGGCACTTAGAACATAGTTCTGTTTAGTGGTGGCCTTGACAGTGCTGGGTTAATGGTTGAACTCAATGATCTCAGAGTGCCTTTCCAACCTAAA
This sequence comes from Bombycilla garrulus, assembly GCA_013400315.1. Taxonomy (NCBI): domain Eukaryota; kingdom Metazoa; phylum Chordata; class Aves; order Passeriformes; family Bombycillidae; genus Bombycilla; species Bombycilla garrulus. Next base: position 321,064 of record VXBU01018247.1, on the reverse strand, counting down.
TTATTTTTTGATTGTGTACGCATAAATATGGCTGATCATTCATATGAGTGGCTTTCCATGAATTTACAAATTTGCAATAATCCTATGTGCAGATTAAGCACATGTAACAGGCAATGAACACTCCAGTTGGGCTGCAACTGAAGTGGAGGTTTACTCTGTTATTCGCTGCTTTGGTCCATGCTCTGCTTGGTATGTAATTGTTCTACCAGACCAATATGTGGAAGCAACTGTGTATAGGCAAGTAATATTGTCGGTGAAACTGTAGGTAATTCCTGAGTGAACAACCATCCTAAGTTCCTTTTTTTCAATACAAGTGATCTCGTTATAGTACAATGTACAAAGTTGTAGTGACCAAAAAGAACAGTTTCCCTCAAGAATGTGTAAATGTTGTCTGTATTTTAATTCACTGACAAGCTGTGTTATTCAGTAAGCATCACCCATCTAGTTTTTAATAACTTAACTTGTGCATTGAACCACCCGTTGTTTATTCTTTTTGCAAATTTTTTTACTCTTTCTGAGTAGGAGGTTGAACTATCAGATCAAAGCAGTAAAATTCAACCTCTATTAGGCTTTCACCTCATTTTACTCCAATTGCATGACCTCTCATGGACCTGCATGCTTCCCAGGAAAGTAGAGGTGTTTTCCTGTGTCTTTAAGGATCCATTATCTTTGGGAGTCAAGCAGCATTTCTGAAATGTAATTCCAATAGGAAAAGGAGAATCTAATGTGAAAAAGATTTTTTGCTGATGTAATTGAAGAAAATTTCTGCAAATGGGTGTTTCTTGGATATGGAGTTGCAAAGAGCCTGCATGAAGTAGTAATAATTCAGAATCATTCTAGAGGCATTGTGGCTGTAATGAAGATCCTTTGTTTCACATCTGCATGAGAAGAGTAGGTATGTATAGCAAACTCTCATACTGAGAGACAGTTCATGTACACTAGGTACCAGTTTTTGGTGATTTTTTTTTTCTTAAGGGATAGACACGGTTTTAGAGTATCTCCAAATGTCTGTATGGTGTTGAGTTTAGCTTTCTACCACCCAGAAATACAAATGTTCATTGCAACCTGACTGCATGGAGCTAAATGATCTTTAAAACATAATAGACTCACAGACCTTAAATAATTCCTTTTCTTCTTTGTCAGCATTCACACAACGAACTTAATACAAGTAATGACATCAGATATGTACAGCATGCTCTGAGTACACTCACATGCTATAACCATGTCATGCTTGTGTTCATTTATATTGTTTTAACAAAGGCCATTGCCCCTCTATTCATTTTATACCTGGCTGCATATTCTCACTTAGTCAAAGGAAGCTTGAGGCCTGAATCATTTATAAAGCATGTATTCATGCTTTTGGTCAGTTACCTTAGATTTCACCAGCTGCCTGTAGTAGTCTGCAATGTATAGCAGTTCAGGAGTTTGTGGTGAATTTATTATACTTGACAATATTCCCAAGCATATTTGGTAGAATGGTCTGAATATTAATGCATCTCCTGAGTCAGTACAATCCCTCACTGTTCTGTTGTTACAGCTTTCTTTGAAATTCAGTCAACAGCCTGCAATACCAAAACAACAAAAATATGTGCACTTATCTTCAGGCCATTAAAATCCTACAGCTGTGTTTACCTTCCTTTTTGTGCAAGGAATGAGTAAAAAGCTTTCAATCAAATGCATGTAGAAAAGAGGAAGGACAGGGGAACTCCCTAGCAGGGATTAGAAGCTGCTGCCTTCCTGGCACTTGCTGCAGAACAGAAACATCCTGTGTAATGTTAGCTGCCCTTTTCATTTCTGTTGAAGCAGTGACAGAGTTTCTAGCACCCCCTGCTTAATGGCTAAGGGGCCCATGGGTACAATTCTGCAATCTAATCATTCCAGGTAATTTGCCGTATGGATGGTTGGGTTAAGGCAAAGTGGTCCAGAGACCTGAATTCATTTCAACCTCGACGTATTGTCAAAACCGGAATGAGATTCATGTTTTAATCTTAAACTTTGTCCATATATATTAATGACTTCTCTCCTACCTCCCACACTGTGTGCAAAGGAAAATAATATACATTTGTTGTTTTAATCTCTATTTGGTTGATGAAAGGAGACAGGGAATCTAATGTATGTCTGAGAAGAGAGAGAGACAGCTTTCTACACTGATCAGCTCTTTGGGTTAATTAATACTTATATAATCTTGCAAAAGTATGTGCTTCCCATGCTTGTATTTTTTTAAGAGTTATGACTGTCATCCTTGTAGGAACCTTACACATTCCCTTCAGAACAGGAATTATTTTGATCTCGACATGAGGTTTTTTATTAACTTGCCTTTTCACAAAGAAAAGCAAACTGATTCAAACACACATTTTGAAAAGTGAAGCAAACAAATTGCATCCCTTTCCCCCACGTTCTTACTGGAGTGATCCACTATCGTAAAATTTTATTTATAAAAATTATTCAGTGTTTCTGCCTCTCTTTCATTTCTCCACCCCAAAATAACAGAAAGACCTAAGTTCTCACTGAGCAATTTTTGGAAGGTAAAAAAGGTCACCCATTTCTCTTTTCATTTTCAAATCCCAAGAGGAGATTTTCAAGGATACTAAGGGCTGTTAAGCACCCAATTCCCACTGAGCATCAGAGAGAATTGGACGACTGGCTGCCCTTTGTGTCTTTGATTTATTTCCCTCTTTGGTCTTTACTAACAACAATTTTTTCTCATTTGGAACACACTGATTGAAAACATCCAAGGTCAAATTCATTTTGCGGAATTCTACTGAAGTCAACAAAGACACACACCATGATGGAGTTGAGTCTATAGCTGTACTTTTAGCCTCTCATTAGTACTAAATCTTCAGGATTTTTATCTCCATTGGAACCACTTGGAGAAAGAGAGGAAAAGACAACTTAATAAATACTTAAAACTGAAGAGGATTGAAAACTAAACTGAAATAGGGTTTTTTGCAAATTTTATTTCTAAAATCTTATCAGGAAAAATATTTTGATTTTTGCAGGTTTATATTCCTGGCATAAATGTTTCCTCGGAAAACTTTACAAGGAAAAAGATGGGCTTCTTGCTTAACTAGGTTTCTTTTTTTTTTTAAGCTCCCTTTTCCTGCATAACTTCCAGTGGTTGTTAAGAGTGGAATTCATCTCACATCACTTTACAAGTCTGCAATCTCGCTGTCTATATTTGAATTACTTTTCCTAGGCTACATTTACAGTCTTAAGAAAGACAAAGGCACTGTGGGGCATAATTAATCTGACCTATCCTAAATAAGATGTGAGGAATAACACCCTATGTGTACTTGTTTTTCTCCACTAGCAAGAAGGGTAATCCAGCTGGCTAGATCAGATTTGCACCGTAGGAGTCTACATTTGATCAGATGAATCCTCCCCTGCTGTCATCCATTTCTTCTTCCTTCCAAGGCTAACCTTGTTCAGTCTGGTGTGATAGCGGTTTGGTTGTAAGATAAATTGCATTTGTGAATCTTCACACGTTGTGCTTTTTCTGATGTTTGTGCATTAAAAAAGACAAATTACAAACTCATGAATGTGATGGAACAGATCATGTAAAATTTGGCACATTTCTCTGTCTGACATATTATGTTGGCCTTGTTTCCCTCAATATACAAGCACTTTAGCTGTCCCTATTCATTTATACACTTCATTAAAAATATTTTATTTTTATTCATGTGTAGTAGCTTTGTTCTGATGTATTATAGAATTATCTAGGTCAAACTAAAATACGTTTTCATTCCTATCAAGAATATACTGAGAGCTAACTGGAAGGATTATGGTTCAGGAACTTGTGGCATTTGTCATGGTGAAGAGTACAAGTTCCAGGTGACAGGAGACTGGTGGTTCACATCAGACTTCTGAGATCTCCCTGAACAACTACTTCAGAAATGCTGTTATGTGGGATTTGTTACTTCCTGGGGAAGGGTTTCCAAATTTCCCAGAGAGGTTATTGAAGGTGCTGTCTATCATTATTAGCCACTTCCACCAAAACTTCATATTTTCTGATAGCGTGTCATAATGAAATCACACTGATATAATTTCAGTTTAATTCTCCATGATCTGTTGTTGTTGTGCTGTTGTTATGGTTAAAGGGTTTTCATAGATAATCCTTGCCTATTTTAACATACATTTTTGCTTAGTTAGAGCCTTTCTCCTTTCATTGCAATGGTAAGTGCAGAGAGCGTAAGGAAATGGGTTTGTCTGGAGCTCAGAAACAACCAGGTTTAAAAAGCTTAGTTTTAATGACTTGGGCCTCACTTAAAAAACTGGAAAATCGTGTGTGCCCACTGACTGTAATATCTGAGTTACAGCTGCAAATGAGTACTACCCACCTAGTTCATGTAGGTTTTCTGAGAATATCACTACATGGCAAGAAAAATTGAAGATTTACATGACTAAGCTGCTGTTTACATATCTGTTTTAGCTCTACAATTACTGTTGAGTTGAAATTCAACAACACCACAAGGATTATTGAAAATATCTGAATTCTTTTTGTGGATCAAAAATATGTATATTGAACAATTTGGTTTTGGACACTGTCAAAATTAGTTACTAGAATCTGTTTCCTGTTGCATAGTTAGAATGGTGGGAATCAAAGATTGTTTCACTAAACTGCAGTGCTTTAAGGTTCTTTGTCAGATTGCCACATCAATAACGCAAACATAATCAATTTTACTTACATTGTTCCTATAGTTCCTTGTTTACACAGTATTAAAGACCTCCACTTATGAAGATTCCACAACTTCCTCAGCCCATCTCTTGCCAGCTCATCTCATTTTCTTTCACTGTCATACAGACTTTTTTGTCTTTTTACCTAGCCCAAATCTTCTTTTCTATGCTTTGAATGCAATCCACCATAAGCTGAGAAAACGGATTATTCTGATCTTCGATATTATTGTGATCATATTATCATACTCTCATTTTTACTTTCTTTTCAGTGTAAACTACTAAGTGTATTCACTCTTTCCTCCAAGGTATTATTTCTAGACAGCTAATGATTCTTCTTATGGTTTTTCAATTTCTGCTTGGTCCACACCTTCCTTCAAGTGCAGGGAAAATAACTAAGATTTACCAGTATGGTACTTATAATTTTTTTTTTGCATCAGAATGATGCTGTTGACACTTGTTTAATGTGTTACCCACAGTCAATGCCCCAGTGCTTATTTTTAAATTTATTTTAAGCATAGATGAACAGCCAACATACAGAATGACTATATGGACACATAATATTTGTTTGGAGTCTACATGAAGTACAAGACAGCTGCTTTGTACATAATCTCATAGTGCCAGGCCTTTTTTGGCAGCCTTAAAATCTGTGTTATTTTTCCATAGAACTTCTGATTAAGTGTTCTAACATCATGGAGAGTTTATGAAGTTGATTCTTTCTGACACTGTTATTGACCAGTTTTCAGGTCAGACGTCCACCTCCAGTTTCTCAAGGTGAGTTTTAATTCTTGGCTGTCCTCACTATCTTGTTATCTGAAAATGTAATTATCTGCACATTAAATAAGTACCTTCTTTATTCTTTCATCCAGGTCAGTGGATACCAGATCTGGAGCAGACTCCTATGGATACTCACACAGTATGTTCTTCTGTTTTGACAATGAACCATTGATAACTAGAGTACAGTTACACAAGGGAGTTCAAGGGAATACAAATGAAAATGAGACCAATGAATTAGAAACAATTGCTGATTAATATTTTGACAGGTTCTGTTGCAAGTTAGTTACTTGTCTTCATGCTCAGTGTAATTTGTTTTCTTTTTTGTTTACTAAAACATACCCTCAAACCCACCCAACAAAAAACCCAGACAAAAGAACTAACTGCTTGCTCTTTGAAAAGAGGCTTTATGAAGAGATGAATCACTGTTATGATTCTGCTGTTTAAGGCCATTTGCAACTTTCAAGTAAGTTAATTTATATGTCCTTCAGCAGAACTTAAAATTTTGAGGAAGAGTGTGCTCTTTGCTCTAGATATAAAGCAAAAGACTCACAGAAATTTTGAATTAGTAATGGAATGGTGTATAATGAAGATTCTGTTGAAATTGGTGGAGATCTTATCTTAATGGAAGAACAGTGCTACTAAGGGCATCTCTGGGATACACCACTAACTAGGCATAAGACACTTTGGTTTGTATTGTCAGCTTTCCATTTTTAACTGAAATTCTGTTTTTGTTCATGGCTTACCAGAAAATCTTCATGTGCATTTATGCACAGAGTCAAAAAAAGTGCACGCACACCCACACAGAGGGCCCAAATTCTGCCTTTGACTGTATATTGCATAAAACTGCATTCAAGTGTTTGTTGGGTTACTAAGTCATAAAATTAAAGTTGAAATTTATATTTCAGTCTATAAATAAATATCTTAGTCTACAAATGAATAAAATATAAAGTAATACCTATGAAAAACTGTTAGATGAAGCTGAGTAAAGAACCCTGTCTCTCCTATTGCTTATAGAAACCAGAGTGCAGATGTTCAGCCCTGACTGCTTATTTGCAATGTTACTGTTCAGGTCATGGGTGACCATCTGTTTCCTTTCACTTTATGACACAGCACTTGCCCTCCATGAATCTTTCTGAGTTTCTTTCTGATATGATGGCAAAAGAGAAATGAAAGAAACACTTATTTGGACAAGAGGAAGAGGAGCTTGAATGAATAATATTATTGTAGTAAAACAGCGTGATTGTTCTCTTTAGTTACCAAGCATCCCTAACAGTGTCTTTAACTACTCCTCAAACAAGATGAAGAGAAAGATACACAGCCCTATAGCTGTGTGACTTTAGCCCTTGTAGGGCTCTGTTTCTTCCCATTGACTCGATTGGCCCCTTTGGAAAATGATGAACAGAAGAGTAAGTATCTAAATTAGCATGGTATGACCACCATTCTAAGAAACTGGATCAATACTTAGAGGGAGCAAATGTTTGCCTAAACTTTGCAGTAGTAAAACATTAGCTCTTTCAGAAAGCTGAAGTGGTATTCAGCACAGTTTCATGAATCAGAGATCTTTTCTGTAACACAGATGGGCATTTTTTTTTATTAATTCTAACCCTATATTATGAATAGTTCTCTTCATGAGCAGTACTGGGTTTATTTCTACAGGGAAATAGTATCTTTTCTTTTTTGAACAAGATACTTCTAAGCATAAGGGGAGAGAACAATGAAACAATGTTGAAAAGAAAAAACAAAATGCAAAGTTAACCACAAATTTCCATAATGAGGAAACAAACCACAATGTTCTCTGAGATGGTGCCAGCCAGTCCCTCACTTCTTTTCAATATAAAATAGAGGGTGAAATAAGAAAAGTTAAGAGACTTCCAAATGATTTACATATCCTGTTGATTTTAAGTCGCAGCTTCTTTTGTCAAATATGTATATGCAATACTGTTGCATGCAATTGTGCACGCTTGAATGAAATGACAACAAGATTATGTCCAATGTATACAATGTGTAGGGAAGCTAAATCTTATGCCAGTGTTCTGACTTTCAAGAGCTTGCTTAAAACCCAAACAGAATGGAAAAATGGGTTCTATTTTCTGTATCTTCAGTAATTTTATTGCAAAATGTTGCGTTTATAGCGCAGCCACTGCGCTCAAAAGCTTGGTATCTTTAATGTTTTGAGTCAGATTTAAATCAGTTTAATTACTTTAATCATGACTCTATGTACATTTGAAGAATTTAACCTATTCTTTCCCACAAATACTTGTTCTAATTAAAAGTGTTTCAGATATGGAATATACAATTTAAAAAAGTGGCTGAAAACTCTCATATGTCTTCTAGCTTACCACAAGCTGTCTTGGGTCATTATTTGACTGTCAACTGAGTGAAGGCTCTCAGACTTGAAACCATTTAATTCCAAACCTAATCTTTCCTTTTATAAGTTCTAAAATTTTTACTTCAACTCCAGAATCCACAGACTTTTTAAAGCTAATCTTGCCATTCTTCACAAACAGTAGATCTAGGTAAATGTCAAATGGACCCTATATAACAGCGGGCTCTGTCAGCACTGTTTGGGACTTGATATACAACAATGAGGGTTTCTGATGTCTACTGTCTCAAGAAAGAAGTCCAGCAGAGGCTTCTGCATTTCTATAGCCAGGTTTTGACTACCATACAAAACACTTCATTTAAATAAATAAAAAATGGAGAAGAATCAACAATTCCATTATTTTCCTGAACAACAAAATATTCCTTTAACTGAAAAATGTTTGAATTCAAATAATCCATGGATGCACAGAAAATATACTTTTCAGCTGAGATTTGACTCTCATGAGATCCACAGTCAACCTCAAAATGCTGATAAATATTTAACCCCAACAGGAATGGCTGCTGGTCAGTGTTTTACTTGGAAGAACTAATCTGAAAGAAGTTGATGTTTCATGGAAATTTCTACAATATTCATTGGAAAATTCTGGAACTTTCTCCAATCCTTATGTATAGCCCTGGATATCACTAATTTGTTCTATTTTGAACTTATTTACCTAGCAACTTTTTTTTTTTTTT
>VXBU01018247.1:300652-312506 GCA_013400315.1 Bombycilla garrulus | reverse complement strand
GTAGAAAACATGGTATCTCTTAATTAACTCATGTCTCAAAGAGAGAAATTATCTTGACTTATGTTTCATTTGTAGCAGTTCCAGGTAATTTTTGCTTTCACTGAGCCAAGAAGTCAATTTTAGTATTACACAATTGTGCACCAAATCACCTTTGAACTGTAATGCTAAGTGCAATGAAGAACAGAAAAGCTTCTGTATTTTTCCAATCTATGTGTACAAACTTAGAGCTGGGGAGGAGGGTCTCAGCACCTTGCAAAATAGGGTACTGAATTTTATTAAGTCAATACATTTCCTACAGATTTATGTCACTATAAATAAGGTAAGTAATCTGAGTTATTACTCAAAACATTGAAACAGAAAGTCGATGCATATGTGGAAAAGTATTACATTTTCTTCTTTAATCTCAGAACATTTGATATAGAACATTTGCATTTGACTGGACTTTGTACAGAAATGCAAAACAACCACCTATTACTTCCCGTGGGAAATTAGTCAGCAGTCCAATAGTTTTAATGCTCAGGGTGCTCTTTTCACTTCATCTTTCTATTTCTTTATTTCATTTTATTAATTCTCATTGCACAGGTACTGTTTTAAATTATTCTTATATCCCTTTGATATTAATGCTACTACATTTTCAGCTCTCTAGTCTACTGCCCAGAAGCATCACATTATATTCTTCTTTTACAGTAGAAGAGACAAGGAGTGAAAAGCTAAGAGTGCAGTTTAGGCTGCCTATGCAGCTTTTCGTTACCCGCAGTGTAGGCAGAATATTTTTACTAGATATACAGTCACACTGTCAGGATCCACTTAAACACATGATCCAAACAGTTTTTAAGCAGAATTTAAAGTTTAAGGTTAGAAAAAACTTATCCTGATGCCCTGGGTGTGTGAGACACCCTGGATATACAAATTGTCAGGCAGCAGTGTATGTCAGACCCAGGAGATGAGCAGCTAATTAGAATCCCTGAGATCTTATCTAACTTCATGGGTGCAAGGGGAAGTTGATGCTTCTGGCCACATTTGCACAACAGCCTAATAATTCAGCTGTTTGGCAAAGGACCTCTTTGATCTAGCTCCTCGCTGTAAGAGGTTTTCACATCCAGCTTTTGTGTTCTAGGAGGGCATCTGTACTGACGGTCCCTGGAGTGATTTGACCATGACTTAGCTTCTCTTCCTATTATCACTGAGATACATTACAACCNTTTTTTTTTTTTTTTGAAGAGAACTGTAGAAAACATGGTATCTCTTAATTAACTCATGTCTCAAAGAGAGAAATTATCTTGACTTATGTTTCATTTGTAGCAGTTCCAGGTAATTTTTGCTTTCACTGAGCCAAGAAGTCAATTTTAGTATTACACAATTGTGCACCAAATCACCTTTGAACTGTAATGCTAAGTGCAATGAAGAACAGAAAAGCTTCTGTANGTGGGAAATTAGTCAGCAGTCCAATAGTTTTAATGCTCAGGGTGCTCTTTTCACTTCATCTTTCTATTTCTTTATTTCATTTTATTAATTCTCATTGCACAGGTACTGTTTTAAATTATTCTTATATCCCTTTGATATTAATGCTACTACATTTTCAGCTCTCTAGTCTACTGCCCAGAAGCATCACATTATATTCTTCTTTTACAGTAGAAGAGACAAGGAGTGAAAAGCTAAGAGTGCAGTTTAGGCTGCCTATGCAGCTTTTCGTTACCCGCAGTGTAGGCAGAATATTTTTACTAGATATACAGTCACACTGTCAGGATCCACTTAAACACATGATCCAAACAGTTTTTAAGCAGAATTTAAAGTTTAAGGTTAGAAAAAACTTATCCTGATGCCCTGGGTGTGTGAGACACCCTGGATATACAAATTGTCAGGCAGCAGTGTATGTCAGACCCAGGAGATGAGCAGCTAATTAGAATCCCTGAGATCTTATCTAACTTCATGGGTGCAAGGGGAAGTTGATGCTTCTGGCCACATTTGCGTGAGAGCCTAATAATTCAGCTGTTTGGCAAAGGACTTCTTTGATCTAGCTCCTCGCTGTAAGAGGTTTTCACATCCAGCTTTTGTGTTCTAGGAGGGCATCTGTACTGACGGTCCCTGGAGTGATTTGACCATGACTTAGCTTCTCTTCCTATTATCACTGAGATACATTACAACCAGAAAGGGAAAGGCGGTCAGACCAGATAGTAGGAGCCTTGCCCTGTAAATAGTTGTTTGGGTATTTGGCCAGAAAGGATCACATGTGGTCAAGTCCTGCACAGGCTCTTTTTTTTCATTTTTGTCAAAGGCCAAATGCTTAAACTACCCTGGGAGCAAACTGGTGTCTAAAAACAGGAAATTATGTCAGGCCCTTGGAACCTGGAAATCTGGACAGTGACCATGAAGCAGGTGTTTAAAGCAGGCAAGGCATTTTATGTGCACTGGAACTCTCGGACAGAGTGAGATCACGCATCTTTATGTTCCACTTACTCTCTACCTTGAATCCCAGTCTACAGACTTAATTTTCCCTCCAGACAATGTAGGAAGAAGTTGGATCTCTGACTCAGCTTTATGAATTCCATTTTTTGAATATGGTTAGTGCATGACTTTTAAGCATTGCAGCACTGAACATTATTACGTCAAAAGCCTTTTGCTGAGTGATTACCATGGCAAAAAATACTCTAAAATTCTGTTTTCAGAGTGATAGAACAGTATTTTCATTATTTGGCTTTATGCATGGCTCCAAGTCCCTCATTTCCTGCTCATTATTTGCACCTTCTGCATGTAGGAATCTGTGGTACAGGCTGATAGCAAACAGTTTCCCAGGCTATAGTCACCACTGTCCAGGTTATTCATATCCATCTTGTGTCCTGTCTTCCATTTTTTCCCCAGTTTCCTTCTTAAATAATTTCTAGTTTATTCCAGTAACTATTCTTTTTTTGTTCTCCTTTGCCCTGAGTCTTTCTTGATTTTATCTTACTATTTTGTGATTTATGCTTGTAAGCAAATCTGCTTTTATCAGTACATTTCAAGGTTTGAAGACAAGTCTCCAAAACACCATTCAATGTCTTAATGATAAGACCCCCCTTCGTCTCCTCTTTAATTTTCTTCCTGTGTTTGCAACAGTTGGATTATGGAAGTCCTGTACCAAGAACACTGTATTTCATGGTGGTTGGCTCCAACTTGTGAGAGCAATTCAGCACATCTCTTCCACTCTTCTACATCCACACAATTTTCAAAATGTGGTGTTCCATTCTATGCCATAAGCAATACACCAACAAAGGCTGATGTGTGAACTTCGCTACCTCCAACACAAAACCCTTTTTTTTTCTTTGCGTGTCATAAAATAGGAGAGAAAGGTTATGACATATGAAGGGTCTTGAGTGTTTCCATAAAAGTCTATCTGCCTCTCCTCCACTTCCAAAGGGATGGGCACTGCTGTATGTACTGCTGATGATTCCCCTGAGAGTGATTCTCCTCAACTTGTAATCAGAAATGCTGATGTCTTGTCTTCCTAGTCCTTTAAAAGATACTTCTAGAATCTGATGAGTGATATTAGATCCAAATGATGGGAATTTCTCCAAATATATAAGTACAGTGTAATTACAAAGACTTACAGCAGGAAGGTGGTTTTAGTATTGCATAGATCCTAATCACAATTTTGCTTTTTGTGCTTCCTTATAAACAAATTTCTCTAAACCCCTACATCAGCAGCAAGTGGAGTCCATTACTTCCTAGGTAAGAATATTAATATTGTAAATAAGCATACAAGATTTGTGATTCCCTATTGCCAAAGCAAAATGCATGGTCTTTAACTGTACATTGAAACTGTACACACTTTTTCTGGAGTATGCATGCACATGTGTGTACTTGAATAATGACAGATTGATACTTCCAGAGGTGTCTCTATCCATCTTGATTCCATGAGCATGGGCAATGTGTTGGAGGAGAGTTTCTGACCAGGGAAGTGGTTTGCTTTTCCGTTATCCACTGTTGCCTAAGAGCCCCTGGGGAACATTTTAAGGACTTGGAGAGATGAATCAAGTCTTTAGTTTTGTTTGAGAGTCTGGGGTCTGGTCAGGGGTTGGTAGGCCAAAAAATGGTGCTGGTCTTCCACTTTTCTTATGCATTGCTTCCTGGATGTCCAATGTTTCAGAACTGAGTTTTTTTTTGCTTCAAACAAGACAATGCAATCTGTAGGTGATTAGGATCTACCACTTCTGTGGTCAATAGTATATTCCAGAATTAAGGTTTTATTCTTGCTCACCAGGAAATGCGTATTGCAGTATATATAATATTCTCATCCAGACTGCCTGCTTTTCTTTTTCTCCTTTTTTTCCCCCTCAAATCTCACCAAGCACATCCTTCTCAATTTTTGTTTCAAATGTTGTTGTTTTTTAAATTAGACTCATTCAAACTCCTGAGCAAACAACCTTGAAAAGCCCTATGTCAATAACCTCTACACATAGAAAAAAATATATAATTTACAAAACCCGTTTTGTTCTTCCCCAGCCAGCAGAGCTCCACAAGGCAGTGTGCAGCCAGCCAGGTAACTGTAGCACTGTTTATAGAACCAGTAACTGGGCCATCACAGCATCATCCCAAAGCTCCAGCAGTTACAGCCTTACCATGTCCTTTTCAGGTTGATATTGCCTTTTCTTGCTGTGGTACCAGCTTAGATGACAGCAGCAGCACGCAGTTGTGCGTGGGAAGGCTGAATTAATCTCTCAATTAAAATCAATGGAATTACTCCTCAGGAGATACACAGGGAGCAGAATGACAGGCACTAGAGGGCTCTAGAGCTTTGTACACCTGATACACTTTATATGAACATTTAGTAGAAAACTTGATTACCTTCCTAAGTGAAACACAGCTAGCCTAGGTAGTAGTCAGAGGTAGAAAATATTGTCTGGACTTCAGAGGAAACCATCCAATCCCTTCAGGAAAACAGAGATTACTGCATGGTAAGCAGCCCTAGTTTTCAGCTTTCTTAGCACTATTCCAGCTCTTGAACAAATAAAAATTCAATCGTGTTGGAAATTCTGGAAAGAGCAAAGAAATAAAAAGAAAGAAATCACTCACAGAGCTAGAAATAACCTCATACACAAACTAATGACTGACCTCTTCTTTCCAATCAACTCCTTAAATGAGATTTTATCATTGAAAACAGTTCACCTAAAAATCATAAAATAAGAAAAACCTTATTGAAAAGTTCACCCACACACCCTCTAGCTAACAATTGGCTATTTATTTTCTTCCAGTTGCTTTATAAATTCCCATGGGAACAGAGATCCCTTTTTGATTTCAGGCAGGAAATATCATTCTGTCAATATGCTTGTCTAACATACACTAAATCATTTTTTTCCAAATAAGGTGACATTTTAACATTGCATTTCGTTTACACAAAGACCACAATATTAAGAAAACTTAATGTAATCATTTTTCTTGTATGAGTAAGAATCCAGACACGAGTCTGGAATGAATTTTTCAGCAGTGTTAAAGGTAATAATGGTTAGCTTTCTAAATGCTGATGTTTAAGTTTTGGCCTTTTCCACTTGTGCTTGTTCAGCTTCTTGAGTAGCTGTGAGCAGCTTTATTTTTCTACTTGATATTTTAAGTTTAGTGAAGACCCAATCCACAAAATTCATAAGTAAATCTTAAAGCAGTAAAAAGATCCAGCAAACCATTTGCTTATATGTATTCTTTGCCCTGTTATTTTGCCAGCAGGACCATGTCCTCATTGTGCATCTTGTTTGTCAGCTTCATTGGCCAGTCCCAGTCTGTGAAAACTGAAAATTCAAGAAAAATGAACAACACTTAGTGTGTTCCTAAGGAAAAGCTGGACATGGGGCAGGCATGCTGTGATTTAAAGAGGAAGGAGGATTTAGTGCCATTTTTGTAACATATATTTTATATCTACTAGCACTGGACTTAAAGGATTTTTCCCACCTTTCTGACATTCATTATGGTTTGTGGGGTTTATATTTTCCATGTTTTTCTGAAACACAAGATGTTGCAACAAGGGCGAGAAGGGCTTAATGCCTTATTGGCATTTGAGAAACTCTCAGAGGTCTGACTGATATGTGTCATTTATGACTAAACTGATCTCTAGATTTTGATCTAAGAATGCTTGCAAGGTCAAGTTCACACAGACATTTTGGATTTTGCCTCTCACTTTAACTGTGGGCCAGAATATACTTCATTAAATTACTGGCCAATTTCACTTAGCAGATTTTTATATGACTGTGGTGACTCAGGACATCAGTGAAGACTCTGACCATTAAGGCCATGACAGATTCATCTTTACAATATCTTGACTGTTGAACTGGTTTCTGTGTGGATCATAGCATGTGTTACTGAATCATGCTGCAATTAACATCCTCTGTGTACAGCAGACAGCTCTTAGTACTTCCTGAAACTCAGTTTCCTCTATATTATAGCAATTTGAATGAACAAAATATCAAGTATTCAAAATTTTTGTTTGTTTTTGAAACTCTTGGGTCATGAGTATTTTTCTGTTTCCTATTTGATTTGCTTGCTTCACACCTAAAGCAGCAAAACCTTGGAAAATTTACATTTGGATACAAAATATTAAGTACTTGTATAGTGGTTTTGTTACGGATGCATATTTGTTGAGGTGATAGATTTATTTAAATTAAACTCCAACATCATTGCACAATATTATCATACCCAGATACAGGGTGAAGAAGAAGCTGTTAGAATGTTTTGCACAGAAAGATTTTGTGAGTGAAAAAACCCCGCATATAGCAGCTTTACATTTAAAATACTTATTTACTCTGGAAACCAAAACAAAAGCAAACTGATTTAGGTAGAGAAGATGTTTTTCTCCAGGACTTGTCATCATAGTCAGACCATGGCCAGTTTATAAATGATGCTACCTTCAAGAGCAGTCAGCTGAAAAATATTTTATTTGTTAATGAAGCTTCCCAGCACTATGCAGTACTACATGATGCACTGCATGAACATTCATTTGTGAATTGTAACATTTAAAAGCATTATAAAAAGATCAACTGCCTCCTTTTGTTCTCTCTTGACTGGTAATTTTGTACTGTCTGCTGAAATGGCAGCATTGGTAGCTGATTACCATGCTGATGTCAAAGAAAGAGATGTCAAAGGCATCCTGTTAAAAACGCTACCTTCATTACATATCTGTTTGGTCATATATATTGCAGATTATTTCTGAACATTAAAAAAAACCTGCATGGCATGGTCCAGAAATTGTGCTTTTTACATTTAGTGATTTTTTTTCCCTAGCTCAGTTCTTGTCATACAGAATGACTAAAATATTTCAATGCTAATATTAATAATAGCCATTTGATTCACAAAAACATTGTTATTCCTGTCTCTCAACAAAGGGTGAATTATCTTGAGCTTAAACTGGAAGCAACTACATTAGTATATTGCTATTGTTCTCTTATCTCTTCTATTAGAAAGCCACCATTGAAATGACCTCAGAATTTCAGGGGTCATATTTAACAATATTAGCCTTGAAAACATTAAAACAATATTGTTGTTGGCAACAACAATATGTTGCCAAATATTTCTTCCTTAAGTAATATGACTTTGTTGTCCCCAGTAAGTTTGTGCTGGTTGTGGATGTTCAGCTGAGCTCACCTGTCCTCCAGTGGTAAACAGGGTGAACAGCATTTGAAAAAAACCCAAAAACATTGAAGCATTCAGGAAGGAAGGAAGGAAGGAAGGAAGGAAGGAAGGAAGGAAGGAAGGAATTTTTTTTTTTTCTGTACTTAGTGTGTTAGATCATTCTTATATTTTGATGCAACATTTTATAAAGGAGTAGTTATAACTGTGGCTGTACATCCTTTGGAGGTGTTTTATCATACACATTATAGATGTGCTTGGAGAGGATCAGTCTACAAACCCAAGAAGAAGTGTGTGCAGGTGTAGTTGTGAGAATAAACAGAGAGGACAAGATGCACCATTTCCACATTGCTGTAGCAGAGGTAAAACTTGTGTCCTGACCTGTTTTGTCTAACTAACTGTACTGTGTAGCTGTTTCCAAAATTAGGTTTTTAAAGAAAACTAAGACTTTTCCCGGGTTTGCTGAATGCCACATGAGAAGTAATTAATGGCTGATACTGTCCTCATGATATTTTCAATCATTTCCATGGCACATCAGTGCCAACAAAGCAAAACAAACCCACAAATGCCCCACCCCTGCTCCAAACAGATACACTAATTTAAACACTATTTTAAATGTAGTTTGGGAGTTTCATCAGAAATTGCCTAGAGCAGGAAAACACAGGTAAATTTTTTACCCTCTTCATATTACAATTTATTTTTCTTAGAGGTGAGGCCAAGTTGTGAGGCCAAACACAAAAAAACAATCACGTGTCCATGGACACCCACAGCTCTATTTCCATATATGCCAGCTAATATTATTGATATAAATATCTTGTTTGGGAAAGAAAAGAATAAAAGTCCTATAGCCAAGCAAATAAAAAAGCAAAAAGAGGTAGCAAATGCATTCTATCTAATCATTCATAAGCAGAAATACTTTAGATATTAAGTAATAATCACATCATTTAAAGCTTATTCAGGACAAAAGTAAATGCTGTCTCTGTAAGTCTATATTTCTAAACTTATATTGATCCATCTCTGATATATGCACATTTCACATATGTGTACCTTTTGTTAACTACCAATTTTAGTAAGAATGTATTTTCTACCTGTGTCCATTGAAACCAGTGGTAAAACTCTTGCTGAATGTACTGAGATTAGCTTTTCTGTCATCATCACTACTTTGACCCAAGTAAACAATGTCATCTTTTATCACTGAAAAAGGAGCATATGCAGTTATGTCCAGTGTGTTCCCATTTATATTTTGAAATGCTGGCTGCTGAAAGCTCTGCTGAGGTCTAAACAGAAACGTTTATTCCTCCCTTCCCCCATATGCACATACACAATTTCCAACACCTCCTATTTACCACCCAGAGAGAAGGATCACATTTCCACTCCTCCCCTGCTCAGAGAGTATTTCAGAATCTTTTTGAAAAACTCTTGACCTCACACATATGTACTATTGCTTTAGTTTTCCTCTGATACCCACTTCTGGGTAATCTTATACAGAACTATAATTAGGATAAATAAAGAACACTGTCTTCAGAGAGATATTATTTTTCTTCAGATATTCTTGTGAATTAATATTAACAAAAGGTTTAAGCAAAGTGGCCTCCTTCCATGCTTTGCAGGAGCTCTGACCCTCACTACTATATCTAAAACACCTTTCTTCTTCACAGTAGCCAAGCTGTTTTGGACAATGTAAGCACTGTCTGAATGTGCTGCATTATAAGTGCAGTAAGTTTTATAGGAGTGTAAGTCTTTTGGGGGTACTCATCTTGAGTACTACCTATTTTGAAAGGTCACCTGGAACAGATAGCTGATGGCAGGACCACCAGCACAGCAAATGCCTGATACTGCTTCAAATTCCTGTTAAATTGAGGGTAAAAGGCATTTGCAAACCCAGGTAGACCATTGGTCTGGAGAGCTTGATGCATACCAGTTTCTGCAGTAACAGCACACCAGGGTAATGTAGTTAAGCAACACAATCTAGTTACGTTCAATGGCCCAGCCCTAGCTGTTTTAGGAACTGTTTAAAATGTTGCACATAAGCACTGAATGGGTAGGTTGAGATACATCTTTTACAAGCTGGATGCCATATTGCACAATAAAACAACAGAAACACCCAAGTTAGTTTCTTCCAGGTTCTGACATAATGTCCCTTTAAGCATTTGCATATTTTCTTCAGTCCCCCATGTGCTCTACAGAAATATTCCAGATTCCTTTTCCTCCTGAGCCTATGCCTTCAGGAATTTTTGGGTACTTTTGGGGAGAAATGTATTCAACTTAATAGCAATTTTCCTTTGTATTGCTCAAGATGAAAAATTTCTTTTGCTACAAGGCCTGAAGAACAAATCCTTCTAAAGAGGATGAGGCCAAGCATTTTTGTTCTTAAAAATGGCTGTAGCTTCCTATTCTCAGCAGGTCCGAGGCTTCAGGCTGCCCTCAGAGAAGTTAGTGACCCCTTTTTCAACATGGTCACCTCACTTGTAGTCAGTGCTCTCCATGGAGTGAGCTTGACAACCCTGGTGTAGGTGGAATTACCACTAAGCTTCTCAAAGCCCATATACCTCCAGGATGCTGAATGACAGCACACTCATCTGCCTACACACAGAACTGAGGCATTACAGCATTGGACAACTCTGATTGATTGAATAGACCCTGAGGGCAGGACCCTATTACCAAGCCAATGCTCAGAACTGATTAACCCCTTAGCCCGTGTCAAATACAGTACATTGCTGTAAGAAGACTATAAATCATAGGATAACTGTAGGGTCAGGCCTATTGTGGCCCTCTTATATGTCTTGCCTAAAGCCTACTGTTGATTTTTCTAAACAGACTATGTTAGTGCTATTCTGGCAGAAGTATAACAGTATAGGAGCTTCCCATTCAAACTTTTATTAATAACAACATTGTGTAGGTTGTTTGCTTTTTTCCTTGTTTCTCCTGATCACAGAGGGAAATGCTGCACATGAGAGGCAGGATGTATTTATGGTGCAGTTGCAGCCATGCCCACACACTGTCTTGTAGAATGGAGCCCAGGGTTCCACGTTTGTTTCTCTTGGTACATTTCCTCAGAATGGGAATCAGAAAGTTGGGTTAATTTAGCAAGGATACACCTGAAGTCAGTAACAGCTGACAGTAGAAAATGTCAGTGAAAAACACCCTCTTAAAAGAACACATTTGTGCCTGTAAAAAAGGATTAAGAGGCTTGCTCAGGTGTCCTGCTTGGAATCTATGGGCTGTTATCACCTCTTGAAAACAGGTGTTCAGACTTTGAGAGAAAGAGCAGGATCTGCACACGTGAGAACAGGAGACAGGCCCTGTGACTATGCTACTGCTAGTGCTGGTGATAATTCTCTTTTATAAAGCAGCCCAATGGCTAAGGTACTACCCTGATAGCTGGCAGAAGGCTGCTCCCACATTCACAGCCATATTTGCCATATCACATCACTAGCATAGATGAGGAATGAACTCGAGCAAGGACCAGGATCCATGTTGGCTGTTTTTTCTGCAAACATGTACCATTTTTCTGCTTGTTTTTGCCCTTTCTGGCCCAGATTCTTGAATTCTCTATTCTTTGTTATTGGGCAGCTGTGTAAAAAGCAGCATATAATGCATCATCTCTTGAACAGTGTAGAATATAGCTTAGCTGAGAGTACTGCTTAGGGTATCCTCTTGGGAGGCAGAAGATGTAATGAGAATATCCTCAGACTGAGGAGAGGGCTGATTCCGAGTCATCCACTTCCTGGATGAATGCTTAATGACAAGTGCCTGCATTATCACCTTCTTATAAAGGAAAATGAAAATGGCCCCTCATCTAACTACACCTATCTTTATCAAGAGAGACATAAAGGGCAAATTTTTCAAAAATGGGTTAGGCCCAGGTCCTCAAAGACATTTAGGCGTTTGATTTTCTTTGATTGTAGGGGGAATTAGCTTCCAAAGTGCCCTTGAGGATCTGGACCTTGGAGATTTAAGATACTGTCATGGTTTGACACTGGCCAAAGGCCAGTGCACCCATGAAAATATATTTTTCTCAATTTCTGCTGTGAGGTAGGACCAAAAAAGGAGCACAGTCACCCAACTTAAAGCATAAAGAAGAAACTTTATTAACTAACACTAAAAAGAAGAAAAAAAAAAAACAGAAACCAGAAGGAAACTTTCAAAACATCCATCCTCCCCCCACCTACGGTTCACTCTCCCACCAAAACCACATGAAAAGTCAAAACCTAGGATTTTCAGTCAATCCCCCCCTTGAACAATCATTTCCCCAACCCAACAGGAA
>VXBU01018247.1:283681-300588 GCA_013400315.1 Bombycilla garrulus | reverse complement strand
AAAGAGAGCGATTCCCAGGCAGTCCTGTGCAAATGTATATCCTACTGAGACGAATTTCACTTTTGATTGGTTCATTTCCCTGTCTGTCTTTCAATTTGGCCCACAATTGGTGTTGCACTGGGCTCATGGGAAATCCACAGGCACACCTCACTTCCAGGGGTGGCTACTTTCCTGCCCACCAAAATGTCAATCAATCTCAAACCAGCACAGATACTCAATGTCATTTATCAAATGTGGAATCAGTAGGAGTTGGGCATCTAACGAGAACCCCACAGTCTATATGTTTCTAAATTATGTATGCACTTTGAAAATGCTGAGCCCTTTATCATGCAGGAAATCAGGATTGATGACTGATGATCCTTTTTCATCTTAACATCCCTTGTAAAGCTTGCTAAGATCATGTGAGCACTATGATGGACACATCACAGTCATATATATGTCATGCATCCTGAGATATTTTATATCTATATACACTTCTGATGGACAGCCAGTTTTCTTCCAATATGGCATGCCTTATGATAGGCTGCTTTTTAATTATTTAAATTATTTCTGCATTTTCTGATGCTTAGATCCTTCAACTATATATTTCGTTTTAAAAAGAAAATTCTGTGTATCTTTATCCTGATTGATGTTTTCTAAAAGTGCACTATTTCAGTATTGATTTATCTTAGCAGAACCAATCCTGTGAATAATATCTATAAATTTTATTGAAATAAAAGGTTTGTGCTATTTACCTTGAGTGTTAACTTCCTAAGGCTGATATATAACTTTCTATTATCTTTTGTTGTTTTTATTGGTTTTTTTCCCTGTTTGTTTGGTTTGTGGGGTTTTGTTTGTTTGTTTGTTTGTTTGTTTGTTTGACTAATGATAATAGAAACCTCTCTTCTGGTCTTTTAACAACATATTTTTTAAAATAATCTCCAGCTTTTAAGCTCTTTGTTGTAAAAATTTGCCTTCTCTCTCACTTAGGCAGTTTAGGCAGAAAGCTTCTGACTGTAATTAAGTGCTGAGTTTTTCCAGAAAGGTTAGGGTTGGGTTTTTTCTTTTATATTTTATTTTAACTAAATTGCTGTTAGAATTTCATGGTAACCTGTGAATTTTTTGTGCTCCTTTGCTCCAAACATTGTCTATGTAACACAGATAACCTTTGCCACCTGCTCAATGTTAGTCTACCTTTTCATGATTATTAAAGAGAATTCAGCACTTAGAAACTCTCACAGACTCCACATCTGATATAGAAAGGAAGATCATATCTTTGTTATTCTACTCATATTTTTTTCTTATTTTTTTTTCTTTAGGGTTGTTTCCTTCTCTAGTGATAGGGTGATTTGCCACCTTGAGGGCAAGACTAGGTAAGTTCCCTATTGTTAGCATGTGATTCACCTTCTTGGTCTCAGATCCCTTTCAGACATAATAAGCAGTATAAACTGCCGTTATATCTTTTCTCATCTTCAGCCATTCTGAGACGAATCTTCTTCATGCACTCACTCTATTCTTAAGTTTCTATAGTGCATCTGCTGCTTTATAGTAAATCTGTTTTACAATTTAATGTATGGCCTGGCACGTAAGTTTAAAATAACACAGAGGATGAACTATTTATGAAAGAGGAAGTAATGACTAAGAGGAGAATGATTTTATTTAAATATCATCAGAGTTATAAAAGGAGCACCGTAAAAAAAACCAAACCAAAACAAAATGAGACTATAGAAGTGATATAATTTATCTACAGGTATTACTATAGATAGATAGGCATGGTCAATACCTAGTTATCTCTTAGTAGTAACAAAACTAACCAATGCATGTAAATGTGGTTCCTGTAAAGGGAGTATGATACCATACATTAAAATTTGCAGCTAAAAGTCAAATAGGATGCCAGAAATTGAATTTAGCATTGGTATACTATTAGTGAATTTAAGTTGCACAGTGGAGAATGCTGTTGTGAAGTATATTTTATTTGAGAACAAAATGAGGAAAAGTATACCCATTGAATACAGGTATCTCAGAGCTATGGAGAGAGAGGGAAAAACTACAAATTATTAGAGAAATTATTTGCCATTAAACATACTTGGAGGGAATGAGGCTAATTTTATTTTGTTAATAAAATAGGTGACCTAAATAAAGGAGAAACAATCTTAAATCTTTCTGTAGATCTTTACAGAAGTACAACAAAAAGAGAGAATATAAGAATGGTAACCAATGTTGAGTAATTCTCTTCTCAGTTCCAATTAGGTATTAAGCCAATGGATTCTTAAGACATAGAGGGTAACAAAGCACAGGAATCACAAAATGGAAAAAGTTAAAAATCTTTGTTCACATTTCTAAATCTTTATTCAGCATTTACTCCCCTCTAAATACTTATCTTCAGTAAGAATTTTATGCAACCAAGACATGAGTACATGAACATGGCCTGTGGTTTTCCTCTAGTGAAGGAAAGAGGAAAAATGATTCAGCTACAACCTGCACAACTACAGGCTACTAGAATTTTTCAGCTACAACCTGCAGGTGCACTATTGAGTGTACCCTCAGCAAACTTGCTGGCAGCACCAAGCTGTGTGATGCAATCCATGTCCTGGAGGGAGAGAAAGCCATCCAGAGGGACCATACCCATGCCAGGTAGGCCCATGCCCCATGTAGTTGAACAAAGCAAAGTGCAAGGTCATGCAGTTATGGCAATCCCAGACACAGCTGCAGGGTGGATGGAAAAGTGATTGAGAGCAGCCCTGTGGAGAAGGACTTCTGGATGATGAAAGGAAGGACTTATGGATGATGAAAAACTCAGCATGAGCCAGCAGTGTGCACTCACAGCCTAGCAAGCCAGTCAAATCCCGGGCTGCATCAATAGGAGTTTGGCCAGCAGGGCAAAGGAGGTGATTTTTTCCCTCTACTTTATGCCTGTGAGAGCCCACCTGGAGTACTGCATCCAGTTCTGGTATCCCCAACACAAGAAGGACATGAAATTGTTGAAGCAAGTCCAGAGGAGGGCTGTGAAGTTGGTAAGATGATTGGAGCATCTCCCCTATGCAGAAAGGCTGAGCAAGTTGAGGCTGTTCAGCCTACGAAAGAGAAAGTTGCACGGAGGCCTCAGAGCAACATTCCAGTGTGTGAAGAGAGGCCACATGAGAGCCAGAGAGGAGCTCTTGGTTAGGAATCACAATAAGAGGAGAAAGATCAATGCGTACGAGTTGAAAAAAAAATGGAAATTTAGGATAGATATTAGAAAGAAGATTTTATTGATGGTGGTGAGACTGGGTTTCCCAGGGAGGTTATGGGTACCCCAACCCTGATATTGTTCAAAGCCAGAACAATATCTGGATTGGATAAGGCCTTGAGCAACCTGTATAAAGAAAGATGTCCCCACCATGGCAGGGGTGATTGGGACTAGATGATGATTAATGTCCATTCCAACCCATAACATTCTGTGATTCTATAACTATTTGCCACAGCTTGCTGTTCGTTAGGATACCCTGACATTTTTCAGAGCAGCTCACTTAAAGTATAGCTTAACTGAGAAATATAATAATTAATATTTAATTTTATATTGAGATTTATATTTAGGTTTAGAATGCAAAGAAGAAATGTCCATATTTATCATTTTTAAAAGGATCTGTCAATAGTATGAAACATTTTTTTCCCAGAATGCAAAACTGGAAAAAAGGAATTAAGCAAAATATATGAGAAATACATAATAAAAAAATAAATTTTGAGTAAGAAAAATAGAGACAGTAAAAATTGATCTATGTTTGTTCTTTTATTCCAAAATAATTAAGGAAACGAAAAGGATTTAATCTTCCTTTTAAAGACAAAAAAGTAATGGAGAAAGTATATGGTTTAGAAAATTAGGAGAAGATAACTTTAGAAATAGTTAAAAATTATTGACATTCAATTATCCTTCGAAAGATCTTTGTTAAGGAAAAGGCCTACAAAATTAAGCCCATAAAACTAGCAAATGATGACATTTTCAAATATGCATTGATAAAGACTAGACAAAAAAACTACTTTGAAAAGTAGAAAATTTGCAAATTATTCAGGCTAACTGTTAGGAAGGCAACTAGGATATTAACTTACTTTTCCAAAGGTAATTATTTTTGGTGAGACATCTGGTTTAATTGCCTAAACACTACAGAGAAAAAGAAACAAATTCAGAAGCAAAAAATTGTTTTCTGAAGATTGTCTCCATATCTCAGAACAGTACTGGGAAAATATTGAGAGAGAAGAGCTCACTGTGCATTGGTTTACTCAACCATCTGTCCTAGGTTACAGTGTAAAATATGACAGAAGGTCTGTATTCTATCTCCATCTTCATGAACTGTTGAAATCAGGAGGGGCAGTGTTTTCCTTGCATCCTCCCCTGGACTATCTCCTGTTAATAGGCCATTAACACCTTGCCTTATGAATCATAGATAACTCCCTCCGGGAGCCATTTCCTGTTAAATGGGCAATTAAGGACCCACCCCATGACTCATAGAATGACATCAGCCCATTGTGAGAAGCTCTGCCCAGGGGGAGGAACCAAACATTCCCACCTGGATACAATCTCGTCATTTGGACAGAACAGGCATCTGTCTTCTGCTGGATTCCCAGAGGAGCAGCCTTCCCTCCCACTGGATTCCCAGAGGAAGGACCAGACCCTTCAACATCACCACTGGACCATTGGAGGAGAACTNAGGGTTTACATTTTCTGTTCAAAGAGAAGCTCCTGCCTTCCTTGGCAGGCACCTGTCTTTCAAAACCAAGACACCATCCCAGAGAGCATGTCCTCTCTTCTCAAATCAACTCCATGTAAGAAGGCAGACTCAAGTGAAAAGAAAAAAACCAAACCAAACAAAACAAAAAAACCACAAAAAAAAAAAAAAAATCATCCTTTTCCTGCATTGTTTCATTACCTGCCACATAGAAAAGCTGGCTCCAGGAGAGGAACAAAATATTTCCCTTACTCAAAAAGTGAATCAGAAATGTTTTGCATTTCTGAATAGGTTTTTGTTTGTCAACTTGTTTGTTTGTTTTTTTTCTGTGTTCTGCAGAAGCAGTACTTTCCTCACCAGAAAGAGAGTAGGGGTGGAATGTGAGTCTCAGGAACCTGAAGATCTAGAGCAGCAGGAAGATTTTTAATATAGTCTCTTGATAGATTTAGATTATAACATTTTACTGCATGTAAATTGAATGGATGGAAGAAAAGTAATGAAGGTTGGATTTCTAATTAAATCTCTGATACTATGCCGCATAAAATGTTATCCAGATTATTCCATGACCTGAAAACTGACTGCAGAATCACAGACAGGAAAAACCATTAACTTCCACCACCAGAAGAGGGAAGAGGTTAAGGAAAGACAACAGGTACTGGTTTTAAAATCTACTTCATTTAACATATTCTAGCTCATAGGGATGTATAGATCTTGAATCTGGAGGAACTGATGCTTGAAAATTAACCAGCTCTCTTCAATGCCCTTTTCTTCTAGAGCCCTAACCCATGGGATTGCTCTAAGTAGGTCCTGTAAAAGGCCAAAGTTAGCTGTCCTGAAGGGACAGAGCTATCCATGACAGCATCCAAGCCATGCGAACTATTCCACCATGTCTCTGCAATTGCAAGGAGATCGTGGCCTTGTGTGACTACACACAAATCTCTAATCCTTCAATCCTTCCTGTATTCCCCACACTGCGTGCTTGTGGGCAGGCATTTCAGAGACGTAATTGTGCATGCAAGTTTCCCAGGAGGGCTGCAAGAGGATCTGCTGTAACCACACACACCCTTGAGGCTGTTGGCCTTCTGTTTCTCATCCTGTGAGGCAGCCAAGGAGCATTTGGTGCTGCTCAGGATGGCTAGGCTTATTGCTAGGTTGGACACCATGGCCTGAGCATTGCCCCTCTGGACCCTGCATTCTGAGTCCTGCAGTTTAAAGCCAGGCAAGTCAGCCAGCCTGCTGCCAAAGATTCTCTTGCCTCTTCTAGACAGGTAGATCCCACTTCTCCTGAATCTTCTAGAGGTATCAACGGTATAAAAACCAAAGCCCTCACTACAGTGCCAGCCACAAAGCCAGAATATGATTGGCATTATATATCTATTTCTGACTGCACCCTTTTGTCTAACTGCTAAAATGGAAGAGAAGATATCTCTATATGAAAATTGTATCTATAGATCCCATCTAAATATGCAATATAAAATATTATACAAAACATTTCATTGAAATTATATTTAAAATATAATCAATAAATTAACTATTAAACATTGCCTTATGGTGTCACCTTTCTCTAAAGCCCATTATTTGCAGGATTGACATGTGGAATCATGCAGCCTTTGCCATCTGGCACAACATAAGTAGATGAGGATGGTTTAAGGAATGTCTTGAGCCTCAAGTACTCCCAGTTTCTGTCATACTGGTCTGGCTTTACATTATTTCTAGGAGAGAAAGGGAGAACCAGCTGCCAAGTACCCCTTGGTGTGAGAGGATATGATGCATAGGTGAGAAAGTGTGTTCTTCATAAACAAACCAACAGCTATTCTGTGAAATCTTGAAAAACATTAGTAAGGACTGAATAGATCATTTATTTTAAGATTCAAAACACTGAGAGTAATTTAAACCAGTATAAAATAGGAAAGAACTAATTTAAAAATAATTTGAAACACATGTATATGTGTGTGATAAATAATTGGTTTGTGTGAAATATGGAAAATATGTGCAATTGTAAGGAAATAACACTCATAACTCATGAGATTTCAGCTAGCCAAAATAGTATTATAAGGCCAGCAAAACCACTCACTAGGGGAAAGTGCAAAATTCCAGTAACAGTTAAATGGACTAGTTTATTCATTTATGATTCGAAAAAACTCTTTACTAAATATAACAAACTTCATTGTGGTAGCAAAATAATTCACTGTACTATGGAAAAATAAAATTATCCACCCTGTAGGTTAATTTTTTCTAAGCTTTTTTCCCCTCCAAAAGAAAGAAAAAAAATACGAGACAAAGAAGGAAAGAATAGAAACAGATTAAAAGGAAAATTGAATATTACTTATCATAGACATTATATAAGTTGTACACAAGTGCCCCAAAGCAACAAAAGCTATAAATTTGTTCATACTACTACCCTTTAGAAGATTTTATGTCTTTCAATTGTGAGTCACCCAGAATTTGCTAATAAAATATTACTGCTGACATATCAAAATAAGCATTTTATTTAATTCAGTATGTCTCTGAATTATGCAAATGAATGACACTGTAGCTTTTTCCATGTCTTTAAAAAACCAAACACAGAGTTGTTAGACTGGGATTGAGGGTGTATCAATTCCATAACCACCATTATGCAAGTCTTTCACCTGTAGTTGGAGACAAAGTCTGCAATTCCATATGTAAGCTACAATTTGTAGCTCCCTGTCCCAACTCTGCAGAGCTGGGGCCCTCAGAAAAAGAACATTGTCATGTAAGATGCTTTTATTTATCTGGATATAAATATGTATGTGTGTATATATATATATAATTCACTATTTAAAGGCTGGTTTACCATTGGAGAGTGAGTGTCCTGGAGACAGGGTCTAACCTCTGTATTAGCATCAGAGCTCTATTTTAACTTTGTATGCTGAAATGGACAACTGAGAAATCTCTGACAGAAAGCATCTTATCATATTCCATTTTTTTGCCAGTCACAGGATTTGTCAGAAATATATATCAGTTCAACATCTGCCTCTTTCCAAAATCATCTTAGCAAACCAGACACACAAGCAGTGTTTCCCAGTACTAATGGCATTTGAATGGGTAGAAGAAGTGCTTGATAGAAAAAAAATTATATGGCGAAAGAAAGAATAAAAACCTAATTAAAAAAGAGTGGCTGAGAAAATAGCTGTCCTTCTAGATGAATGATGAGGTCAATGTTCTCAAAAAAATCCTTTAGTGTTTTACTTTGTGCCAGTCTCATATTACTGTAATTCCACTAAAGATAAACATTATGGCTAAAACTGGGCAAATCCATTAAAATCCCTTGTTTTAATAGCATCAAAAATATTTTAGGTAATTTTTTCTTTTTAATCTGGGAAGAAAGATAAGCCTTTTTTTTTTGCATTAAAGTGTTGCAATTTGAAATAATTTTTATGACAGGATATATACACACTAGAAAAATGTTTTATTTTGGACAGAAAATTCTCCCTCAACCATAGTGAATTCAGTCTTGGATAAGCATTCGTGCATTTTAAAAAGAACTGGAAAAAAGAATGGCTTCCTCTAATTAGGCAGCTTGATCAATGTATGCATTAAAGACACATTTCCTAATGTATTATGAATTCAGATTGGTGAGAGGAAAGCAGGCTTAAACAGCTTTAAAAATAGCCCAGAATCCTGTGTAATTTCCCCCTACTCATCTCCTCTGCATGCCAGTGTTAGCATAACCTAAAATTCTTCAGCTTTCTACTACTAAAAGAAAACTGTAGAAGAGGTGGTTTAATGCTAAAAAATATTTTCTAGCTCCAACTCCATGCAAAATGCTGGTGAAGAAAAGGTGTCTTAAGCAATGTTTATAGTCAGATTGTCTTCTGCAGCCAACTCTTTCACCTAGGTGTAGTGCAAAGATTAAACCCAGCAGTGGAGATGTAAAGAAAGGATTACTGCTCAGTCTCAGGGAAGACTGTAACAACCGCCAACCTGCAGGTCCTTGGATCTTCTGCAGTATGATATGATGATTGATAACCTGACTTACTCTTCTTGGATCACTTGGCAGGTAGAAATATAGCATCTGCTGTATTGTTAATGCAATAAATTATACGCCTTTCAAACATTATTTCAATAAATTAAATGCATAGATCTGTAATAGTTTGCATAAACTATGTAAATAAGTGCCATGACTTATGTGTTGCGACTTGGGCATAAATTCAGTCTACTTTTAAAGGCAGAAGTTCAGTATGGATATTTAAGATGGCTTGTGGAATCATATTAATCTTTCTACTTCATATTTCACATTTTTATGAGAACTTTATTACTAAATAATATATCTCCATGTTCCCTTTTGTAGCTGTGCTCTCCATTACTTGCCTAAACTACTTGCTGTCATTAGTTATAGCAGTTTTATGCTTCATATACTACATAGCCTGTGATGGCTGTCTCCCTAATAAATTCTTCATCACCTTCAACATGACCATCTGCATTGCAGCTTCATTAATATCCTTTCATTCCAATTTCCAGGTGGGCAATGTCTTGCTTAGTTAAAGCTTTTTGTAAATTATTAATTATTGCAACCAAGAAACCTCCTCCCTGGGCTCTCACTGGTATCATGAAATAGTGATTTCATGGATATTACAGAAGTGTTGCTCAGTGCTGCCTTTATCTGTTAGGTTAATGAGGATCATTCTGCTTGAACACAATGGATCAAAATCTGGCCTTTGGTGAGCACAGATATTTCCCATTGATTTCACTGAGCTCATTGCATCTGAATCTCAGGCTTAGTAGCCTTTTAAAGTAGCATCGAGAGTGCAAAGCACAGAATGAAAAGTTTACCCTGGTAAATCAGGTGAAGCAGAAACTAAACAATTCTGAGACTTGAAAGAATCTGGACCAGTGCAATCAAAAGGTGAAAAAACCTTAGGCAACTGGGCAGGAGATCCTGGGAGATCTCAATTTCCTGGCTGCATAGAAGGTTAAATACAGCCCTTCCAGCAGATGGGCTCTATGTTTTTTTGATTCCTTAGAGAGACACTCTGCTGACTATAATATTGAGTCAACTTAAATATGAGAACCAGAATGCTGAATTGTACACCTTTGAAGAGTCTTTGAAATAAAGAAAAAGGCACTAGATTATTTTTATATTGATGAATCAGGACATGCTTTTACCTTGTGTATAAAAACACTTGATCTGGTATGGCTAGGTATTTTCCACTTTATCGTTCATTTTCATACCTGTATGAGAAATTGTTAAAGCCTAAAAAAGTTGAAAACAATATTGAGTTTTTAATGCAAAGTTCCAGGCAGTCTTCTCAGGAAAGGGAATGCAATGAACCCCACATACATTATTTCTACATTCCTCGTCCTGACTTAGAGATTTTGTAGTACAATTCTTCTGCAAACCCATTTTAAAAGAGCTGGATATACTTTCAGAAGAAAAAAACAGAACCTCCTTTGTTCTATGGTTTTCCAGTGTCCCTATTTTCAGTGAATTTGAACTTCCTTAATTTTTTTCCTTCAAATTGTCTTCTTTTTGTCATCTTTCCTTCTGCAGTCACTAATTTTGTGTCTCCAATTTGAGAACCATTCAGGGACTCATTTATATTCAAATTTCAGGACTCAGGCCCATGTCCAAAATGGACATTTTGTATTGATATGCCAACTCAAAGATCTCAAAGTGGTGCTGGCTAATGTGTGAGACCAGAGGGCAAAGCAGAAGGACCAGAGGGCAAAGCAAAAGTTATGCACAAGCCTCAAAACTGAAAGTCTTCTGAAATAAAGAGCATAAGAAACAAAGAAATGTGTCTTGAAACAATCAGAAACCCTCCTTTTGCCTTGGAAATGAAAAGGAAGAGAGAGGTAAAACTTGGTTCAGTCTGAAGAGAAGTTTTTCTTAGAATGATAAGAGCAGCGGGTTTTTCTGAATTAAATGTGAACCAGTGCCTTTGTAAACCAAAAGGACTTTGTCCTTGAAGCAGGTCACTGAAACATCATGGTAGGACAGAAGGAGCTTTGGAGCCAGGCAGGCACCTGCTCAGCTCTACTGTCAAAATCTCATATTATTCCTGAAGTAACAAGTATAGTTTTATTTGACTATTAATTAAAGACTACTTCAATTAGGTGGCTGGATCTTGCCAAGCCAGAGACTAGCAGAGTCATATAAGTTTCACTGTATTGAATGTATTCATTTCCTTTTCCTAATTTATGTAATGAAGTAACCCAATTCTGTATGCACCCAAGACCAAACCTGCCCTTCCTAAGTGTTCTTAGTTTTTCCCTCTGGTTTTATTTATATTTTTTTTTCTATAATGCTAATCCAAGGTTTAGACAGACTGTGGGGCCCACCTACTGTGGAAACATTTTACCCAATATAATTGTTAGCGGAGGCTCCAGCCATTTAAAAGAAATGAAAACAAAACCTTATTATCCAATAAAGGATCATTAAAAATTCAGCAGCTAACAGTTTTTGGCTGACAAAATTGTTGAACACACCAAGAAGCAGAAAGCAAAATTGGCTATTTTCAGATCACAGACCTAATTAAAAATGAACAGCTTAACTGCACCATTATGTGCCAATGACTGCAACCTGCATGGTATTTTCATTTCTGAATCTCTTTATATAAAGAATTTCCTGTGAGATTTTGTTACTCTCTAAATGCCTCTGTATGGTATTGACTACAACTGAGGGTCAGGTTTTGTTAAAAGAAAATGTCTGGCTTTAATGGCATGGAAGTTAAATGTATATATATATATTTAATTGGGTCAGGTACTAAGACTGGATATCCCAAAGCACCAGTCTTGTGGATTTTGGTTGGTTTTAGTTTTTTTTTTTTTTTTTTACAAATTCATTTTTACAGCATACAGCAGCCAGTTGAAAATTAGACAATAAAGGTTATGTGAAAATTGCAGGACTGTAGGACTTCCTGCAGTCTACCTCAGGAACTGAAATGTTGCCTTGGCAGACTCAGTTGCCTCTCTGTGACCATATTCACTGTAAAACAGGGCAGAATTGGGTTTTATGAGCTAGATTCCTTCTTATGTGCACTCCTCGCAAATCAGCATAATTTTTTTAAAGATAAATTTGAACCAGCCTCTTTAGTGCTTCTGCTCTGGAGTCTACATTTACTTGAGTTTTGTGATCTGTTGCCCAATTTCTTTCCCTGTGTGAGCCTGAGACAAAGGTCTTGCAGAATAAAGCTTCATTAAATATCAGAGATATCGTAAATAATTTAACAGAGTTTATCATAATTGAAGGGCTCTTCTCACAAGGGGATTAAGCTTACCTGGGGGCAGAATTAATTCCCACTTCTGGAATCAACTACCAAATAAAGTTGAAGGTCATTGGAAAGTCCCTGTTCTGCAAGTGCATCCTGCTGGACTCTCACCTACTCTGGCCAGGCAGTCCAATTTCACTCACGGTTGAATCATGCCTAGAAGAACGACTTGTAGGACATAGAAATTCAAAGTGTTAGTAAAACTGCATTTTTTCATTGATCTGGTGTTCTGTTTCTGAAAAATCACAAAATGGTCTTAAAGAGACTTTCAAATCCTTTAAAATCATTGCTAGCTTATTTCATAATAGATGTTCCATAATTTTTGAAATTATGGTATTAGAGCAACTAAGGCAAAAATCATAGAACTTATAAAAAAGATGAATGAGAAGTACTCTTTCACCAAATTTCAAAAGTAAGCATTGTCGAGTTTCTTCTCTTGCTCACCTCATTTAGGTCTAGTCAATGATAAAACCCCTTAAAATCTACACCTCTGTTACAGATTTCTGTAACAAAAATAAATTGCAGAATTTGATGCTTTCTCACCCAATAATGCAGCTTCTTAATGTAATAAAGTGACATTACACTTATGTACCTCAAGAATGCTACGTCTTGCTGTATTGTAGTGCCGCCAAATCACATCACAAATGGCAAACCCGTAATTTTTTACCTAATATAGTATATAGAAAGGCCTATTTTGGAGCTGCTCTGATACATAAATAATCCAAAGACTGTTGTAATCCCACTCTTTTCCCACCAGACAACTAATATGAGTAATGACATTTATGTAAGTAACTTTTTTATGTGTTCAAATCCCATGTATACATGTCATTGCATTCAGGACAGCATTCCTTTTAACAGATGTTACACATGCAGAAGTTGCTCCGTATTTCTTTTTTCTTCAGTGCAGGATTCAAGGTTGTTGTGAGACTATTCTCTACTGTTTAATAGGAAAAAAAAAAAAGGTAATGAAATAGGTTCGGTACTGTTGTTCATGCGTACACAATGTGGCATGAAATCACATACATTTCTGATCCTCTGTTTTATTAAGTGCCCCCAACTTCAGGTCTTTTATGACAAATTAAATTGCAGTATACTTTGACTTTGGTCAAACTCTTGCAAAGATCTGGTGACAAAGTTATTTGTTTCCTTTAAACAGCTAAACAGAACTTTTTCTTTTGACCCTATTCTAAAGAACTATGTTGATAGAAAATGTGGAGTAAAGAGGAGATAAAAATCTATTGGTTAAAGATCTTATATCACCAGCTCAGGTGGCTTGGATGTCACCCTTATGGTCTTCTGATGTTACTTCAGAAAGATTGTACTGTCAGCAGGAAAATGGGTCTTTTTGAAAAGATTTTCTCCTTTACCAAAGAGTCTTATGAGATGTTAAGCTCATTAGGAAACCAGAAGAAAATCCAGCCGAACTTTTAAGTCTTCTTTTACTTTTTTCTTTCTCTTTTTTTTTTTTTTTCAACTTTTGGTCATTAAGATTGTGAAAAGGGGCTTAGCTTTTTGAGCAGCTCCAGGGAAAGATGGGGAGGGCGAAAATGTTGAGATCTTATGACTACAGTTGTTAATATACAGTGGTGGTACTATTCAAGCTGCGATAGTCAAAGGCCTGTCAGCACTTCCATTTGAAACACAGTCTTTTTAACCTTTATTTTTCCAAAAAGGAGTCCAGTGTTAGTCAAATTTTAGCATACAAGAATGCATCCTGGGAGAAAATTTTCTTTGTGACATTTCAAATAGCTGGTTTGCATTGTACATGTTAGAAATAATTCAAAGTGTCCCAGCCTGAGATGTATTTTTGCATTTGTATCCAGCTGTCAGCCATTTATTTGTGTATGCATTCGTACGTAGAGCTCTATGACAATGTGTTTATCCGCATACGTGTGAGTACCTATTGTGGTGCAACCTGCAAGAGGACTACCCTTATGCTTAAATGTTAATATAGGCCTGAACTTTCCACAGGTTAACAGCACCTTGCAGGATGAAGTCTTTACACCTGCTCAATCAACAGGATGGAGATCCAGCTGTTCTCTTGCTGGGTCCAGCAAGCAGTCCGTCTTTTGCACAGAAGCCCCAGTCTTAAGACTAAGTTTTGCATTTGTGGTATAAAATACACTATGCTGGTAGAGAGACCAAGATTATTTTAATTAAAAAACTATATTGATGTAATAAAGGAGCAAGATTCCTTTCCTTCATGAAGAAGGGAAGGAATGGATCAATCCCTATATTTTCAGGTGTGGGCAATGAAAGGGGAGAGGAATACTTAGCATTGCTCTTTGTCATTTTTTTCAGAGTAGCTTAATTTACTGACTTTTCACTTACTAAAAATTACACCTAGGTATGCAGAAAGCTATTTTTTCCATTTTAGAAAAGAAAATACTGAGACAAGGTAAAGAATACATTGTGCCAAGCAGAGAGCTAGAATCTTGTCACTTATCATCTTATCTTCTTCCATATTTATTGGATGATTTATATTGACCTTGAAAAATTAAATGTTGTTAATGATGTAAATTGGTGAAATATTGAAGAATGTTCCTACTGCATTTTGAGAAAGACAACTTGAATTGTTAGGAGGTGTAAGAGATGCAGAAGATGTGTCACTGGCCTTTCAAGAGCTAGAGCTTTTATGAAAAGCCTCACTCTCAATTTACACCTTCTATTTTTTGAAAAAATTATAGATGATGCAAATAAGTGTATTACAAATTACAGAAGTCATGGTTTTCTGCTTCTTCAAAATAGCTGCTCATTGTCGGGGAGTAATGTTATTCAGAGCCCCCTGGGACATAGCCATGTCATTTTCTTTCTTTGCAGTTGCTGCTGTTTCCTCGGCCCTTTGTGGCAAGAGAGAGGGGAAGTCCATCTTGTGACAGAGTAATAGAATATAATCTAAGAATTAGCCTTATCACTCATTACTTTCATTAGCAACTTCAGGAAAGTACAGGTATCTGAGATCTTGTAGTTCCAAATAAGATTCCTTGGGAATTCAAGCAAGATTAGGGCCAATGTGTTTTCTCAAGAAAAAGGTGGATAAGAGGTTCTCAAGGGAGCACAAGATCATATCAGTAATGGATGCAGTTTCTTGCCAGAAAACAGTATCTTTGAAGCAGGAAAGGGACAGGACAGCTCTCTGCAGCCCTGGTGAGTGGTGAAGCATGCAGGAACCACACCAGCAGCTTACTGCTGAGGGATTTGCAGATGTGGGTTTGAAAGGAGAGTGGTCCAAGGGCGAGGTAATAAAGATTGTTTTCTCTGTAGTCTCATAGTTTTCTCTCATAGTTTCTTCATAGTTATGGAGACAGGATCTATGCAAGGTAGCTCTCTGGGATTTTCTTTTCTGGTTCAAGGCACATGAGCACCCGACTTAGGAAAGATAATGAAGTGTGTATTATTTCTATCACAATGGAAATGACAAGAACCGAAGGATAGCTGTTTGCCTCATTATGGCTGGTTAATTTTTATTATGTTTGAGCCTGTTTGTTTGTTTTGAATCTTTTAAATGTATCCTGTTATCCATTTAATCCTTTGTCCTTACGAGTGAATGTCTTGTAAAATGAGTTCTCTTGCATTTTCATTATTTTTCCATGGCAATTACAATCAAATCTCACAAATCTCTAGTTTTTATGTCATATATTTTTATTATAATGTCATTGTACATAAAGCCAAAAGAAGTCCTAAGCCCTTGAATGTGCTTGCAGCTTGCTCACTTTCATCATTTACCCCCATCTGCAGTTTAAATATACATTTGGCCAAAATTATGTTTCAGAAAGGCATTGAATCTTGATCTGAGGACTTTAGAAGTTACTACTTGTTTCCAAATTTGCTGTTACTGTTACTAATTCCCACAGTTAAACACTGGTGCCTAATGACACTAATTTTTTGATGCAGCTTTGCAAAGACCCACTCAGAACTAGGAAACTGATGAAGAGGAACTTTGTTGTTCAGTCTTTATGACACTGGTGTCTGGACTTGTCATAAAAGATGCTATGTCATATTTTTATGCTGAGGATAAAAAGTATTTTATGTCAATGCAGAAGTGAGACCACATGGGTAAAGCCAATGTTTATGGTTGTAAACGCTTTCAATTGGTGGTAGATTTAAAGATGCTCCTAGCCACAAGCCTCTCTTATACTTCTATTAGCAAAGGTTTTAAAAGCATGCTAAAATGCTAATAGAAGTACTAGTTAGAGGTTGATCAGTTCCTTCAACAGCAGAAATATATTATATAAATGTACTTCAGGCCTTCAGGTGAGATGAAAAGATGTATACATTTCTCCTGAGTAATTCAATTGCACTTAGTATCAACCTTAAAAGAAAAATTATAGGAAAGATTTTTCTGGTTTGCTTATTACTTGATAAAATTGTGTTAGAGTTCATCTGATATCATAGTGTCATGGTATAAAGGGAAATTGGTTTTAAATCTTTTAATTAGTAGGTACAGGTAAGAAATAGTTGTCTAATGATGTTTTTCTTTCTGATATCATGATGGTCACTTTTCAGCCCATCAGTCTTGTTGCTGGTGATTTACATCCTCTTTCCTATATTCCCCCTGTATAAAGNTTAGGGTTTCTGGCTTCCAATAAAACTTACAGATTAAAGAGCAAAAACTACGTATCTCAAGATTGAAAACAAGCAACAAAAAAAACCTCAGTACTTATGTACCTTGTATTTATTTTTTTTTTTTTTTTTTTTTACTCTCTAGAGAGAGTATATCTCTTGGGCAGAGAACACCTTGAGCACCAATATTTTACATATAGCTCTGGCAGCAGTAATTGGGTCTTTTATTCTAACAGTTGCTGTTGCAAAGGAGGAAGGAATTGTCTGTATTCCTATAGCAGCTTGAAAACTTGCTCTTCTATCTGCAAGTGAAGTGACCCGTGGTGTGAGGTAATGGGAAGAGAGCCAAACTTTAAACAGTTTTTATTTGGATTCAGTTGAATGCCAGGTGAAGATACAGGCTTTTTTTTTTTTTTTTTTTTTTTTTTCC
>VXBU01018247.1:271559-283667 GCA_013400315.1 Bombycilla garrulus | reverse complement strand
CCAAGATGAGAAGCAAAGTCTCATATTCTATTGTTCCTTTTTCTTCTCCACAGCAGCATATTTTAAAGATGGAAATTCAGCTATCTGTATTTCCCTACTTTTGTCAGTTTGGGTCATAGCCTTAATGTTACTTAAACAGTTTCTTTAAAGTAATGGAGCCCTTAATATAGACTTAATAAAGCAATGTAAGGCAGTATGGATTTCCTTCTGTCTAAGGTTCAGAGGCCTTTATCTGAATAATACATTAGATACTTTTATTCACTGGTAAGGCTTCGTAACAGGAAAAACTTTGAAGGCAACGTCTATCCTGTCATTAAATTGATAATAGACATGTTCTTTACTTTTTATCCCTTTTGTAGCACATCTTTTACCTCTGACAGGTTTCTCTAGGAATTAAACAGGGACCATAGGATACTTTTACCAGCATATAACAATGTGGTCTCCTAACTTGTTGCAAGCATAAATAACTGTGGTGAGGAAAACCTTATCAAAAGGTTCTTTGATATTTGCATGTTACTTGTATTGTTATTATACATACAATGTTGTAATGAAAAGTAGAATACACTTCTCATACTCTTTTCCAGGGTGAGAGGGATGCATAAACTAGGTTCCTTTTAAGGTTTAATTTAAAACTTCTTCCATGAAATAGATGTTGACATTACACAAATTCAGATTCAGTGATGCCTATATAACTAATATTCCTTTTTTTCCTTGAGTTGAATATCTGTGTGTCTTCATTTGAAAATGAAAGGCTTAAAAAAAGGCTTTAATATGCCAAAATACAAAACATTGATTTTGAACATATGTTTAGCAAAATCCCAGTTGCAACTGTTCATTCAGAATGCCGTATTCTATTTAATGTTTTCTTTTGTGTGTGTTTATAGTACCAGGGTTAATGTTCTCACAAATATCCACCAGATTTCCTATTAATTGTTAACAATCCCTGTTAATCAGTTTATGGTGTTGGAGAAAATGAAAAAGTATTTTTATTTCCTTCTTTATATTAATAACTCATTTTCACTATTTAATCTATGTTCAGCTTTCTTACTTCTCATTAAAACCTCTAGCAAGGGTGTTTCAAATGAAGACTTGCCAAAAATGCATTAAATTCTGGACAAAATTGTAAGTAATGTTTTTGATAACCATTTCCAAATTCTCCACTGCTATAGACAAAAATGTCTTAAACTCCAGTAAACTGTTTTGTGTTTGCCATAAAATCTGACCTGGAAAGTGCTAAAGAAAGTGAATACATTGTTCTTCTGGTTTTATCTTAGCACTCTGATGTGCATCACAGTAAAAAAGAACGGAATGTGAAAAGAAGAGTTTAGGACCTAGTCCAAATTCCCTGTTCAATTTATCCCAAGAGACAAAGTAGAAAATAGAAAAAATGTGGCTATTTCCAGGTTTCACCTGTGATAGAAACAAGTTCTTGCATGACTCTCAGTGAGGAAATGAAATTTTGCAAAAATCTCTCTCTATTAAATGTCTGATTCATGCTTTTTGACATTCAGATGATAAAGTCTTTATGGCTTGCTGTATTAGAGAAAACCCAGCATAGCTTGACAAAAATGCATGGGAATATACTTGATTTGCAATAGGATAGGTGAGTTTGAACAATATTTTATGTCATTTATAGAGGCATATTTTCATCGGAACTGTGATAAGAAATATTTTGAGGTAAGCCATACACTACTGCAAATTCAAATCAGAGTGCAGTACATTTTGTGAGAGCTGACATATCTATTTAAAAAATAACAATTCTTATTCAGATTAAAAAGAAAAAAAAGACACAATTTGAAATAATTTATGGCTAAAAATTAGAAAAAATACAGTTCTTAACGAGCAATAACTCCAGTTATTTGTAACATTGAGCTGAAAACCCAAGCGCATTAAATCAAGTAATGTATGTCAGCTGTCTTATTCTCTTCTATTTCAGTTATATAATGAAATTAGCAAAATTATTATCTGAAAATGATCTGATTATGTTCACCTCAACATGCATAATTTTGGGTTTATTATTTGTATTTATTTGTAGCTTTTCTTAGCAGACTCAATATTTTTTATCAATTGCAGCTTCATACTAAAATGTATAAGAGAGGGCTTGAATTATTATGGAAATTAATATGTCTTATTGCTTCTGGCTAAATGCTTTGCAAAATCATGACACATTACTTGGCATTCCTGCAGATGTCACATATTTATAAAAATTCTTCAACTGGAAAGATCCATGAGAAGCAGCTATGAAAATAACTGAGAAGTGAAGAAATAACTCAGAATCTAGGAGAACACATTTGCCTGTAAATCTCTAACTTTTCATTTGGAATGAATAATTGCTTTCTGATTTTAAAAATATCTTTGAACTTTAAATAAAATAATTTTGGATGTATCATGCTAGTATAATTTAATAAATTCATATTTCAGTTTTGATCATTTCCCTACTTTTAACTTAGTAGAATTTTATAATTCAAAGAGAAGTGTATCTGGAACTGATGTTGACACTACACTTAGCAACTTTTTTCCAAGGAAATTATCAGTGAAGGAAACCGGAGGTGAAATGGGCTGTTATTGATTCCAAAGGTAATGAGCTTGATTATTTACTTTAGTCTTAAATTTGAGCCAGCTAACTTAATAATGTCACCAATTTTACAGCATATTCATAAACATGTATTGGGATGGGAAAGTTCACAGTCTTTTATATATTGCATGAATAGACTTCACAGGTATCTAGAAAACATTATTAACCTTTAGTGATTTATCTGCAAACCTAAAGCTAACAAAAAATATTGCACTGATTGCAACAGAGCAGTATTGAAATGAGAGGATTAGCTTAGGCAAAAAGGGGACTGGTAATGCATGAGGCTATTGCCCCCTTGTAGATCTCCCTACCTTGTGAATCAGAGGAAGCTGAACTGATCAGAGATATGAAAATGAGATACAAGAAAAACAACACAGCTATACTGGAGTTTATTACTGAACTGTTCGGTGCTTTCTGATGAATGAGACTATTATTCTGGGAGTTCATGACAAAAGGCCCTTCCTTTGTTGACCACAGGATTTTTGTTGAAAGTTCATATTCAGATAAAAAAAAAAAAAAAAAAGCTGGCCAGCTGATGCTTGGTCTGTCAGTAGGGAATAACTTTTGATCGTGGTGTAGATTAGACCTGGCTGACACCCAGTCCCTCTGGGAAAGAATATATTTATTCAAACAGAATGCTGAGCTTTCTGAAGAATCATTTAGACAAATATGCCATGCCAAGGGACCCTGCTCTCTACTCCTTCAGTCTGCATTGAACTCCAGAGCCCCACTGAACATTGCAATGCTTTGGTGACATGTCAGGGGGCAATTTTGCACTCACTTGGGACCAGGAGTTCTCAATACAGTTGAACAGAAAACCACTAAACACATAGCAATATTTGTGGAAACACTGAAATTCTGGAATCTGACTGTTTGTGCTCTGCAACAGTTGAAGTGAATACCAAACCCAAGGTGAACAGTGTTCCTTCATTGCCATATCAGGGGATATATTTGAGTTTTCTGGTACTTTACTAAGTTTTTTGTCAGCTGTGTAATCAGCAAAAGGATGTGTCTGTTCTCAGCGTGGCAACACCACGAAGCCTTAATGGGGTTCTGGGAGAGAAAAAGAAGGGACTTTCCAGATTTTTCCATACTTAATGATAAAACATTTACTTTAAGTGATGACAATGTCTAATGGATCTAATAGGAAATATGAGATAGTTTAAACACAGCAGGAGTCAATGCCTGTTTTTTCTTCTTCTAATGCATCATAAATAATAATTCACTCAACCATAAAAGTTTCTGCACTGTGAAGTCTCTTCTGAGAGTGTCTTGTGACTAAAACTTTGCAAATTCTACTCAATCTAACGGAGCATAGGTAAGAATCTTAAATAATGTGAAGCATGTGGGCTCATTTAAATGGCTGAAGATAGTAACTTTTCTTCATGATAAGCTTTTTATCTTGAAGGAACACCAAATAAAAATATGGAAAAGAATTTCTTCAAAACAATGAGTTATTCATATTTTTGTGTATTTTTGTTACCTTGCTATACATTTCTCAGTGTGTTATAAAACTTTGAAAATACCTTTACACTAGAGAAATAATATTTTTTTGCTGTATTTCTAGTTATGTACGCATTTATGAGAAACTCAACTGGAGAAGCAATAGTTAACAATTTAGGTTACTTACCCTTAAGTTAAAACTAATGAAGTTAATTACATCCACCTTACTAATAAGTCAACAAGATCTCCATAAAACTTTTTTATTTAAAGAATAATTATTTTATTTTACTCTCCTGTAAACCAGAAGGCTTTGCTTTGTGTGTCTTTCTGTTTCTCAAAGATATTTGAGATAGTGATAATACTGCAAAAAAATCACTGTCACTTTGGGACAGACCATTTCTTATCACTGCAACTTTATTTGCTTTTTAGGGAAGGAAACAAAAGTGCTTTTTTTTGTTTGATTTTTTTTTCCCCCAGTCCATCATTCTTTAGAGTTATTTAGTGATCAGAGGAAGCAATTTATGTGGAATGCAAGATTACCTGTTAAACTCATAACTAGGTGGGATATGAAGCCCCAGTTTTTAGAATTCTTTTGCTATTGAATACCTCATTATTTAATTGTAATGTATTTGGCTTTTAGGACACACTCACACATTGTTTTTACTTCCAGATTTCACTCTTCGACCTGGGGCAAATCACTTAACCTCTCTGTGCTCCCACTTACTCATCTACAAAATGGGCAAAATAGAATTAACCTAATAAAGATTCACATTTGTCTTGTGCATTATCGTTAATGGGGATGTGAATCATAATGGTGAAGTGCTTTGATGTCCCCAGATGATGCTGTAATCATGAAACTATTATTTTGTATTTGGGCAAAATAGCTGAAAATGTATCTGCATAAATTATGCAGAAATAAACTATACATCTAAATAATTGCATGCAGTTGTTAAGCTGCTAGTGGCCCGTGGAGAGATTTGTGAAGCTGTTCCTGTGTGTAGCTTCCTCACAGCTTGGTTCTTGCTGAGCCTGGCTGTTCCACCTAACAGTTTTATATTAATAGGGCCTGAATCAGACCTAAGCTTCTTTTGTTCCTCATGATTGATTTTCTTTAGCAGCATTAAAAAGTTTTCAGTTTATCCCACTTGGAAATAAACCCATGGTGGGGTAAAGGGCCATAAGGAAAGATCAGTGTGACTTGAGGAGACAGCAGCAAGAATGG
Source organism: Bombycilla garrulus (assembly GCA_013400315.1). Taxonomy (NCBI): domain Eukaryota; kingdom Metazoa; phylum Chordata; class Aves; order Passeriformes; family Bombycillidae; genus Bombycilla; species Bombycilla garrulus. The sequence goes on along the minus strand of VXBU01018247.1, from coordinate 278,427 downwards.
TCATGTGAACATCCTGAGAGGTGTTTGGCACTTGCTGAGGGGCTGGGAAGGACATGGTGACCTGCCCCTGGTGACAGGCTGTTCCGTTCCTCCTTCACATGCTGCTGCTGTGGAAAGCCTTCCCACCTCCGCTTTATTCCCATGCAGTCAGACACAAAGGAGGGAGGGATGGGAGACAGGCAGGCTTTCAACTTACCCACTTGAGATGAGAAAGGGGCAGCAGCCAACCATCATTAAAAGGATTAGGGAACAGATATTGCTAACCTACAATCATACTATGACAATGGAGAAATATTTTTCTTCCGTTTCTCTACCAGGGCAATAATTGATATTCTCACTTTTTGTTTAGGCAACTACCATTTTTCCATCTTGCCAAACCAAATAAATTAGCAGTATATAGACAGAAGGTTAATAATAGTAAAATAATAAATATCCAGATTATCTTTGAGCTTTCCTATATCTACAGTTCATCACTTTTGCTTTTACAGCAGAAACTTGTTTTCTTGAACTAACCAAGAACCAAACTGAGGACATCGGAATAAAGTAAACAATATGCAATTAGCACCTTGGCTTGTACAATTTTTTTAATGTGAGTTACCTGCAAACTGCTGGCAATTTTCAGTGGGTAGTAATGGAATAAGAAGATAGGTTTGAAAGAGAATGTTCTTATGTCAGTCCTCTGGATTCAGGACAACAACAGCAATAGTTCCAGCCCTGAGAGATGCCTATCTATTCCTAAGCAGTACTGGAGTCTCCTCAATTTCTCCAGGTAATCTTTTCTCAATTATTCACTATCCAGCCCTTAGAAAGGTTGTCTAAATATTTAATAAGTTATTATTTATTTTTGGTTTAAGTCCTATGTTTAAGTCCTATGTTTAAGTCCTGTCCGGCAAAGAAAAATGCTTCAATAAAAGCCTTGGTTTTGGCCAGGTAGCATATCAAAGAAATGTAGGGAAAGGTAAATACATCTAATACCTGATAAGAAAGTAGGTATTTACACACCACTGACTTCATCAGGAGTTTAATGCTTCAGCTTTTAATCACCTTTCTGAATTGGACCATAATCATGAACCAAACCAATTGCCACTAGACATTATATTAAAATCACATTGAGTAGATAGTCTAAAATATTTGTATAAAACTGTTCTAATTTATGAACTGTATTGGATGGAAAGTTCTCACTGAGCTATTGAAAGAGAAAAGACGCCAGGGTGATGACATCCAAAGTACCTTCTTCTGTTGGAGTGCATTGATAAACAAAACCTTTGGGCCTTTGCTTAATCCTGTGAGTATAAATGTATCAGTTCTATCCATAAGGGCCCTCCTTTCTGGAGTAAAAAATGAAGTGAATTCTGAAGGGTCAGAAAATGCTACAGTAGCATTCCAACTTACTGCAGAGAAGTACCTTAAAAGTGGAGGAAGTAGAGTGGGAAGTCATACAAAATGCCCTAAATATCACAAAGAAGCAAAATATACTTCTGAGTAAATATCCCTTTCTTGTTTTGCAAGGATAAGGTACATTGTCTTGGTGTCAAGATGTTTCACAGATCATCTCTCACTTTTAATTCAATAAATCCATCCCTTCCTCCTTCTCCTGCTCCAGTGACATAAAGGTACCACCTGGACAGAATTCTCCACTTGTCTTTGTAATATTATCTGCTCTGTGCTGATATTTTTCACTTTTGGACTCATTAATCTTCTACAGAGAGCTTTACAGATAGTAAAGGAACTTGACAGGAGCAAAATCTCTTGGCCTTCCTTTCTAAGTGAGCACCACTTCCAAGCCTAGCTATTGTCATTTTGCTTTCCTGATTTTTGGTTTCCTGCCAATCATTGAAGGGGTTTTCTGCAATAGCTAAGCATCATGAGCTTATTTTACATACTTTGAAGAATAAATCCTTGATGTATATGTTTCTCAACTGTGCTGCCAGAGATGCAGCCTGCTTCCAGGCCTTGCTTCATTGCTGATGAGTCCTGTGTTTCCCCTCTTAAAGCTGGGACCTTTGCCTCATTTTAAATTCCTTATGTCCCCAGGTACACAGAGGGCAATGCTTTTTCAAAGAGGAACTAGTAGAGTTGTTGTGAGACTCTCTATTACCATTAGGTTTGCGTCTGGTGTCACTTTGTGTGTCAGGAGTGTGAATTCGCATCAGGTGAGGGAATCCTTCTGGTTCTCCTTCAAACCCGTGGCCTATGTAAGTAAGGTCTTTTTCTTGCGTTCACTATTAGATGAAGTTCCTGGGTGTAGTTCAACTTTTGTTTTCACTTAAAAAGAGCCTGGACAGTATTGCCACTAAAAGGTTAGACAAAAATGATCACTGCTTTATATTTCTGAAAGCTGTACATATACCACTGTTCTTAATGCCCTCCACAACACTATCTTAAGCATTTTTCTCTGTTAATGCCTTGTGTAATTTGCTGAACCACTAGAAATGTTTTACTCTGAGTGTTTGTGAGGTCCTCTGATATTGAAAAGCAAAATTTGTGTTCAGCCACTCAGTAATTATAAAATATATTTCTGAAGTAATGCCTAGAGCACAGATACCTTCATGCCATTATTTGGCAAATTCTCACTTATTCTGTAACAAAAGCAAAATTCCTTCTGTGATGTATTTAATTGATGATTCTTTTTGGTATGTAAAGTATCTTTGCATGTTCTGTTTGAAGCAAAAACTACCTAAGCCAAAACTGCAAAGAAAATATAATTGTGAATTGATAGTGCCATGTGATGTGTAAATTTTTTTTTTTTAACCAACCCTTTAAAACACTGAAAAAGAGTGTATAAAAACATATATCAGGTTAAAAACAGTAGTTACAGGAGAAAAAATTATTCCTGCTTAAAAGAGTAGCTAATTTCCTTATATGTCTAGATATGTTTATTATTGTACTTTTAAAATTATCTGTAATCTCAAGATATCTAAACTTCTGTATTTTTTTCCCAGAAAGCCCAGTATTGTTTTGGTGATAAATTTTCCAACTTTCACTAATAAATTATGTGAATTGCTGATGCCTCCAAGTTTACTTAAGGAAATTTATTCAGTGATGATTGAAAAACACATTTGGAGAAGGGAGAAAATTAGAGCATATTCTCCTGTTTTCTTTTGCATTTGTCCCCACATGGTTTCCAATTCAGAACTGCTTCTTTGTTTTCCACTCCAAAACAGTATCTCTTTCACAAATTTGTGAAGTCTATCTCATTGTCCATTGAACACATCTGGCATTTTTATGCACAAGCAATGGATTCCAGGCCCTCTAAGAACCAGTATATTTTATGATGTCATGAAGGTCTCAAAATCTGCAGTTCTGCCTTGACAGAGTCCTGGACAGTGCCTGCTACATTATGATATCGCTATTTGCAGTAATGGGCAACAAAAAAATGTTTTCTTAGTAGTGAGTTGAGAGAAGGACCTAAGGCACTACCATCCAGACTTTTTTCTTTTCTAAACTGTGGAATTAGCAAAAGAGAAGTAGATAGATCACTGCTATTCCTTCCACATTCAATAGCTAAAATCTCTCTTTGGATACAAATTCCAATTGTCCACAATAATCTCAAGTGCTAGTTGGAAGTGAACCGTACACCAAATAGAAAGACAAAAATAGGAGTCAGGTAGTCCATGTGCTGAAAATTGTTTCCATTCTTAGGTGATGTAACTCAGATGGAAGAATTTGTTTCTTATTTTCCTCTCACACATTTAGCTTTTGACTATGCTGTTCTGTTTCACTGCATTCTGCATTCTATTCTATTCTATTCTATTCTATTCTATTCTATTCTATTCTATTCTATTCAAGGAATGTAAATAGCTTCCTCTTTCTGGAAGTGTGGGCTCCACAGTACTGCCCCATGTAGTGATCATTCCATCTTTCTTTTAAATTATCACAGCCTTTTGTGCAATACTTTTATATTTGATGTGTTCCAAAGAGCACAGGAGAAAGGTGTAGACATCCAGTGTTATCACAGATGATCTTCCCAGACACAGTGGGTTCACACAGGATTGCAGTACAGTTTGCCTGGGAAAGTCTGGTGGCGTTGACATCCAAAGATCTGAATCTCTAGTTCCTTCCTCTGATGGGCTCAAGAACTGTGTGTGATTGCGTGTTGAGGTATGTGAATTGTTTTCAAATGGCTTAAGTCAACTGTGGAAGAAAAGGTAAACCTTTTTAGCTATTTTCCTTTAATAAATTTGAATGTAATTGTAAATGCGCAAACCTCAGGAGTTTGAGAGAAGCTCTTTCATTAGAGGAAGTCCCATTAAATATGCTCCTTTTTTCATTACTTTCCAGTGTTCTTTTTTATCCAAAGGAGGATAGTTTGTATCTTTTACAGATAAACAGTGCTGCAAAGGACAGTACATGAAAGACTGGATGTCACTGAAGGATGTCACTGGAATAAAAGAATACATCTGTTGGGTATTGCCCTAATGCTTTCACCACTATTCTCCTCTCCCCTCCTGAACTCAGGCAAGCCAGTGATGTTCATACTTGCTTAATTGTTGTGGCGCATGTTTTTTCCTGATTTCATTGTTATAATTATATTATTGTAGTTTGTTCCTATGTTCCCCCCCGTTTGCTTGTCCCAATGGTTTTCCTCTCAATTGTACCCTCCCCTAAACTGCCCTTCAATGTGTCTCCTCCCCTTATTCCAGTACCTTCCCCATCCATCACCCAAACCCTGCCCCTCCTTCCAAACCTTCGCTTGTCAATCCCCACATGGGCCAATCCCTGAAATACCCACTCCCTTGGAAATCCCCTAAACCTCAATGCCCCGTTGGCCCATGTGACCCCTTTTCTCCTCTCCTTGTTCCCATTGGATTGTGTTCTGTAAACCCCACCCTATGATCCTCCCCTATGGTTTCCTGATTGGTTTACTGTTTATGCCCACCCCTTAATTTGTAACCCTATAAAACCCCTTTCACAGCAGTGCTTGGGGCCCCTTTGTTCTCATTGCTTCAATGACAATAAACTGGCTTTGGAGCCCGAGAGCAGAAGAGCCTCCCTCTCTCTCCTTCGTCCCTCCCTTGACTGTGGCCTGCCTCCATAGAGCCAAAGTTCTAAGGTTCTGTCACTGACACAACATCTCCAGTGACGGTTCCCCACACTCAGCATGGCCCTTCCGGACCATAGTGTGGTGGGTCAGAGCTGGCTGGGCTCTGGAGGGCCACGTCACTTAAATATAAAGCTTCATTACCTCCTGTACTAGAAAGTTTGCTCTTTGTTTTTATAAGGGCTTGGCATAATCTTTTTTTGTAAATGCCAAGAACAATGCTAATTAACCTGTGGGTAATGGCGATAAACTGCAGGGGAAAGAAATCAGTTTGTACACCTCCTACTTTGCCTGATCAGTGCTGAGTTGTCCAATGCTGCCATCCTGATAAGCAATAATCTACCAAACTCCCTGTAAATGACAAAAAGGAGAACATCCAATTATCTTGCAGAGCAAGAGGAATGATATATGATTATATACAGCCCAAATTTTGCAGCCTGGAAACACACATACACACATATATGTATATAATGGGTATATATAATCCAGCTGTTTTCTACCTTTTTCAGTACTGTCTGGCTTTTTCTGAACGGAAAGTTTGAAATGCATGCTCTTCCAAGCAGGACAACCACAAAGCAGTTTATTTCTGCAGCAAGTATTTTTGGAAATAGAGCCCTTCCCTTTCGCATTCCTTGTGCTAATGTTCTTTAAACACCAGTTCAAATGCACATTGCCACTGTCTCTCTTAATTAAACTTCCAGCATTTCTAGACAATGTCCTAGTCTTCCCTTACTGTGCCACACATTCTGGTTTCAGACATTTGTACCCTTACTGGAACAATCTGCTTGCTCCAGAATTATCTGGCAGTCCTGCCTCAGTCTATTTATTCCATCACATGATTGTTTTAGTGTTGTTTGAAGCACTATTTTGGAGCCAGACATAATCATATTATACAGTTCCTCACCTTATTAACTGACAGAGAACTGTTCCCCATTAGACAATTGATCCTGGGCAGATGAAGCCATTAAAAACAGTACTAATTAGCTGAGGAATGGAGACAGAAATACAGGCTGCATCACTTCCTTTCATGCTTAGGGAAGTTCATGTTCCAGACAAATAATAATTGATATGTAGTCTTCCTTAATTGTGGTTGTTAACAGCCAGTATTATAATGACAGCCTGACAATCTCTGTCTAGCCTATTGTATGTTTATTTCTGAATCCAAGAACCACGGAATAACATTTTTGATTTAACTTGAACTTCATAGAATATACTTTAAATGTCAATGTAATGAGAGTTGGGCAGATAACTCTAACTTAGGAGCTATTTCTTACGTGTCTCCAGGTGTCAGCTGTTTGTCTTGGAAGACTGGATGTCCATAATTACATGGAATTATGGCATGATACATTAGAATAAAATAAACAGATGGTTTGAATAAGAATTAAAAAATAATACTGCATTAGATCCATGACCAAGAATGCTGAGCATCTCAGTAAATTTCAGTATACTAACTGTAGCCTATAGAGTAAGAAAATCGTAACGTCTTTAAACAAAAGAATGCTTTGATTTCCTCTTCCAAAAATGCATTCAGTTTTTAAAATCCTACATATATATATATATATGCACATCTATGTGTGTTCACGTGTATGTATATGTAACACATTTAATGCAAGAACTTAGCAGCTTGCTCTATAATCTAGTTTGTAGAAACACGTCAACAGTTATTTTCTATCTTAAGTTATTATATTTCTTCCTGAGTTAAAAAACAACTAAATTCAAGGTGGTGTTTTCTCCTTCAGGTACTCTGACCAAAAACTCAGCTATCCTACAATTGAACAAACTAGAGCAGAAAAAAAAAAAAAAAAAAAAAAAAACACAAAAAAAAAA
>VXBU01018247.1:251661-271516 GCA_013400315.1 Bombycilla garrulus | reverse complement strand
CAGCTACCCCAAAATTAAAAAAAAAAAAGAAAAAAAAAAAAAAAAAAAAAAAAAAAATCACAGTAAAAGCAGAAAACTTATTTTTAGGAAAAAAAATTTGACATCTGAAGCAGTAGGAATTAAACATATTTAAATTATTTTATAAAATTGTTTTTGATATTAAGGAGTTTCAAGCATTTTAAAACTGATTTGAGCTTCAAAGCTATTTTTTCACTTTCCACCTGTTTTTTTTTTTTTTTTAAGAAAATGAACTGAAAAAACCCCACCCAAACTGAAAAAATACCAAACCCTACAATCCTAGTCCAAGGCAATTAAATGTAATCAAAGTGGTCTGTGAAAGTGATTAAAAGATGAAAAATATTGAAATTCTAAATGTTACAGCTCTCAAAATAGCTAACTAAATGTATATTTTCCCTACAATTTCCTTTGTTGTCCATCTACATACTGCTTTTCTGTTACCAAAACTTCCTGTATATTTAGGTTTGAAGGAAAAAGTTTGTGGTTTCAGAATAGTGCTCTGAGTTATAGTTGATTTGGATTTTATTGCTCACTGTGAAATCTTGCATAAGTCACTGAGAGCCAAACCCTCCTTACTTTGTTTATTTGGGTAGTCAGTCCTATTAAAACCCCTTGATGAAATTCTGGCGACATTGAACTCAGTGGCAAGACTCCAATTAATTTTATGGGAACAAGAATTATCTAACAGGATTCTAGACTGCTATATATTGGGCAGTGTTCCTGCCCATGGGAGGCAGTGGAAATGAAATAATTTTTAAGTTCCCTTCCAAACCAAAGCATTCTGTGATTCAGTGAATATCTAAATAAGCAGATAAACGTAGTCCCATCTTGCTTCTCAAGATGAAGCTTATCATTCACATTGGCGGCATTAACACACAAGGAAAATGGCATTTGCATCACAGGTTACAGATTTCAAGAAGAGAAAGAGCCTGACCCTTGTTAGCATCTCAACATGTCCTAGGCTGTCCTTCATACAGTCTTGATGATTCAGGCACCTGCAGGGAGGGATCTAATTTTGTTTTACGTACAACAGATGTTTGGATTTTAGCTCTTCTACACTAATGTGAGTTTCTTACCTCTTGAGTGAACTCAGCACTTTGATGAAAACCTTAACACTTCAATTTTTATTTTTTTTCCATCTTATTCAAATTGTTTATTAACTTTCTGGATGTAGAGATAGAATGCCCCCTAGACAAGTTTTCTGATGATATGAAACTGAGGGAGAGGCTGATACACCTGAAGGCTGTGCTGACATTCAGCAGGACCTTGACATGCTGGAGAATTGGGCAGAGAGAAAAGTAATGAGGTCCAACAAGGGCAGGTGTTTGGTACTGCTCCAGGAGAGGAATAACCCCAAGTACCAGCACAGGCTGGGGGCTGACCCACCAGAGAGCAGCTCTGTGGAGAAGGGCCGAGAGTCTTGGATGACAAGTTAACCATCAGCTGGCAGTGTGCTCCTGTGGTCAGGAGGGCCAGTGCTGTCCTGGGGTGCCTCAGGAAGAGTGTGGCCAGCAGGCCAAGGGAGGTGTTCCTTCCCCTCTGCTCAGCCCAGCGAGGCCACATCTGGAGTGCTGGGGCCACTTCTGGGCTCCTCAGTACAAGGAAGACAAGGAGAGGGTCTGGGGAGGCCACAAGGGTGATGAGGGGTCTGGAGCTTCTCTCTTATGTGGAGAGGCTGTGGGAGCTGGGCCTGTTTAGTCTGGAGAAGAAAAGACTGAGAGTGGATCTCCCAATTGCAAATAAGTATCTCCAACACAGGTGCCAAGAAGATGGTGCCAGATTCTTTAAGGTAGTACCCAGCGACAGAACAAGGAGTAATTAACCACAAGCTGTAAATTAACCAGAAGTGATTTCACCTCAACATGAAGGGTGAACTTAACATTGAGGGTGGCAGAGCACTGGAACAGGCTGTCCAGGGAGGTTGTGGAATCTCCTTCTCTGAAGACATTCAAAACCCACCTGACTTTGTTCCTGTGTAATCTGCTTCTGGTGACCCTGAGTTGGCAGGAGGGTTGAACTAGATGATCTCCGGAGGTCCCTTCCAACCCCAAAAATTCTGCGATTCTTTTTTTTTTTTACGTAATACTTTTTTTTCCCTCGTCTTTCTCACATAATTATACTCTTTAATTTAGGAGCAGTTTGGTGTGGGTCAAAAAAGGCCCTTTAATTCAACAATAATTGCCATGATTTTGCCTCAAGTGTAGAAATCACAGCGGAGTCACTGGTGTCTCTGTGTTTTCAGTGGGTTTTAGATTAGGTGCATATCAACTTAAGGTGCTGTTGTCAGAAATAGCTCAGCAGTACACAGGGAAAGAGAATAACTTACAGTACTCTCCTACAATGTATTTTCAAATTAGGGTTTAGGGAGAATAATGTCAAATACAATAATTCAAAAACTCTACTGAACTAATGAATGAAGTCATATAAGACATGAAGTCCCTTTTTGCAAAAAAGACTGAAGAAGGATGCAAAAGCAAGAGGTGATGGCTACTGAAGCCGAGGTAGAAGAGTAGTGTAGCTGGCATGTTGAACAGTTACTTGTTTTCATATTCTCTTATTAGGAACTGCTGCTACGGTTTTGCAATATTCAAATCTTAAAAGACCTATTTAGAAATGAATAAAGCCCAGGAAGAATATTTGACTGTAGTAAGGTTGGTCACACATAAATATTTTTATACCTATATCTATACCGATGTTCACAAAAACAAGAGTGTTGTAAGTGCACATTAGGTTATTGGCTTTTCGCAAATATCAAAATAAATTATTTATATATATATGTATATATGTGTGTGTGTAATGTTAGATGGAATAATAATGTAAGGGACAAAAATATTTTTTTCTGCTCATGGAACAGGGGGTGATGAGGGCTAAGCAGAGGAATTCCTTGCATTCCTAGAAGAGAAGCACCTGAGCATCAAGGGAGGGGTTTTGATAGCCCTTTCTCAGTAAACCCGGACTGATGGATACCAAGAGAACAACTGGAATGAAAAATGCAAAATCTGCAAAGGGAGGGGGGTAGTACAGGTGGGGTAAGGGGGGACCCAAAAGAATGTTTTGAATGATGCATGAAGGTTTATGAATATACAACATGTCTATGCATTTAAAGAAGTGTTTTCTGAAGCAGTGCGTGCTCCTTGGTAGGACCCCAAGGCACCCGGCCGTATGTATCTCTTTTGCTTTATGTCTGTCTCCTATTGTCTTTTCATTAAACCTTTCTAAATTTTACCAGGACAGTGAACACAAAGAGCAAAACTAGATGTACAATTTACTGTGAAAAAGGCTTTGGTAGATGTTAGCAGTCAGGTGCTGGAAGTTATGGTAGTATCACCAAGGTCACAGAAACAACGCTGGCTTGTACCTCTAAAATTTGGCGTATTAGTGGAACTTGACCATTAGAAGAAGGCTCTGGTAATTTTTAATACATATTCACTGTCTTTCCACCAACCCTTACAATTGTACTTCCTCTCATGGGAAGATCACAGAGAAAAGGATGCAGAAAACTCTGAGATTTTACAGCTTAAAAAATTAGTGGGGAAATGACTCAATATAATAAAATGTTTTCTCAGTGCCAAAGGTCACAAAATCCTCAGAATTCTGTCAGATATATGGTCTCACTGTCTGTGTTGAACTTTTAGGTTTAGTTATTTCTTTGGAGGAAGCTTATGTATTTGACTTTCCCTCAAGATTTTCTCACATGTGGTTCTGTGTTGTCTTTTTTTCCTCTTTCACAGTCTTGAGCTTTTCACTGTATAATACTCTCCTTTCTGACCCAAATCAACTGAAATGAATGAACAAAGACAGTTCTGGAAAAAAAAAGAGACATTTGTTAAAAAGGTGGTCACTGGATATAGGCCTTTCTCTCTCCCTGTGCTAATGGTGTTGATGGTGTTTTCAAGCTGTCTATCAAACTGGTTTAAATCTTTTAACATGCTATTTCTCACTCTCAGTCCCCCACTATTTCTCCTAGTTGTCATTCAAATTGTTCCACTAAGAGAACAAATAAATGCATGCCATGAAAACTAGCAAGATGATATAATGAATGAGTTACAATAAATGCCCCCAGCATAAAACAATTATGTACCTGCTATTGTCAAAAACATTCAACATTCCCTTTGTTGAAAAGGAAACAGCTATAAATTATTCACTGGGGCNTAATAATAATAATAATAATAATAATAATAATAATAATAATAATAATAATAATAATAATAATAATAGTATACCACCATATTTTCCCATGTATAATCTGAGCTCAGCTATAAAAAAAGTGTTTTAGTGGTTTTTAGGATCAGTACAGGTTATATTTGTCTAGGGGTAAATATAAGTGGTCTTTTAACCCAGAGCTTCTCTCTTTCCTCAGCCTGCACTGCCCTCAAGTCTCATTTTCATTTCAGAATTTGCTTCTTCCTGTAATATGTACCCCAATATCATGCTATCCTTATGTCCTTAATTACATTTTTTGTGTTTTTTCAAAAGGTATAGTTTGCCTGGGATTTTCAAGAAACAATACTTTTAAAGACATTTACTGAAGGTGCAGGTTGTATGGTTCCGAAAACAAAAAAAACGAGTTTTTATTTATACCATATTTACACCATCCAAAGTAAAAGCTTACTGACAGACTGCCTTCATGCACTGAGTGCCAGAGTTATGTCGAAATGCAAGGCTGATGTTCCGTCCTCCTTCAAAAAGCTGTGGGATGAGATCCAAATGTGGTACTTGCTCCATTTTATTTTCAAGCACATAGAACATCTTAACAGGGCATCTGAAATAATAAAAAAAAAATAAAAAAGATTCAATATTTTATTCAGGAGCGAAGTGGCTCATTTTATTGTTAGGAGTATTGTATTTTGTTCTAGAGCTGGGCGAAACAAATGCTTATATTTTGCATGGCACTAAAATGTGCCACCAAGAAGGTCTCTGGATTTCCTCTCCTGTTGAAGGTCTCATCCTTGTGCTTGGTGCCTTCACCCAATAACTTGTCCAGGCAGAAACAGTGATACCCAGCTGAATTTGCAGAATTTTAACTTCTTGGGTGTGGAGGGAATGTCTCCAAGGTGGCCCATGCAACCAGACACTAATACTGGCTACCTCTCCAAGCCAAAGGGTGTTTGTCTGCCAGGCTTGGTGTATGCAACAGTGGATTTTACAGTGCAGGTTTGGTTGTTAAACTGGACTGTCTGTGGGATCCTAAGGCTTAAATGAGGAATAGCCTAGGTTAAATGCATCTGGAATGCAGGAACCACACCATTTAGCTAAGAGCACTGTAGTGGCAAACAAAAATTGTAATTACTTCCCATCAGAGTACAGTGTTCAGTCATGCTCTTCTGGTTCACAATCAGCATCTGAAGATGATGTAAGAGGCACTGGAAGAGAAAATCCAGTGTGAGAGACCCTGCAGTCATGATGAGGCAACAGTCTAAAAGAGAAACACAAAATGGTGATGATTTTTTGTTTTCCTATGCTTTTATGAGAACTACACCTTCTTTTCTTTTTTAAAATAGGTTGTTTATTTGCTATATGTTGGTTAGGTATATGCTAGTTTGGTGAATCAGCTTCACTAAGGGTTCACTAAAAAGAAATCCCATCCTTTTAATTACCAAAATACCAAATAATTTAAGGATTTTTGTCCATTTAAAAGTGCAGCTTAACAAGGAATATTTTGTTTAATGAGATTTGTATCCAAAGCAAAGGAAATGAAAAGCTAAACTGAACATCAGCCTACTTCTGTTGCAAACGATGTCTATGTCCCCTTGTGAAATTATCCTGAAAAATCAAAATCTTAGGAAATGGGAAAATATATTGTTAATGTTTTCAATTCTCCTCCCTGTTCAAGCATATTTGACTTCATAGTTAATGTCTGAGTGTTTAATCTCATGAATTTCAGCAAATAAAGTATTACATGAAAATTATAAATTTAGTCCTGCTCACTAATACTGCTAGCCACCAAAATGCAGAGTAACAGCTATGGTAATTTAAAAATTTGGAATAAATTATTTGAATGCTAATATGTGTATGCATAATTTTTGATGAATATACTGAAATAAACATTTCTTAGGAAGACCACAAGGTCTTTGAAAGGTCAAGTAGTTTAATGCCTTGTGCTAGACACAAAATGCATTTTGGGACTTCCATTTTAAACATTTATTTATCAATTTATCAGAAAATGAATATGACACAAGCAAATAGATGTACTTCTTATGCACCTAGACTAAAGTATGGCTTTAAAAAAAAAATCAGCATTTCCAGAAATTAAATACTGCTGGACTTGTATTTGCTGGAGCCTGTATTCATTGTTTTAAAGGTACATACTTTAAGCAGTGAGTGGATTAATCAAATTCACTTTATAAGGTGCTTCTCAGATTGCTCACTAGTTGTGCACAGCCTAACAAGAAAAGAAAAATTAGAACATGGATAGGCACCCTCAGACATTGGGTGGGGTTGAGCTGAACATTTTGTGTATGCAAGACAGCTCTGGCAGCTTTACATGTATTAATTCGAAAGCTGGTGCCCTATTTAGTCATGTGTTGGCTCCTTGGCCCTTGGCTTCTTTATTTCTTCATAAGGATGCCTACATGTGAGTTTTGTAACCATTAAATGTAATTAATAGCAGAACATTGCTAGAAAGTCAGACATAATTGATTTCTTATTTTTTCAGTGCTAAAGATCAAGGGGCTATATCCTTCTTCCGCCATTATGCATGCAGAGCTATAGGAGAATGGACCCTCTGGGACAAGTCTAATATCCGGTGCACTGCTGCCTACCAGAGCCTTATTATAAAAAGCTTTCTACTCTAGCCAAGCTGTGAAAAAGCTCATGCTGTAGTGGCTGCAAAATGAGCAACTTTGATTATGCAGTCCCCATCAAGAGTAAGGTTATAACTTAGCAAATTGAATTCCTGAGAAGAACTATTCATCAAATAAATCTGAATACCAACTGTTTTCAAGAAGATTACAACCCATTTTGGGGCACTAAGAAAAGATGATGTGTTTGATGGAGAGTTTGCTCTTGACTTTATCTTTTACTTGTAAAAATCAGAGCTAAGTGAATGTTTTCATGAATATTAAATCAAATGAATTTCAGAAGGACTGCAAGTATTTAGGAGCTCAAATGAGGAAACAGTTTGTGCAATAAACATAAGAGATATTATTTTAACACATTCCAAAAAGCAAAAAATTAAATTATTATTTTTTTAAAACATAAAAAAAATCTATTTGCTTTCTTCATCAAAATGAATTTTTTTACTTGAACATTGAACAAAAATTTGTGCTGTATTTTAGGGAACTCCAAGGTACAGAAAAATCCTGCTGCAGTTGATGTTTATGAGATCCTATTTCAAAATGTCGATTGAAGAAAAAGCTTGTGTATTCCAAATGGTGTTTTAAAGAACACATTATTACTACATTGATACATCTTGATCTATTCATAATGGTTAATATAATATTTTTAAATCTGCTTTTAACTAAAGAGAGGCCACTCTTCCTTTTGCACTAACCTATATGAAAATATATATTACTCCATGCTTTTTCTCTTGGTCAAAATTTAAATTTTTGCATTTTTTAATAGGAAAGCAAAACAGATTATGTTTGTCAGCGTAAGGATGAAAAAGCAGCGATGGCAGAAGCCATCCTTTTCTCAACTTGTATACAGCCTTAGCCAGGGCAGAAGGATATTGCTTATAGCAAAGGAATTGTGGGGAACATATAACCCAGGCCAGATCTGTGATCTGTGGGGAAAAGAAGTTCACAGTACTTCCATGTTCATCCAACACTGCCAGGAAGAATAGATATGATTTCAGTGAACTCCTCACCAGCAGCTACAAGAAAGGAAGATGAATTCAGCTATTAGGCGGATGATGACACTTAAGACAACACTTGGAACAAAGAGTTAAGATAAACTAAAGAGCTTTTCCAATGATGGAAGAGGCTAAACTCTTGCTTTCTCAAGGAGAGTAATTTTATGTAAGATGGCATAAACCTCCTGTTTTCAGGGGTTTTAATTTTATAAAGACAAATGTTAGACCCTGTCAGTATGAAACACATGTGAGCCATTTTCTGAAACAAGTGCTACAATGCCTTATTGTGACCACCCACACACTATAGGAAGAGTTCATTGGTAGGACTTGAACTAAAAGTCATGGTTAGAATCCAAAAGGATTTAGATGCTACAACACAGAGAATTACAACACCTTGCTCTTTTACATGTCACCATTTTCAAAACACGTGAAAGATTAAGTGATGTAACAGGCAATGTGCTGAAAACAAACACCAAATTGCAAGCAAGCCAAAGGAGGAGACACCTAAAATTAATTTGCAGGAAAACTTTAAGCATTTTGTTTTCTGTAGGTTTTTCCATTTTGCCTGAGCACTGACTTCCAGTAGTCTATGGGATAAGTGCCCATCATTCCTCAGCATTTCCTAAGGACTAGACTATGCCATTCTCTTTTCAATGCATGTGCTCCTTCGAATTCCACTCCATGGGACAAACTAGGAAAAAACCTCTTCAGAGTACCACTGGCTGTTAGAGGTAGTAGGTCTTCAGAAACTCACAAAATTCCATTTTAAAAGGCAGCAGTCTTCATCTTTATTTGATGTTCACTGCCTTTGCATATTCAGACAGAATGACAAAAATTATAAAACTGAAGTCATATTTCCTCTCCTTATTCTGGTTGGCCAAATAGATCAAGTTTCTTTAATTTTTTCTCATATAAGAAAAAAGCAATGACCACTGTAATGAATTTTCAGTAGTCCTTTTTCAGTTGCAATTGACCTTTTTAAATGGCAGCGTTCTAAACTGTAATCAGGGTTGTGGATAAGATGATTAAAAAAAGGAGCTATAGAATGAGAAATACAAATTTAGGAAAGGAGGTTTTCCTCACAGCTTTACTGCAATTTTATTATCTCTGGACAGACCTATAAGCTTACACATCTGAGAGACATCTCCTCTCTGACACCAAGGAAGGCTTTTTGCAAGCACTTTAGCCACTCTCTAAAAGTTCATTAAACTGTTAATTGAATCCAATTAATAATACAAAAAGCCTCTGCTTTCACTTCTGTTTCAGTGTGAATAGAACTCTAGCTTTTCCTGCTCCCAGATTATAATCTGCCTAGTCACTGAAGCATCAGAGAGGCAACAGGGAGGCTGCAGTTCTTAATTTTATCCCATAGATTGTGCTGGAAGGAGTGCTGGCTTCAGATCCTAAAATCTTTTGACTCCCTGTGCAGAGGTAAGTGCAGAAAGAACATCAAGCCAAGCTATTCCTGAGGCAGTTTAGCTCTTTGTTTATCAAAAGGTTGAAATAATAAAGTACATCATGCAGAAGGGCCTTAATTGATCTACAGAGGCATTATATCTCATTGCCACAACTCGGTCTCACCCTCCAATACAGGCTGATGTGGTTTATTTTTGTGTTACTTATGTTGTGAGTTTCTGCCTTATCATCTGGCATTGAAATATCACTTTGAGAACTAAAAGGTTTGAAAACAACTTTGGGAGTGAATTAAATGGGACAAATCCAAATCTGTTGAAATTTTATTCAGCAGTGAATAGCTTATGAGCAATTTTAATGGCCCTGCATGCAATCACTTAATAGTTTTGGTAAATATCTATGTATTTTGCATAGAATTATTTCCTAATATATTTTTGGTGTGCTGATGCATTTCTGTTTTGTTATTTATTTGCACAGAAGTACAGTCTTGCATGGCAAATTTTGTCATCTGATTTGGGAAGGCACCCCATGATCCCAGGATAATTTTTCATATTTTCCTTTTACCTCATCCTCTCGTCACAGAAAGGGAAAAAATAGTATCCTCCTATCTCTTGGATGGCGCTTCTTTCTTCATATATTACATGTAAGGATTATTTTCTGTTTTTCTGCTGTATCTAGGCAAGAATATTGAGCAAAGACTATTCAAAATAATATAAAAAATGAATACTTAGATATTAGAATTGAACAAATCTGAGTCATTTACTGGGAGAATGAATGCTGACTGTAGCTAGGTATTTTTTCCTTTGCTTTGAAAACAAATTTCAGTTTCAGCTAAAGCAGGCATGAGGCAGAAAAACACTTTACAGGCATGAGAGAGAATTGTTTACAGGTTTAAGTCTTTTCAACACTGCAGTCCTACTCATAGCACGCATCTGCTCTTGTTTTTAGAATTACAGTGCAGCATCAGGACAAGTTGAGAACTAAGATCACACTGTAATGGTGTTTTTCTTCAAAATGAATAAATATATAAAGAAAACTAATGATAGCAGGACCAAACCAATATGTATGGTTTCATGTTTCAGTACATTTCACACAAGAAGGGATAGCAAGCGCAGAGTTTTTGTATGAAACTTGCATGTTTCAACAGGTATAATGTGACAACTGATGAATCTTTGCCATCAGCAATGATTTGGTAGGAAAGATCCAGCTGGAGATGCTGATGTTGAGAAACCAAGAAAATAAAATCTAACTTGTAATCTCTTTCCCTTAAGTGGCTGCAGAGTTATGCATGGAGTATCACTGTCGTCACATTAAAATGCATTTAGGTTCCAAATGTTTTGAGACTAATCTCAAGATCTCTCTTATAATGTCTCAGAATCTTCCCAGACATCATTTTCAGGATGAGAATAATTAACAATATGTGCACTGGCTAATACATTTACTAGTAGGGATATCTTCTGGAGGAGTGAGAAGCATGCCTTCCTGATAGCCACTGTGCAGTGTGTAAGTATACTGATAGGTGAGAAACATTAAAAAACCCAAACAAACAAACAAAAATATAGTTTTTCATTTTACTTAGACGTTCTATACTAAAATTGCCTGAACTCTGACAACAAACATGTACACTGTTGATTCAAGCTCAAATTTACATCCAGGTAGCTCTGCTGCTGTTGAAAATGGTTTCTTGTTCTTACAAGAGAAAACATTTCTATACCAAAGAAAACATATTTCTATTAGAGAAAGCAAAACAAACTGTATTCCATTATGGATAATTAATAAAATGTTTATTTTTAAAAATTGATGGTAATTTACAGATGTATTCACATTTTAAATGGCTCTTATTTAAAAAAAATGCCCTAAATTATTTTATATATGCCATGAAGCAGTTGTGATCTATTATACAGGAAGACTTATACTGCTGCAATTTGCTGGAATGTGCATGAAGGTGACAGAGTTAGACTGAAATAAAAATTGCAATTAAACCAAGAAAAGTAATCATTAGAGACAATGTTGCAGCATTGCAATAACAATGCAGGAAATCTCAATGAGAATTTCTGTATATTAAAGATGACTTTATTTTAAAATTAAATGAAACTTGAAAAACACTGTGGTCCTCCCAGCTCACTGTTGCAGACTTACATGTTCACAAACAGCAAGATGCTGATATCCAGGTCATCTGTCTAGAAGGAGATGGGACAGGAGACACCAGTTTGTGGTTCTCCTTCTGAAGTTTTTTGATTCTTCTTAGGCTAATAACCATACGCTTTCCTTGGATAGGGCTTTTTGTTCCATTAGGAAATGACCACCCATAACTCTCTTCACCCGGCCCCTACCTCCCTGAGCCTCAAGATTTACTCATTGTCTTTTGTGTCTCCACCTGAATGCCCCGTGAAGTCCAGCCTAAACGTGTGATAGGATTTTAATGATCTGCTAATGTCCGTACATCTGTACCTGCTCATCACATAGCTTTTTCATGTCCTTATGTTCTTGGTGTTTCCACAACTGTGTTTTCTCAGCTTTTGTCCTTTCATGCTAATTTGAACATTTCTATTAAAATTCTCTACATAACGAAACTGTTACTTGAACAAGTTTATGGTATCTCCCCTTTCTGATATCTGAACTCCATGAATTCAAGTTCACGTAACTTGGATGTTAATTTAATTACTTTTGTGGTTCTTACAGCATCGATATTTAGGATCTAGAAGAAATTAATTACACCAAAAATTTCTTGCTTTTCTTGTTTTTCTTGCTAACCTTTAGGTTGTGTGAATAACAGCATGCATACCCACAGTCAAACTGCAGTGAAACTTCTACAAATCATAACTGTATTCGGAGAGGCAAGGTTAATTTTACACAAACACATAATAGCATTAACTGGACATTTTGTCAAGAATTTTTCATATGTATTTTTCAGAGCAAAACCCTTTCTAGTGCATTTTTGGATGTATTGGGCTTTCTGGGACTGGTACTTTCATTTATAACATGGCCAATGTGCTGTGAAGATGTCTTATTGTATATGAGAAATGGAATTCTATTTCTATTCAGGAAAGTCCATTCAGAGCAAGTCCCATACTCAGTTCATGTCCATGTTTAGCCTGTTCTAACGTAATGTATAGGACACAGGTGAAAGGAGGAAACAATAAGACTTCAAAGAATTTTCCATCTGTTCTAAATTTTTTGACAAAGTCAGAAACCACAGTAATTGCTCTGATTGTACAATCCCATGCCAGAAGACTGTCACTATCCTTGTATTACCAGAACATGATGATTTTTTAAAGTTAAAAATATGGCTTTCTTTGTATATATAGATGTATTTGGAACCAAAAGTAATGCTTGAATTGAGGTCCTTTTCTTTTGAAAGAGGCTTTTTGCCTGTCCAATTTACCTCTCCTTTCTCAATACACCACCATCAAATGTACTGATTCTCTGCAGTGTGCTGCAAAGCCTCCTTCATCCTTCCACAGATGCAAGAGAAACTGTGCTGCTAGTGCATGATGAATATTTTGGGACTTTATTTGATACCTGGAACACTGGAGGAATGAAATTTCATTAAAAAGATGAGAAATATATTGCTATAATGTTGATGAGATTGTTACTTAAAGAACTGTAAAAGCACAGGCTGCTCACATTTACCATTCTGTAAATCTAAAAAAGTATAATAAAATTTTAAAAATAGTCCCAAATATGACATTACAGTTTCAGAAAATCCTTCTGGGTATGTTCTGTGTCTAAAGATCCAAGCCAAACCAGCTTTTTTTTTTAATTTCAGCTGCGTATGCTCAATTTAACCATCAAGCGCATGACCAAGTCTGTCACAGTATAGGTATCACATGTATTCATATATACATTATTTTCAAATAATGCACTACTAATAAATACTTGTTACTGTTCCTGTTTAGTGTGTATATGTTGCATAAATATAGTCTGCATATATACGCATACAATTTACTCAGTAAAAGTCTGATCTGCAAATTCCAGATCTAAATTAATAATAATTAAATTGGAAGAAAATTAGTATTTGACAAGAGATAAACAGATTTGCTGTTTTTACGTTGTTATGCCATTTAAGTGGCTTTGTATGTTAATTGAATACCAAAGTTTTTTATTTACTGCTAAATTGATTGCTGTTTCTTTGTAGCTTGTCATGAAGCATCTCTTTGAGATCTTTGAAAAATAGTCAAGGATAATTTAAAATCAATTAGCTGAATAGAGAATAATTATCTTTTTTCCTGTCTAGAAAATAAGGTTCTGGAACCATGGAAATGCATCATGTTTTGTAACTACAATCTATTCTTAGAAATGGAATGCTAGCTACACAAGCAGAGAAAAAGAAATTTGATCAAGAATAATTTTATAATATTAATTTATTGGATGTTCCTCTTAGATCTGTTGTGGAAAGTTAGATGATGAAACATAAAAACTGTTCAAACTGATGCTGCCATCTGATCTGTAAAAATGTATTTTCCTTTAAGAGGGCACACTTTTCTTGCTGTGCTCTCAAAGCTTGATGTTTTTCCTACATGTGATGTAACCTAACACAACTACTGGATCATAAATTGTAAGCGGAAGCTTTTTTTGTGGTATCACCTGTTCTATAAGGTAGTGAGAACTCAAAGTCTGCATTTTGGAGAAGTAAATATCTGTAAGGAAAATAAGTAACTTCTGTTTAAAAATCTCTACATGGAGTTTATTATTTGAAAGTGTTTTTATTTAATGCAGTTGACTATAAAAGTTTTTCAGACTAAGAAATAGGTACATAATACAAAAGATAGAAATAAAATCAGATTTAAATATGCAGTGAGATTTCCTTTCTACCTCTTCCTAAATTAAAAAAAAAAAAAAAAAAGGAAAATCCTCAAAAAACCCAACCAAAACACCAAAACAAAACAAGAGCAAAAGCTGAAGCAAATACAGTTGGACATGTAATATAAAATACAGTATCTTTTTCATGGTTTGATCTTATAGTAGGAAACCTTGAAAAATCATTATTCCAGATTTCCAGGATTGTACATCAGTTCCAGCTCTAGGCTTGGCATTCAGACAGTTAAAATGAATAGGTGTTAAGGCATCTTTGAACTGTAAAACATAGTTGTACTCATCCATTGAGCCACAGCAGGATGTGTGTGAAAAACGAAAGTGTGAAAATGTGTATTTAATGTAACCCACATACATATAAATCTTTCAAATACAAATAGAAAGGGGGAAAAAAAAAACCTCTTGTGTATATTCCTAAATTAAATCTGTATAAAATATAATCAGATGGAGAGGATGTATCAGTAAGCTAAAGTGAAATGCATTACAGGAATGCTACAATTTCACTAGAAAGAGAAAGAATAAATTTTGGAAATTTAGATTCAAGGCAAATCTTAATAGAAATCTAAGCCTCAGAAGGACACAGCTAATGCACTCAGATAACCTTAGCTCTGCCCATTAGCAATCCTTTTAAACAATCAGGCAATTATTTTCCTGTAATTGTTTTTGCACAGTCCAATTAGATGAAACCATTCCTGTTAGATTGTTTTCATTTTTATTTTCTCTTATGGTGTCACTACAGTGTGAAATTAATGTTTCCCATATCGCTCTGTATCTTAAGTCGTGTTTACCCATGGGAAAGTTTTGGAGAAAAAAAAAAAAAATCTCTCTATTGATGACACCAATTCAACTGAACAAATGCTGGCAGCCCTGACAAAAGTCTTAGACAGCTCTCTGACTGCCAGCATCATTTCAGTCCTGCCTTAGTTAGGCTTGCTCCCAGCTGGGAGACCTGGCACCATGTTGAAAAGGGTGTTTATTGTCTAGATCAGAGCACTCTGTTCTGCTACATTTAATTGCTGCAAGATGTCCTTTTTAGATAGGTGTCTTCAAAGTTGTTGCCAGACTAGTGATTGACAGTGATGGGTCTGAGACAATTTGAATAGTTTGGGCAACATAAGAAAGAAAAACCTGAGCCTGTCCAAGTTTTTGAAAATCTCAGGGATAGGTATACACTCTGAAATGGAACATGATAATTTTCTGTCCTGCCTTTTTTTTCTTGACATTACATTAACCTTTGACGGAGTCCATTAAGATTTCATGTTAAAGGTGACGGCATATTTCCCATTCAGACTATTACGTACACTAGGAATGCAAGGCTTACATTCAGGCAGAGTACAAAGTAATTTTGATATTTCATAGTAATCACCATAGAAATACTCTCCTGGAAGCAGTTTAGCTAAACTGTTCTCTGAACTTGCTATTATAACTTGTTTCCTATCCCCACTGCTTTCTTCATCACCCAGGACTGGATGCTCCTAAGCTTGGTTTGTCACTGGGCTCCTTACTCTTTATTCTCCTTAATTCCTCCATCCACTCAAGTTCCTAGCAGAAGTTCCTGTCACCCTGCAAAACCCCCCAACTTCTACTTGATACTCACCTTTTCTTTGTGAGAAAACCAAAAAACAGATGAGATGGAAAGGGGACAGGATGCTTTTAAGGAGCCATCCATATGTCATCCTTTCCATAAAGAAAGGATCCACTCTTTCCAATATGAACAATTCTGTAAACATAGAAGAAAGACAACCTAAAGCTTTTTTTTTTTGACTTTTTTAGGATGCAATTGCAAATGCACTTGCCTATTTTTCATTTCTCTACTTGCATTTGTGCGTCACACTTCCAGGATTGGTATGACATAGCAACACAAGTTTCATAGCCATTAGATGAATGTCAGAACTTACAGGACTCACAGGAAAGTTTTCATTCTGATGTTTGCAGTGAGTATCCAGGTTTTCCAGTTTGTTGCAGTTTCCTAATTGCTGTCCTTTTTATGGTATGGATCAGGTTTTAACTTCATTCACTATGCCAAGAAATCTGTAATTCCACCATTTTTGTCCCACAGACTTTTATTGTCTATTCTTATATTGAACAATGCAAGTATACTTATCATAATAAAACTAAATATAACAATTCTTTCAGCTGCTTTAAAGTTCACTTTCCTAAACAAAAAATAATAGATAGAACACTTTAATTTCCAGCAGCTGGAACTAATGAGTATAATTTACCAAAATTTTCCATGCATTGTAGATGTAGTTAAGTGGATTTTGTGTTCCACATACACAT
Source organism: Bombycilla garrulus (assembly GCA_013400315.1). Classification (NCBI taxonomy): domain Eukaryota; kingdom Metazoa; phylum Chordata; class Aves; order Passeriformes; family Bombycillidae; genus Bombycilla; species Bombycilla garrulus. The sequence goes on along the minus strand of VXBU01018247.1, from coordinate 255,198 downwards.
ACTTTGACCATACTTGTCTCAGTTTTTTCTCATGTCCTGTATAATCTCAGTTCTCTTTTCTGATGTGAACTTCCAGTTTTCCTCCATGTCTCAGTCTGTCACAGTAACCTCATCTCCCTGGAATGCTGCTGCCTACACAAGAGAGAGAACCATGCCAAGTTGATTTTCAGCATCTTGTGTTGATGACCCACTTGTGCTGATTGGTCGGAGACAGCAGATAACCCTTGAGTTTGTACTGCTTATTTAAAATTATTTTCTCATGCTGAGCTCTTTAAGTCTTCTCAAACACAGATACTGCTTTTCACAAATCTTGCATAAGCTTCAAAACTGGGAAAATTCTAAACTCCTAGCCTAGTAAAATCTAGCCAATTGAAACCAGCCAATGATCTGAAAAAAAACCCCCAAAAACATCTTGGGAAATTGACAGGCAGACAAACATCTGAATTGCTGGAATCTTGGGAATGTAAGGGGATTCCCTGTAGTCACCTTTCAGCACAGCTTCTTTTCCACTCGATGTGAGATAGGAGGATGTAGGGTACCACCAGCTTAAACAAAGACAACATCAAACAGAGTGATCCAATTGCTAACCACTTGTTCTCGCTATAACCTTGTGCCAGCACTTCTGGTCTGGTGTTGAAGAGATCTGATCCATCTGGGAAGCAATTTTCAGTATTAAAGAAAACAAACAAACACTGCCTCAAAAAAAAAAAAAATATACATGTGGATCTCATGGATAAGAATTCATCAACAGCCTTTAAGAGGATGAGAGCTTTTTCTTTTGAGGGAGTGGCAAGGGAAAAAAAAGAATGAGAGACAAACTAGTCTTTTCTAAACTGACTCATCCTTATTTGCAGTTAACAGAAAGAAAACTGAAGCTCCTAAACAGGTGGAAGGCCAGCACCTCACTTAGTAGGGCTCTTCCAAAGTATGCATGACAGGAATAAGAGAAAGTGAAATTTAGGGGGAAATGGAGAGTGAGTGGGATGGAAGGGGAGAGGGAGAAGGAAGGAGGGGGTTGTAGTTCAGACTTATGTGAATCAAGTGGGTCCTGTATTTAATTCTTTATACCAGAAATGTTTTTGTTCTTATATGTAGCAGACTTGGGGTGACAAGAGCTTCTGAGAGGTCTTTGAACTGCTGCAACATTCTTTAATCTTTATATATCTTTATAGGTTTGATAAAAGAAATAATATATTAAAATGTAGGTTTTTACTATGACTCAGGTGAACTGATTGCTTAAAAATAAAAATGCACAGATAAGTTCTGTCTTTTGGTTTGACAAACTTAATCTGATAAGTTACAATAGAAAAGCAACTGTCATTAGTGTTGTATAAAGAACAGTACTTGTTGCCAATACTTGAGATAAAACAAACAAAAGAAAGCAAATCTCTTATCTGGTTAGCTATTTTAAAGCTCTGTGACACAGTGTGTTGTGCCCTAGCCATGTCCTTCCACAATGTGTGATGACTGCAGAGGATAGAAAATGTTCCAACATGATATACACTGCATCTTGTATTGGGTAGGGATTATTCATAACTGATCTGAGCTTTGTGAAAGCTGACTGTGAATGCTGTTTGATTGTGTGAAGAAGTTTGATATCTAGCTCTTTTTCTCTCTCTCTCTTTTTTTTTTTTTTTAATAGGTTGTTGCTTTTTTTTCTTCATTTAACACTTTATGCTTTTTCTTCCCCATGGAAGCACTTGTGTTGGTTTATTTCATGACTCAGATTTTCTTTAGCATTGAAAATCAAACGGAAAAAAACAGAGGAGGGAATGGTAATTTTCCCTTAGCTGCCCCTGTTTCACATTCTAATATGTTAAGATGTATTTTAAGATATTCTTAATTTTTTTTTAAAGTGGAATCAGTTTCTTTGTGCAAAGAGAATAAGCACTAATTGATTGTGTCATAAATAAACAGACTATCTCCAGACTCTTGCTGTTTAACACCCCTTCAGCACCCCTGCCCTCAAATCCAATGACCTGCATGAAACCTGGGGAATTTAATTGACCTTTTGAAGAATTTATACATAATGTGAAAACACCTGCATTTTAAAAAGGCGTTCAGAAGTTCTTGAAGCATTTGGATTAATGCATTCAGAATGTTTCCAGAATGTGTAGTGCTTAGCAGGTGCCAGTTGAAGCAAGTTCTACAGGTATTAGTCTGAACAGTGTTCACCTTGTTTGTGCATTAAAGTAATTCATTAGAAGCCAAGGTACATGGACTGCATGCTGCTTAAATTGTACTTAAGGCCAAATGAATTGTACATATGCATAATATCCTAGAACCTTTTTCTTCTAATCTTTGCTCCAACCAATGACTTGCAGATGTTTTATATGATCCTATCATATTTGGAAACCAAAAGTAACTGCTTTGTGCTGCTATAATTCCAAAGTCAGATGTTTCCCTTCCTTGCAACATTATTAAACGTAAAAAAGGGGAACATGCTAAGAGTATTGCTCTTGCAATTGCAATTGCTAAATATATGAAAAACATGCTGTGTGTGCATGCATATGTAACTTAAGACAGAAGAAATAAGGAGGGTTTTACTCAAGTAAATTAAATTAGGGCAAAAGTACTAATTTTCAAAGATAAAATGAGTTATTAACGTTCACAGAAGCACAGCGTGGCTAAGGTTGGGATCTCTGGAGGTCATCATTCATTCAGCAGGGGTCCCACCCCCCTGCTCAAGGCAGGGCCTCCTTTATATGGTGCTCAGAACTAGGTCCAGACTTGTTTTTAATATCTCCAAGGATGGTAACTCCATCACTTCAAACAATGTTTGTCATATTTTTTGCAGAAATAGTAGAATACAATTAACTGAAATTAAGAAAAAAGATTTTCAAGAGCCTTGGGTATTAATTTTAGCTCAGCCCCTATGCTGCATACCCTCTGCAACTCCATTAATTTATCCATGCTTCTTCTGTTGCTTTTGGAGGACTGTCTTTATTTAGATTGCAAACTATTTGGGAAAAGGTTCTTTCTCCCACATTTTTGCACTGTGGGCCTTATGATTTGTGCTGGTTTGAGATTGATTGACTTTTTGTTGGGCAGGACATAGCCACCCCTGGAAGTGAGGTGTGCCTGTGGATTTCCCATGAGCCCAGTGCAACACCAATTGTGGGCCAGATTTAAAGACAGACAGGGAAATGAGCCAATCAAAAGTGAAATGCATCTCAGTAGCATATACATTTGGCACAGGACTGCCTGGGAATCGCTTTTTTTCTTTCCAACCTTGAAGAGGTAAAGGCGTGCGGGCAGCCTTGGCCCAGTTTCCCCCCTGCCGCCCCGGCCATGGAGGCCTGCGGGAGGGGGAGTCCGGGCCGGGCTGGGCCATGCCGGGAGCCCCTTCCAAGGGAGCTGGTCCAGCAGGTGGTGGGGAGGATGGAAAAGAAGAGCAATGCCCTGGTCTGGTTTCCCCCCGCAATGTCCTGTGGGGGGAATTTGGGTCGTGCCGGGCCGGGCCGGGCCGGGAGAGCCTCTCCCAGAGGGAACTGTGCTGGCAGGGAGTGGAGGGAACAGAGGGACAGGCTGGCCCCA
>VXBU01018247.1:229688-251200 GCA_013400315.1 Bombycilla garrulus | reverse complement strand
GCAGGAGGGACTCTGCTCTTCCTGTTGGTTTGGGGAAATGATTGTTCACGGGGTGGATTGACTGAAAATCCAAGGTTTTGTCATTTCATGTGGTCAGTGGGAGAGTGAACAGTCGGTGGGGGGGGAATGGATGTTTTAAAAGTTTCTTTCTGGTTTCTGTTTTTATTTCTTTCTTTTTAGTGTTTGTTAATAAAGTTTCTTCTCTATACCTTAAGTTTGGGTGATTGTGCTCCTTTTTTAGTCCTATCTCACAGCAGAAATTGAGAAAAATATATTTTCATGGGTGCACTGGCCCTTGGCCAGTGTCAAAGCATGACATTCTCGGTTCCCTGACTAAGAAATCAAAATTTGATAAATAATCCTGTGACATGATTTCAGTTCCTTAGCATAATTGTGCAATACTAATTGCAGATATGACCCTCTAACTGACACCTTAATGGGAGTATTTAGAGTAAGGGCTAACAATTTAACATGCAGAATTTTCCTAATATCAGGTGAGGTCCTTAGGAGCTTCCTTGAACCCAGAGTCTGCTGTAGAAATATAACAGGGCTGAAAAAAAGCCCAAAGCAAAGTGATTCAAGGATCACTGCCTATTGCCAATTTTCCTTGGGGAGCATAGATCCAAAGACAGCCTGATACACATTTTATTTCTGGGGTTCGGGTTCCCTGGGTGCTTACAGACTACAAAGTGTGCAAGGCCAAATACTGAACACAGGAGCAGTCTCTAACCCCCAAATGAAGTGGTGCAGACTCAGCTCTGGCTGTACTTCTCAGAATTAGCTGCCACTAGAATAAATTTACCATATTTGTGCAATCTATTTTGGATGACGTTTTCCGGGGTCCATCATGATCTTTTCCTCACTCAGAGAAAAAAAAAAAAAACCCAAAAAAAAGATTTTAATTCAGAATATCTGCAGTAATGTGAGGTCATACTGGCAGCCAAGATCAGGGTCAGGTGAAACTAAGGATACACAATGGAGCTGTGTCAGGATATAAACTCTGTTGTGGTGCTGTTGGAGGAGATACAGTAGGGTGGGAAAGAAATTTGGTGAAATCTCAACACATGGTGGCTTTTAGGTCTCATTATACTAAGCATATATCCATTAACAGTTTATATAGTGCAAAACACAGGATCCCCAGTTACTTTGATCAATCCCCATGAAAGTAAGTCTCTTTTATCCCTTTACTAGAGTCCCTAGTTACACCACCATTGTGCCATTCATCTTTTTGGTGCAGGAATATTGTACATTTTGCTGTGATATGATTTAGCTTTCACACGTGCACTTTTTCTGTTGCATCCAAATATTGTTCAGCATGGCAGTGTTCTCTCTACTGGGAGTGCTTATAATAACACAAACCAAATTCAACTTGCTACAGTATTAATCTTGCAGAAACTTTTAATATTTACTAAAGCTACATGCATATCTAAGTGATAGAATGACACACTACTGTGTGCCAGTTTCTCAGAAGATTTGAGACGCAGGACCATTATAACTATAAGGAAATATATGACATTTAGTATTTCATATCATGTTTTCCTTTAAAAAAATGCACCTGTTATTAACAAGAATGCAACCTACCCTTTTTTGCTGACACAAAGCTACTGGCAAGTGAATGTCCTGACCATAAGAATTTGAAGCTTAAACTTGTGGGATACCCAGAAATACATTAAAAAGCTATATGCACATGAATTTGCTTAGGCCACATAACACCTTCCCATAATCTGAGGGTTACATTACATAAGAGAAATTTATAATGAAGTGTTACAACATCCCTCTATGCCTCAGCTTCCTTTCCTGGAAAATGAAAAATGTAACATTTCATTTCTTTCAAAGTAATTTGAGATCTACAGATTAGAAAAGGTAGCTAAGGAATTGCTGTTCCCAGGAAGTTCAGGGGTAAGTCCAACCTCTATCACAGAATATTACAATAAAGCAACTTACTCAGCATACTAGTCTATTTGCAGTCCTGATTGGGCCTTAATTTTTTTTGGTGCCTGTTATGCTTTTCAGGGCCCTCACCAGCACAGTGTGACATCTATTGCAAGCTGTGGTAAAAGGTTTGGGGGTTACTCTGTGTAAGGGCTGTTTTATGTTCTGAGCTAGGTTTTCACCAGTCTAATAAAGCTTTCAGTGGACTTTTATTGTCATTCGTAGCTTTATTAGTCTTTTATCTGACTGTTGCTTTGGCCTTTCCCTTGATTGACTGTGCCTGTAGCAGGAATGCTATGTCAGCTGAAATACTCTTCACTCTTTAATTGTAATGCTGCCTTTCAGGGAATAGAGTTTCCAGAGAACAAGTCAGCTGCTGTTATAGCTAAGCTTAATGCTTTGCTATAAACAGCTCCATGACCAAATTGTCTCAGATTATGTAGGATATTCTTGTGTCAAAATGCTTCACTTTTATTTGTTAATGCCGATATTTATTAAAATTGTCTCACAATGTTTTGCTTTCCAGAACCACTGGGTTTTAATGGCTTGGAGAAAGCACATTTACATATTTAGATAAGTAACATGGAGTTTGCAGGTGTCTAGAGTCAGAAATGTGTGTCTCTGTTCTGCCACAATGAACACATTCTTCCTCACCAGGGACTCCTAAACACCAGCATGAAAGTCTGATCACCCAGGAAGAATAGCTGCTATCTTGTACGTGTTTAGGAGAGAGAGCAGTGTTAGAGTTAATAAATTAGCAGTTAATTGTGTAATTTGGTGTTGGTTTCTTAAACTTAAAATTATATAAACTTTATGTTAGAATTTATTGTTCAAATCTGTGTTAATCATAATTTGAGGGCTGTGTGGGATGCGCTTCATTCCACTTAGTAGAACCAGCTTTTAAAACTGTTACAGTTGTCTGATGTTTATTTCTTCATCACTTCTTACAGCCAGGACTCTTTCCATCAGCAGTTCTTGCTCTTCCTTCCCTCTCATACTGGCTCCAGGCTCCAAGTTGCATGTCCATTTGGGGGAACACAGCTCCTTATTGCTGTTCTACTCAGGGTGTAAAACTGCTCTCCTTTTTCCACCCTTTCCACCAGACTAGCAAGTTCACAGTTCAACAGAAGGGAAGCCTGGTCTTTGCTCACCAACATATCTAGCGCCAGCTGGATGGCTTTCACCTCTGAAACTAACTCATGAATAGTACTAAATATGTGAAACCTACTTCCTCTGCATTTATTTTTTATTTTGTGGGGTTTTTTATCTATTATTTTGAGCTCATCACTTGGCACTGTCATCTGATCTCCCTCAGTTCTTTTATTGAAATGACACATTAAATAAAATGCATTTGCATGGCAGCAGCAGGCACAAAGCAGCCCTCAAGGGGCTTATCAAGACAGGTTAAAAAAAAATGTGTAGATGTGGCACTTGGGGATATGGTTTAGTGGTGAACATGACAGTGCAGGGTTAATTGTTGAACTCAATGATCTTGGGGGTTTTTCCCAACCAGAGCTATTCTGTGATTCTGTGCTACACCGTGACCACATGCATTGCATGCTGATAGAAGCTCAGATTGGTGTTCTTGGAAGGTGTCACCTCCTGGGATTGTGGGCAGCCTCAGCTCCTGCTCTGCTCAGCTGCCTGCAAAGAGGAAGGCTGTCTGGTGCTCCCAGACCCAGCAACTGGAGCAGATGTGCAGCCTGGGAATGTGTGAGGAATGGGGCTTTACCTGGTGGTTGGGAAACTGCAGAGGGAATTGCTTAGAGCTGAGCAGTTTTTCAGACCTTATTTCCTTTTTCTCTTCCAAGCTTCTGCAATCCTTGCTTTAAAGCCCTTAAAGCGAGGGATTACTCTGGAAATGCCAAAACAGGATGACGTGCAGTGGCATTTGCAGACAGTGTAAGAGAAGACAATGAAATATGTATATCCTTTGTTCATGATAGTTTGATATTTTCTTTCAATATTATTCAAATTGCAATCACTGAGAAAAATTCAGACCCAGGCTGCTAACTTTGGTGATATTCTTAACATGTGAATTTAGCCCAGCCATGCCAGTGTGATGAGATTATATGGACAAAAACCTGAAGCAAGGGAGGGTACTGTGAACAGCTAATCAATTTCCTACCAGTTGTGTAAGACAATATCAGTTGTTAGATTCTGCCCAACCCTTCACTCATTTCTGTAATATTTACATTGTCAGCTTGTCCACAATGCTGGTGCACTAGAACAGAACTCCTAGACTTAGTGGTTACTGGATATCAAAATTACATTTGGGGTTTTTTCATTTAGGCACTTAACAAGCAATACTTTCCCACAGAAAAGCAAGAGCATTTTAGTAAACAAGCACCCTAAAATAAAAGCTGTGCTAAAACACGCACAGAGAGAGAGAGAGAGAGGGAGATGCTAACCAAATTTTTCTTTTAAAGGCAATTCTTTCTTTCCTTGGGGAACAAGGCAGATCTAACAGGTGGAAGGTTATTAAAATCATAAGAAAGATGAGCAGGGCACAAATTTGTCATACAATACTGCACAGGATAATCAGAAAAATAGTATAGGTCAAATTCTTACATTGTTTGACCTCAGGAATTAAGGCAGGTGCAAACAGAAGTAGTGCTAAGATTTCAATATTTAGCTCTGTTCGGTATAGGTCACTTTTTCATTTAGCACAAACTATACTTTGCTCAAAATTTGTGTGATTAATGCATTGATTTAGCTTCCCAATGTGCATTGCTGCTAGGCAGATTCAGATATTATTTATTTTTATTAGTTTATAATATGTCAATTTTTCTTGCTTATCTGTCAGCTCCCACAAAAATACATAAATCAAAAATATAGCAATGTGGACACTAACAAGGCATAATTATTGTAGGGTCTGTCCCCTTTTAAAGAAAAATACAATTACCTACCAATATGTTGCTGGGATTAGGTCAGAATTTGCATAATACTGACTCATATTTTCTTAACAATTTTAACATCAGACAATAGGTTTTGCAAATCTATATGCCTTTCCTGTTTTCCAGTTTTATTTTTCAGGCTAAAATAATAAGAAGCTCAGTCAAAACAAGATAATTATTGCAGTCTATCCCCACAGAAAACTTTAATTACTCCATGGCATGTTTCTAGGATTAGGTCAGATTTTTATAAGGCTGATTTTTTTTTAAATAACAATAGGCAATTAAGCCTGCCAAACTATAATTTATTACAGTTAAATTTATTCATTTTTCCACTGATAAATATTTAATAGAAAATAACTCAATCACTGCAGGAGATTAAAGAAGATTTGTACCTCAATATAATCTTAGAAAAACAGCACACAGTTTTCTGTTCTTGGCTGTAATACCAAACAGCATCAAGTTAAATGACAAGATGAAAATAGTTGAAAATTTTTACCTTCAGTGAAATAATAGCTGTTAATGTATAGGATTATGAAACCCCCAGTAGCAGACTGCGTAACAAATAGATCCCTTCTGAAATACTGAAAACTGTGGTTGGGATCTAGGGTTAAATAACTGTGATATATTTATAGAGGGCAAGGGATCACCATAAAATAAAGCAGCAAATAGTAAAGAAGTCAATGTAAAAGAGAGGCCGGGGATTTAAGGTATAGACATCATAAATTTTCATCGATATAAACAGTCCATGTACCTCAGGACCTGAGTTTTAGCTATAATTTCAGGTCTGACCTATAGGCTTTTGGTGTTCACAGTGCATGCACGATCAAGATGCCATCTGAGGAGGTGAAAAAAAATGTTTCAGATCTGTGTGATTTACTCATTTAATCATCCCCAAATCCACCCCAAACACAACAATACTGTGTCGAATATCAGTACTTGAGAAGATTTTATTGTCTCACTAAATTACATTTAATTCTTAGTATAACATCTCATATAAACAAGTATAGTGAATGATTTCCTCCCCAGTGTGTTCTTTGAGAGACAGGAAAAGACTGTTATATGGAATGCATAGATCTGGAAAAGGTCACCTTTTCTCTATCCCTCAGATCTCCAGAATGTGCACGGATACTTTCAGTAGCAGTGGATGGTTTTCTTTTTCTGCTTTAAGGTGATATTTTCTGGTTTAAAATAATAATTATGAAACTACCACAAAGAACCATTTGAGGCTTTTAGCTTTTTACTAATTGCTCTGAAAGAGAATTCTAAATGATTTCCAAATGACTTAAATGATTTGGCTAAAGAGCATCTTATTACAAATGGGCTGAGCTGAAAACATTGTGTCAGCACTAAATGAGGCTTTTTTCCCCCCTGCCTTTCTCTAATGGGCAGATCAGAACGTGTAAAGCACCCTTCCTGCAATGACTTTTAAATGGGCTTTGGATCAAACCTTTATTTAGACAACGTTTTCTTTTTAATGTAATTTACCACACTGTGATATTTGCCATTACTGCATTCCTTGCAGTATTCCCTGTCCTTTGAATCTGAAATCCTTCAAACAATGTGGGCAAACTTAACAGGAGTTTGCAATAAATACCCATCCAGCTTAGAACAGATGACTTCAAGACTGTCAGTAGCCCTGCTTTGGTACTGATGACAGCTTGCCGAAGAATTTCTGACTTGGGGACGGGTCCAGGAACCCTTAAGCAAGAGAGAAATCCTTACACGCGTGAATAATCACATTAGTTTCATCAAAACCAGTTGCATAAATTACGCAACTGGAGTAACAGCCTGCAAGGCGCAACCCAATGCCAAGCCACCATTTACCCTCCCAAAATTCACTGCGTTATGCCAACATTTTTGAGGTTCTTTGACGCTACTGAAGAGACCTCTGTCCTGTGTCTGTGCTGATGACATAGGCAAGTGTGTAAAACAAGACCGTTTGATGCAAGTTCTGTTTTTCAGATCCAAAAAATCAGCAAGAGATTCCAGACAGCTTTGTGGCTGGAGGGCAGAGCTTTTGTGGAGAGCCACTAGGTTGCACTGTTGTATAGAGAACCAGCTCTCTCGTGCCGTGCTGCAGACGGGCAGCCTCATGCTGTGCAGAAGCTTGTAAATACTGTTTTACAGTTTTCACTAACAACAGAAGTATATGAGATCAAGAGAGGAAGACCGGCACTTGGAAATCTTTGCTTTCTCCGCAAAGGCAGGTCCAGGTCCTGGTTTCAGTTAGGCGTTTTTGTTCTGTGTAGGGTGCCCTGAAGATAACCACACTCTGGAATTGGAGTTTCTTTTTTCCCCCTGGAGAGAGGAGAAGCTGCTAGGGGACAGGTTTGGAAGGATGAGCCAAGCAATTATTCTTGAAGAATTCTTGTCTTGACACACATGTTCCTGGAGATCTGTCTAAAGCTGCAGTGGGCCTTCCTATGTGCATAAACTCCAAAAACATGCTTCCCTGTTCCTCTGCTGGTTTGGCACTGTTTGATGGCACAGACAATACAAAAACACACATGAATTACTTCCCTATGTACATTACACACTGTGGGCAATCACAAACATTATATGCTGTTCACGTGTGAATAATTAATTACAGTTACATTATATAGTCATTCTTTCCACTACTATTGTCCAAAGTAAATTTTTCCTTTAAGAGTAATATGGTTTTAATTTAGGAAGCAGGGTTTCTTTAACCTATTTGACATTATGCAAACCATCTTAAAGGAGGTTTAATGCTATTTCCACTCTGTCTGCTAACATAGCTCCCCGCCCAAATGTGAGCTGTGTTTTATCAAGCAAATTACTTACAGAGGATTTGGTTCAAAAAGACATTGGGTTCATTCCTTTACCCATATTTACTCAGCTCTGGTGTAAATCTTTCTGTATTTTGCTCTGTGGATTAGCACCTCTCTCATCCTCCCACTACCCCTCACTTTAGGGCAGTAAGCTGAGACAACAATAATGAGGAGCAGAGCTGGTGACTCCCTCCATCCTGAAGCTTTGGAGTGAGTAGGTAATCCCAAAGGACCTGAGTCTGTGCTGGGTTAGTTTAGTTTACTACAAGTCACACATTTGGGAACTATCTGCTTCGGGTTTGAATCTTTCAATAACGACTTTTCTGAATGCTAATTAAATTCTTACTGCTCCAACACCAGAGAAGACAAGCAAGTTCCCCTTTAAAAAGGGCACATAGAAGAAAACAACTTCACTGATTACAAGAACATGTGTTGCATGCAATTAACCCATTACTGGGCCCTGGAAAGGAGAAAGCTGATCTGAGGAGAAAGAAGGACAAAATACAAGTCGAGAAACTTAATAGGCTGAAACAGAATTTTATCCACCAGCCTTTTTAATTTGGGGCTTAGAGGCTTTTTGCTAATGATCAGCTATAGTTGCCTCTTTCACTTTTTCTCAGACGAGGCTGATGATTCTACTTCGTTTCACCTAATATTAAAATAAAACGAATATTTTTCCATAGGATCACAAGCACACATGGTCGTTTACTGCAGAAAATAATTGAGATGAACAGACAGAGTGAATATTCTGCAGTGGGGTTGCCTTCATATTTAATTGCACTTATTTTCAGATACACACGTACAATTTCATGAGTATTTTACAGTCAGGCTGCCTTGCCTATGTATTTGCAGAAAGTGAATCTGTAGTTATATTGGCAAGTATTCTCGCATGAAAATTCAAATGTGCAAGTGTTTATCTTAAACTGGATGCTCATCCATCCAGGCAAACAAAAGAGTTCTATAATCTTCCTGGCCAAATATAACTGAGCACTGGGGACAGACTGCTGCGTACTCGCAGAAAGTGATTTGTGTTCAGCCCTGGAACTTGCCCATTTTGCCTTGGAAAAAAAAGTGCTTGATTTGGCACAGCACATAGTCTAATATGCCCAGTTTGAATCATGGGATGTGTTGTAATAGAACTACTTATAAGGGAGGGTATCTGCTTGCCCAGAACATTTTCTCTATTAGCACAATATGAGTAAAATAAGAGGACATAGAAGAATTGTTAGTGCAGTTTTCAGAGGGAGGAAGAGTTTAGGATAAAAGGAATCTTCTTCAAGTTGTGTTTATTTCAGTAGGAGCTGCACATGAATACAGGTATCTGTCCAGTTTTCTTCACAGGAATAAGACCTTAGTTAGAACTAGCTAAAAGAATGCACCATTTTTGCTGCCACATTGCTGATACTGGTCTTTGTAGAGCCAGGTTTTTATACTCACTTTGAGAAACCATTGCCCATAAAATAAACAGTAGCATTTCCTTTTCCTGGGAAAACACTACTCACTTTTTCTGTTTTCTGAAAGTACAATAAATACCTTTTTTTTTTCCTCCTACCAAATTTCTTCCTTAAACAGAAATAGGCATCTTAAAGTACACTCTATCTTAATGGTCACACGAGTTTTGTAAGTGAATACAGAGCCTTAATACAAACAGAGAAGCAGAAAGAGCACGTGTGTTCACAGCCATGTTTATCCAGGGATCAGGCATCTGTCATGGCAAAGTCTGTGTCTGTATATCCTGTACCACAGGAGTCAGCTGTGAAGGACAAATCGAAGGTGATGAATACTTCTTGCCTTACCCAAACGAAACTTCTGTAAATAAGCTTGTTTGCTTAGGTAATGCATACATATATGCATATAAAGAAGGGCTGCACTCGCAGCATGTGTGTCAGTGCTGTCCTGCCAGCTGGGATCCTGACTGTAAACACTACCCAGGCTGCAGTCTCTGCACGTGAGCTCTTGTTTCTTTGGAGGGTGTTCAGCTGTTGTTGTGAGTTCAAAACTGCATACAGCTTGTGGGAATGACTGAGATTCAAGCCTGGCCAAAAGGCAATACAGATGCAACTAGTTCAAGGCCCTAGGGTCTGAGAGCCCAGACACACACCTTTTGAATGAGTGTAAGCTTATTCAGTGATTTTCTGTGTAAACAACACGCAGAAGACAGGGTAAACACACACACAAATACACACACATTATTCATTTTCTGCCTTTGAAAGAAACATGAAGGGAACTAGTCAGCCCACAATCATACAGAATTTGTGCTAATTAGTCTTGAAAAGCTAATGGATATGAGCAATGTATGGAAAACACATCTTAGAATAAAATGGCTATGAGTTTGGACAACAGCTCCAGCAGTTATTGGTGAGCATGTTTTATATAAAATGTTGGAATACATTTGTAACAAATGGATGCAGGGTGTGTATATAACTAATTAAAGCAAAATGAAAGGAGTAGATCATATCCATTCTCTCCTACTTCACAGTGATTTTGATATAGTTTCTTCTGTCTGAAGGTAGTTTATATTTATTATAATAATTCTCTATCTCTTTTGCTTTAATTGACTTTTAATACAAATAACTGATTGACTGTTAGGGAATTAGCTCAGGGAATCCTCCTTAGTTTGCACTCTTTCATCTTACTAAACTAGTGAGCAAATTTAACCTGTGACTCTCTCACAAAGTCATCATTAGATGAATGTGTTTCCACCTCATTTTTTAGAGCAAGTTTGTGTAGGATATGACTGCATTTTCATATTAGAATTCAAGAGGGCACGTGTGTGTGTATACAGTGCTGTATACATTATGCATACGAAGTTATTGTTCAAAAGACTTCTATCATCTATTCCCTTGTAACACCTCTATACTTGAAATGTGGTGCTGTAATATGCCTGTACCAATCAGAAAACTGAGCGATCATAACCTCTTGCTTACATCTAAGCAAAAGATATTTCAACTGTCGCATCAACAGAGTAAATCCCATTTTATCGAGTATACTTGGAATATAAAAATGATAAATGCTAACAATTAGATGTAAGTCATGTGTGTTTTGCAGGGCTTTAGAGTCTGAGCATACAGGATTCTGTAAGTCTGACCTTCCAGAGTCATCCATGGTATATAGGGAAAGCTATGTAAGCAGGTTATGGAAATGTGTGATTAACCCTTGGAAAGGTGGCCATCAAAATGAATGATTTTTTGGCTCTCTCATTAATAACTGGTAGATATGACCCACTTAAATATTTATTGTCACTCCATATAAAAAGAACCTAGAAAAGCATTGTTGTCTTAGAAATTCTGTACACGAGTTTTTCTTGAAAATTTGGTCAACACAAGAGCAGGCAAATATTATCACTGGAAAGTATGCTTTCCCCCCAAAACCAGGGCTGTATTTCCAGGTCTCAAAAGACTTGACACACAGCTTGACCTGATCAAGGTACTTCTCAGGCATGCTGCATACTGAGAACCAGTTATGCATCTTTGTTACAAAACAGATGAACACAAACATATTCAGGTTTAAGTAGGAATATAGAGGACTCCCTGCCTTTTTTTTTCCCTACTGATCTCACATATCACTAGCTTGTTCTGCTTGTGACTGTCAGAAAAACAGAAAAGATATCTAGATGCTGAACTTAAAAGAAACATCTAAACATCAGGTAATAGTCTGTTAAAAAAACATCAAGACACCAGGTAATAGTCTGTTATTCTTATATGTACATATAATGAAATTTGGGGGAAATAGATCTTGAGAAATTTGCCTCTCTCACAGGAGGGAACCTTGGATGCTGTCCTTGGATCTTACTAAGCTTTCTTTAGTTTCGTATTACTCACAGGATCATTTTGTGAAAATTTATTAGTGCAGATCTTTATGTTTCAGTAATTCATTGCTAAAAACAGAAGAATCCTTCTGTTGTATTCCTCTTCTGACTGTAAAGCTGTTTCAGCACAGTGTGTCACATTAATGACAAAAAAGGGGAGTTAGCTGTTAAAACAGAGTGTAGAAAATCCCTTTATGTACTGGCCTGTTAAGATTTTGCTAATTAAGCAAAACCAATGCCTCAGTTCCTTGCATTTGATCAAAGAGGGGAAAGTCATATATAATCCTTCCTTTCCCCTAAATTCTGCTTTTGTACCTTCTGTAAACATGAGTCCCCTTATATAGTTTACCAAGCAGAAGCACAGTGCCATGGTGTGAATTCTTGGTTTTGCTACTGCCTGCAAATTCTTTTGGTTTGTGTGTTATTATCCATGCTTGACCCATAGAAGAAATAGGAATCAGAGTCTCTTCTGATCTGAAAGGCCTGGCTCAATTTTTAAGGATGCATGACTTCAGTGTACTGCATCACAGCCCAGATGGCAGATGTTCTGTTAAAATGCACAACTTTTAAGTCCTGCATTTAAAAAAAAATAAATGAAACTTTAAAGAGTGTCTTTAATTTCACCCTGTGGGGTCTGCCAGGCAAACAGCTGCTGAGACACTTATGCTGCTGCCACCAGGCTGGGAAGGGGAAGCCCCGTGAGCACACACTGGCAAGAGTCTGCAGCTTGCTTGTTGGCCTCTGAGCACATGCAAGCAAAAACCTTGGATTATTGCAACAAACCACAGGTACTTCCAAGTAGATGAAGAACCCTAGTCTTCCTGTACTTAAACCCACTGTTCCCACTGAACCCTGCTCCACTCAGAGCTGAGACAGGGTTTTGCTGTGTCTGAAGTGGCAGATTGTCTCTCTGCAGTATATGACAAAAATGTATTGTGTGTCCAGGTTAAGCCACTGGTTATCTCCTGAAATGGGGATTCATAAGGGAATTTTGTCATTTTGAGAAAAAAAGTTAAACAAGTAGGAATCCAACTCTCTTTTGGAATGCATCCAATTTCAATTAGCAAAATCTTGCCAGGCCAGAGAATAAGCGGGTTTTTTTTTATCCCTCTCTATTTTTATTAATAACTCATATGAAGCTGTTTCCTGTCTTGTGGGGATTAAGATGCATGGCTAGTAGGAATCAGGTTGGGGAGGTGATGGATACAAAAAAGGTGGGATTTCTTGTTAAGCAGTGGGTAGGGCAGAGAGAAGATGCTTGATACAGACTCCAATTTGACTTGCCAGTGAAAGACACTTTTTTCATTAATAGCTATGTGTGGGCTAACTGTATCTCCTTTTCTAGATGTCCCTTCTTCATGCTAACATTCTGTACCAATGAATATAAATGACTAATCAGTTTTCCTTAACCACCTCAACACATCTAATCTTGAAATTGAAATGCCTACAGCCAAATTTATTTCAATGCTGACCCCTACCCCTTCCAACATACCTTATTTTCGAAGCTTAGTATGTCTTTTCTCCCAGCTTTTATTTACAGGCTTTATTTTCTATCATATTCTTTCAAAAAATACCACATGCCCTTTTGCATCTCCAATTCTCTTTTCATAGGTGCATACAGAAGATACAGGATTTGACCAAGATTCTGCAGGATATCAGGTTAAAAAAAAATAGAGCTTTCAGACATCCAAAAACTAGTATCTGGCATTATTCTGTTTGGAGGCTGGCCTAGTGTAACACTTTATGTAAAGGGTTATAATCCTTGCTGTTCAGAGGGAAGCTCAAAAGCCCCTGAAGCCTATGCTCATATGTGCAGTGCTGGGCTATAGTGAATGTGTGTGTGTGTGTGTCTGTCCCCAGGGAACGGGGTGGGGGAAGTTATTAGTTAGGCAATAAAGTATTCAGGCTGGAAAACAGACACCTTTCCAGAAGGAGCAGCATAGGGAAGAACTGATGAGGAGTTTGGATGAAAGGACTTTGTATGAATGTAAATATGACTACAAGGTATAGGATGACTGGAAATGGTGGAAATATCCTGTGGAGCCTTATAAATAGTGTTGTCAGAATATGTAGTGTTAGTGGAGGCTTTGTGATCAATGCTAAATTAGTGAGAGGGATATAAATTTTCCTTTTCTTGAAAAAGGGAAGCACACTAGAAATTATGTTTAAAAAGTTCATATTTCTTTGACAAGATCTTTTTTTCATGAAACTGGTTGATTTTGATTGTGCTACTATCCCTTAATTCTTTAATGGCTTCATTTTCTATCAGCATTTCCCTGACTTTGGAAAGTACTAATTGTACAATAACCTGTCTAGCATAGTCATGTCTACTCCCTAAAACAAATTTATTTTCTTTTCTTTTAAAATTACTCTAAGCTCTAAAAAGATTCCTTTTTATTTTTTCCTAAAGAAAAATATATAGAGAAGCTTGGGGATATTTTTTGTGTGTATTCAGCTTGTGGGGGCAGGCTTCCAGTGCTCTGTTAGTTATCCAAAATCTTTTCTTTAGCAAGGTGAGACTTCCAGCCTAAAGAGATTTGAAAGTGCACTTTCAGTCCCTAAGGAAATAGGTGTATAAGCTTGTTAAAAACCCCTGTGTGAGAACTGCAGCCTTGGACAAAAGTCCCCTGAGGGAAATGTTTCCTCCAGTTCGTGTACCCCTACTTAGTGTTAGAAGTTTTTGAATGAAGATCAATAACCTGGAACGAAACCTGAGGAGTTTAGCTTTGTATCAGGTTTTTTTCTTTGTACTGAAAATCAAGAATCTGACTGTAGAGCATGGAGTACATGAGATAAATATGGATTTTATTTTGGTTCATTATTATTAGAAAGAACCAGTATCAAAACCTTGCCTTTTTCTATTTTGTCCTGTATAATTTGGATCAGTAATCAGAATCTGAATTACCGTTAGTGCTGCTATTTTGGTTTCTTTGTCTTCATTTACTCCTAACACTTCCAGTGCACAGCTAAATAGAGCCCTCATATGCTGAAAGCATTTGGTAAAGCTCATACATCATTCATCCAGAGAGAAGAAATGAAGTAAGAAGGAAAGGAACTTGAGTGTCTTTGTTTCTTCAGAAGGACTGAACACAGTACTGAAAGACTGATAATAAGGTTACCATTTAGACAGACACATTATTAGAAATGCAAATTTAGACAAGGAAATGCTGGATATCTCTCATTCTAAAAAGTAATTTTTACTAGATTTACTTATGAATTCGTTAGAAATCCCATTAATCCCATTAATGACACTACTGGTTCTTGTGGATGGCAATGACAAAATGCAAAAGACGACTTTCAGACCTTTTAAAGGAATGCAGCCATCTTTTCAGCCATGTATTCAGTGTTCTCATTCAGAAAAGATGCATTTATATCATCATATGGTAGAGCCTTGGCAATAATAACATCTCAGTTGCCAGGATATACTTACTGTGGGTGGCTCTGGCTCTGAACACTCAATTAAACGCATTTTTTTCCTGCAGGGTCCCTGTGGTACATTAAGGTTTACTGATACCTAATAGCTTCAGCATCTGTAAGGAAACTGGCCTTGATTTTATTAACCTGAAAGACTGAAGAACAAAGGCGTGTATTGCTGACAGGTTAAAAATTCTTTAACAAAGGTGTCTTAATTGCTTTCTGATTTCCCTTATTATATACTGGGGTAGCCTCCACTGTTCATTCAAAAGGATTTTATATTTGGACTGAGTAGTTTTCTGAGGGATGTTTTGTAAGGTTTCATAGTTGGTGCAGTTTTTGGTTTTGTTTTTATTTTTTTGGGTTTTTTTTGGGTCAGAAAAAATTTGAACAATTCTGTCAACTGTGTTATAGGTTAGAATCTTTCTCTCTGTCTTTGAAAATCACCTGATTGTCTGCCTCACTCCATCTCTCTGTCAGAGTGACTATTAAAGCTAAAGGAGTGTGTAGTGATACATACGTGATAACCAACAACTTTGGCCTAAGAGCTTATCTGTTTACGGTGTCAAATGCTATCTGATAATCAATATAGCTGCTCTTGTGCTATGTGTCCGTGTTTCTGGAGGCGTGACTGTTTGCAGATGCAGGTTCTGCTTTCTATCATTTTGCCTCTTGGTGGTTGTCAGCCTCCATATCTGTGTCTTTCAGCAGGTTTCATTTAAACCTGCATGTAGCAGTCAGAAGAAACCTGCAGCTTTGGAGGATCCCCAAGCCTTAGCGAGCTGTGTAAACTGTGTAAATCTATTTAAAGCTAAGAGTCTTAAGAAAGAACCTCAAAACTTCTGCTCTGTATATTAGGGAATTGTGGATGAAAGAGATTTCTTTAAGTGAATATACTGCTGTTCTCAATTCTAGTGACTACCCTATAGAGGTCCTGCTTTTTTATGCTCATCATGCACTTCTGTTTTGCAGAATACATCCCTTTGTCCCCCAGGGATGGAAATAGCATGACTAAACGACCCCAGGATAAAGGGATGAGTTATAATCTTCCTGATTTTTAAGATGAAAATGAACAGGTATGATAGTAGAAGCATTTATTTTTTTTTTTCCCTTTTGCAATTATAAGGCACGTTGGAAACTGTATGCTTATGAAAGTGAAAATATTTTATAGGGTTTTGTAGCAATTAATACGTTACAACAACACAGCCAACTCAGAGCAAGCAGTTTGAGTGTCAAAGAAAACTTTAGGTATTTCTGATATAACACCTCCATGTGAGCAATTTGCAGATTTACATATTTTTTTCAAGTTTCAGTGGTTCACTTAGAATCATGGAACCATTTTCATTGAAAAGGACCTTTAAGATCATTGACTGCAGCCATTAAACTAAAACCAAGTCCACCATTAACCATGTCCCTAAGTGCCAGGTCTACATAACTTTTGAGTTCCTCCAGGGAAGCTGGCTCTACCACTTCCCTGAGCAACCTGTTCTAATGCTTGACAACCTTTTCTGTGATATTCCTAATATCCAATCTAAACCTCCCCCAGTGCAATTTGAGGCCATTTCCTCTTGTTTTATTGATTGTTACATGGGAGAAGAGATGGATCCTCAGCTGGCCACAGCTGCCTTTCAGGCAGTTGTAGAGAATGATGAGGTCCACTCTGAGCCTCCTTTCTCCCAGGCTAAACACCGTCAGCTCCCTCAACTGCTCTTCATATGACTTCTGCTCCAGCCCTTTCCGCAGCTCTGTTGCCCTTCTCTGGAAACCCCCCAGCACCTCAATGTCCTTCTTGTAGTGAGGGGCCCAAAGCAGAATACAGAACTGAGGTGTGGCCTCACCAGTGCCCAGTACAGGGGGACAATCCCTGTCCTGGTCCTGCTGGCCATGCTGTTTCTGCTGTGAGCCAGGATGCCACTGGCTGTCTTGGTCACTTGGGCACACTCTGGCTCACGTTCAGCTGCTGTTGACCAGCACACCTAGGTTCTCCATTGCTAGGAAGCTTCCCAGTCACTCTGTGTCTTTGCATGGGGTTGGTGTGACCCCAGTTGAGGACCCAGCACTTAGTCTTGTTGAACATCATGCAAGTGGCCTCAGCCCGTCAATCCAGCCAATCCAGATCCTCTGCAGAGCTGTCCTGCTCTCCAGCAGATCAACACTCCCGCACAGCTTGGTGTCATGTACAGACTGACTGAGGGTGCCCTCAATCCCCTTGCCCAGATCACTGACAAAGATAGTAACAGGACTGGAACCAGCACTGAGCCATCAGAATACCACTTGTGACTGGCTGCCAGCTGGCACCACCACTGTCTTAGACTGGCCATTCAGCCGTTTTTTTACACAGTGAGCAGGGCACCCTTCCAAGCCAATTTCTCGAGGAGAATCGTGTGGTGAGCTATGTCAAAGGCTTTACTAAAGTCCAGGTAGACAATGTCCATAGCTTTTCTTTCATCCACTAAGTGGGTCACTTTGTCACAGAAGGTGATCAGGTTGGTCAAGCAGGACCTGCCATTCACAAACCTGGGTTGGCTGCACCTGATGCCATGGCTGTCCTGCATGTACCATGGGACGGCATTCAAGATTATCTGCTCCATGACCTTCCCCTGTACTTGCCTCAGGCTAAAAGGACTGTAGTTCCCTCTCAACCCTTCTTGACTGAAATATTTCTCCTGTCACCTCTCCCTTTCTCCCTATGTGGATGTTTCAAGTGTCAAAGAGATGACTGAGGAGCTGTTCAGGAGATACGGTTAAACATAAGGAATTCTTGAATTTGGAAAATATTCCATAAAAGTGTAGAATAAATCTGTGTCTTTTGATCTGAACAGAACTGAGGCACAGGAGTCTGGTTCAGCTGTGAATGATGCTGTGTCTTCCAAACTTTTTGAACTCAGGCGCATCACCCATCTGAGCTCTTCCCTCTAACACACAACTTTGGCTGGGGAGCTGCTGATCAGTGCATGGACTGCGTTTTACAGCTGGTTATATTACGACAAAGCAGCTGGTGCACTGAAAAAAATCATGTCTGCTGTGTTGTGTAAGTAACAGAAAATTAATTCCCTTAACAAAAGTGTATTTTATCCCTTACAAATGCAGCTTTAAGATCTGTGACAGAGCTGCATCTTTTTAATGCAAAAGTAGAAGTGTTTTGCCTTGCAGCAGAGATGTTTTGTCTTCAGGGTTTGGAAATCCTTCTCTTCCTCATTTTGAGGGTGTTGCTTATTTGGGCCCTGCTGTCTCATATTCTGCACTCAGTTACAGCTCCTCATCCTTTAAAAATTGTCATGCTGAGGACTTACTGGCATGAAAAATCACATAAAATGTCATGCAGAAAATAAAATGCAGAAAATAAAATGCAGAAAAGACACTGTCCTATTTTTAAAATATATTATTCACTATTTCCTAAAAATACTTGGAAGCTGCATATTTTTCTTTAATGGAGAACAGGAACCTTGGATCTCATGAGGATGGTGGCAGGACTGGTGTTGTTGAAGTCCGGGATGCTTTTACAGGGAAACCTGTGGGGAGGCTGTGACTGGGAGGAAAAGGCTGGGAGGAGAAGTGCTGGTGATGCAGCTGCAGGGCTTGAGAGCTGCCTTGGGCCAACAGCTGGGGAGAAACCACACTCCGCTTTCCTCCAGAAACATTTGCTGCAACACATCAATGTCTGCTCCAACACATTCCCATGATTAGTGTGGTGGTCTTTTAGCACTGACCTCTACTTAGTGTTCAGCTTGACATATTAATCTTCACTGAACTAAAAGTTAATTCTAAAATAAACCTGTTAACCCTTCTATTTTCGATCACTCCATTTGCTGCAAATTATTCTGGGGTGGATTCTGCTGTCATGAAGCTGGGGGCAGGCCTTGTCACCAGCTGGAGTGGGAGCACAACTGGGCCTTTTCTGGATATTAATTGGCTTCTCTCTTTGGGAAGTATATTTTAGCATCCCTAACAAAAAGAATTGTACCACAAATATAAAGATGAAATATTTTAATTGTGTGCAAATATTTTAATAAAAATAGTGTACTGTGGCAAAATGAGTCACATGATCCTTGGCTTTTCTTTGGACTCTGCCCCACCCTTTTCAGTGATCACTCTAAAAACATTCTTGTAGAAGGGACAGAAAAAAGTATTTTAGTAGTGTTGAACGAGCTTAGAAAGTACAGCAGAAAAATATCTTTATGACTCCTATGTAATTAAATGCAAAGGATTCAAATGTATGAAAATTATGTAATATTTAAATTTTCTCTTTCCAAGTAGCAAAGGCTTTCTGGAAAACCTTTGAGAAATTTTTCCGTTTTCATTTCTATAGATTTTACTTGGGATTATTAAATGATGTTATTTCAGTAAATTGGTTTGGGGAACCTTAGTGGAAACCACTCATCCAGGGAAAAACTTCTGGGTCTCTTGTTACTTGTCCGTATCTTTTAAAGGGCCAGGTCCTTTAGAAGAAGGCCAAGCTGCTCTATGGAAAGTCTACCATTGCTTCTCTTTGTACTTTTCAGATTGCTCTTTTTGGCTTGTTTTTCACTGTTGCATATGACGATGGTGAAGTGAGGGCTGGCTCTGTTTTTGAAACAGCGAAGCACTTGAGCATGTTTGCTCAAGAATGTAAAAATAGGTATGCAAAAAGCAGAGGTATGTAATCCTGACCATTTCAGTAGTGGACAAGTCACCAATTTTCTCTCTTTCCAGCTGAAAGGAAAAAATAGTGACAATCAAATGATTAATTTTTAAACTGCTCTTCCCAAAAAACTAAATTTCATAAATATATAAAGGTTTTCACTTTGCTTTCCCAAAAAGTAATGACACTAGAAAAGACACAAAAACTCAAATGCAATTTATTTTAGCTCATCTTCTAAAAATTAATATTTCTATGATCTGGATGTATTTGAATTAAAAAATCTTGTGCTGTCTGATTCCCTGCTTCAAATGCCAACTCCAAAGAAATATCTTTATACACTATAACCTCCATTCTCTTCCTCATACCCCACACTGTAATTTGTATCCATGGTAATACATTACTGTTTCCAGCAGCCAAGGGGTTTGGGGGAAATTATGGGAAGAAAAATCTTTCACTGTTAAAGTTGTGGTAAAATGTCATCAGTTTGACAGAGCAATACAACACTGTTAGTATGAACTCCAAACAAATTGGAATTTGGTTTTTTTCAGGTTTCATTATAGACTTTGGAATATTGAACCTAGGCTCATCAAAACATTTTCTTGAGTTTGCTTTTACACAGACCTTAGGCCCAGTTTCAAAAGAATCCCGGACCAGTTTTGAGCAGTTTATGGGCTGACTTTAACATAAACCAGATCACACTTAGTGGACTTGGCTGAAATTCACCCTGAATGCTTAAGTGAAGTTGAACCTGGAAGTGAAATTTTGTGAGTGAGAACCCAAGCAAACTGGAACCAAAAAAAGGTTAGCAAAATATTGTGCATTGATCCTGTGGAACTTCAAACAACAGGATTTGACATCCTAAGAAGAATTCAATAAAAGCTAAAGAACCAGTTAAACTTTTTATTTCATTTGGGAATTTAGCTGTTATTTTTAAATAAACAGAGTAACCACTACATCAAACAAATTATTGAATGCAACCTGAGATTCTTGTGATACCTGGTATAGTTTAAGTGGCAGGAGAATGTCATATAAAACCTTTAGGAGAAGATTTTTAAAAGCTCTTAGCATTGATTTAGCTTGTCTGCTTTAAAATTAATGGGAGTTGTATTATTGTCTCTAGAAACAGTAAGAGCCAAATCCTGGACATTTATGGAAATCCCGTGACTAGTATATAAAGACAGTGGGGTCCTAAATGAAGCAGTCTGTAGAGAACTTCTGCCTGAAGTTCTCTGGTTGCTTTGTGGCTGAGGCCAGACCTTAGGTTTCTGTCCTAAATATGATTCTGATGATAATTTTTTATTAACTTTCTAAAAATATGCATTTCTCTTAAAAATGAAAATAATACATTTTGTTCTGAGGAGGATTTTTATGAGGTGGATAAGACTGGATTTATGTTTTTTTACTATAGTTTTACCTGTCACTGAACTGTACTTTATTTCTAGTCATAGTCAAAAGGTAGGCAAGATTGTTAAATCTCAGACCCAGAATTCTTACTTCAGGCACTCTCATCAAAGTCATTATGGCAGTCTTTCTCATGTTATTTCTTTGATAAAACTGGTCAGTGAATTAATGTTTTCCTCTTTGTTTCTCTAGATAAGATTTTGTCATTCCAACTTGGCAGGTGAGTTGTTTGTGAGAGTTTTGTTGTTTTATTTTTTTTTCTTCAAGGCACCAAACTGTTTCTAGTGTTTTCTTTTACTGCCACACTCTTTTCCTGCTATTGCACATTTCTGATATTGATACCTTGCTTCCCCTCTTCTGTCTAATGATGTACATGTCAAAGCAGACCACCTTTCAAAGCCCCTATGAAAGAATGGGGGAGGGTGCAAGCCAGCAGCACTCAATCTTTGAAACATTGAAATACTTAATTTTGAATATGAGGACAATGGCAGTTGTCCAATTAAGACAGAAGCTATTAGAAATTGGTATAAAGTCGGTTCTGTATTTTGTGACAAAGGGAGCTTCACAATTTATCACTTTAATTTTTTTTTAATTCTTTATTCTTACTGTTTTTTCAAGTATTGCTTTTAGCTTTTGTGTCTAATAGGCTT
>VXBU01018247.1:158333-229670 GCA_013400315.1 Bombycilla garrulus | reverse complement strand
TTTTTTTTTTTTTTTTTTTTTGCATCCTGTCTTCATGGTTGACTTAGTTTCCCTAAAAATATTTTTATAAGCAGTTTGTTAGTAGGCTGGTCTTTTGGTTTAGGAACATCCAACTGTTGGAATGCACACAAGGTCAGCAACCATACCTTCCATGTTTAAATTAAAACATATGCAAGAGAGAGAACTTGTGTTTAAAATATAGTTTTAGCAGCATGAAACAGAGGGCCCAAGGGTCCTATAGAATCTATAAGCTGTTAGCAAACAGCATCACTAGCTTTATGCCTTCTTCAGAGAATTTGCTGTAATTTTGCCGTATTTCATATTTGAAGAACATTAATTTAGGGAAAAACCAATACAACTGTTTATAATGTCACATATTAATTTGGATTGAAGACCCATTTTCCTGAGTACTACAAACCAGAGAGTCCTCACCTGGGGTGCTTACTGTCCTGCAATCTGATTCATATGGGTAAACCAAGACTATCGCAGAGCATCTCTAAAGCAATTAGTGACTGCAAAACCCTAAACGGAGGCTTAACCTGAGACAGAAGATAAGCAAAGAGAAGGAAGATGTGAAAGCCAATTGGCCTCTGAAGCAGTTTTCCTTTGAGAGGCCCCAAATCTCTTAGATTTAGAATAAAAGAAGTGACATCCAGAATTAAATGACTTGTCTCTGAAAGCTAACATTTGTAAATAATTGTTTTCTTTGGAGTGTTTTTTTTTACCTGTAGGAGTAAACTTGCTTAGTAATTTGGAGGCTGTAGCTGAGGTCAGGATAGGTAAGGTAAAGAAGACATTTATCACTATTGGGGAAGAAAGTTGGGGAAAAAAGGGAAAAAATAAAAAAAGGAATTTGCAAAGAAACACACAATCACTAAATGGTTTTGAAGTAGGAAGAAGCCTCTGGAGATCAGCTGGTCCAACAACCCTGCTCAAACAGGGTCATCTACAGCTCGTTGTCCAGGACCACGTTCAGATAGCTTTTGAATGTCTCCAAGGAGGGACACTACACAACCTTCTGGGGTCACCTGTGCAAGGTGTCCAGAGGGAACCTCCTGTGTTTCAATGTGTGCCTCTGGTCCTGTCACTGGGCACCACTGAGAAGAGCCTGGCTCTGTCCTCTCTCTACCCTCTTTTCAGGTATTTATATACTTTGATAAGGTTGCCCATGAGCCTTCTGCTTTGCCAGGCAGAACTGTTGCATCTCTCTTAGCTTTATCTTAATGGAGCTATGCTTCAGTCACATAAAACTCTTCATGGCCCTGAGCTGGTAACGCCAGTATGTCTAAGTGTCTCTTGGGCAGGGGAATCCAGAAAGGGACCTGGCACTCCAGGTGTGGACTCATCACGCCCGGATAGGGGACTAGAGAGGACAAAGGATCACCTGCCTTGACCTTCTGGCAAGGCTTTGTCTAATGCACTCTAGGCTAGCACACATCTTGTTTGCCACAAGACTACAATACTGGCTCATGTTCAACTTGGCGTCCACCAGGAGCTGCAGGGTTTTTTTCCAAACTGCTTTCTAGTTTTGTGGCCCCCAGCATGTAATGGTGCCTGGGTTTATTCCTCCAGAGGTGCAGGACTTTGCACTTTCCCTTCTTGAACTCCATTCAGAGTTTCCTGTCAGTACATCTCTCCAGCCTTTTTAAGTCCTTCTGGAAGTCAGCAGAATGCCCTGGCGTATCAGACACTCCTCACAAGTTTGTGTCATCAATGAACTTACCTTAGGGTACACTGTCCCATCATCCAGATCATTAATGGTTCTGGAGAGTGAAGTTGACAAAAGGCACAACATTAAAGCAAGAAGAGGGAAGAGAAGTACCTGTTAATCTCTGATAAAATGAAGGTACAGCTCTCTCAGAACCCTGTGAGAAAACCCATGTCCCTTCCAATTGGGCCTTTGCTTTAGCAAGATTTTCTCCCTTAGTGACCCACTACTGTTGACCTGGTTTGTGCCTTGTTACCTGCTTGTCTTGTGCAAGCTCTCCTGAAAGGATTGTAAATGTGAAAGCTTTCCAAATCAGTCAGTGAGGCCTGCCTTTTTGGGGTGTGAAAGAAAAGAAAGTAAATGAAAATAGTAAGAATAGAACATGTCGCACCAGGAACCCAAAAATTGCCATTGTGAATTAAACCATTCTCCACCAAAACACATACTGGATGCTATGAACTACCTTGAATTAAAGTTGTGAACAATGGTAAATTATAAAACTTATGCAGCTGTTTTTGTGACAACATGGTACATACTTGGTCTTACCATGTGGTTCTGAACAAAGGAATTGACTCACATTTTAGTTTTCTTGGAAAAGTGGTTTAACCTTTGATATTTATCTCTACATCATTGTGCAATGTGCTTGTTTGAGGTGACTTCTCTGGGGGAAATTAAAAGTGGAAAAATATTATTATTTATCATCTTTATTATTCTGGTCTTTATGGTTTTGTCCTGACTGTCCTGTGCTGCTCTCTTCTCTTCTTTAGTTTTCTTTACACTTGTTCCTTTTTTATTTTACTGACCATCCCCAGGCCTCTTCCTGACTTTTGCTTTTTTTGTTGTGTCCTTTGCTTCATTTTAAGCCCTTCTTTTTTTCTATTTTTTTTCTATTTACTACAGAAGTTTTTATTTACTTCTGGTTTTCTGTCTCATTTGTTTGGTTTTGGCTTTGGCTTGTGTTTCTTTGGTTTGTTTTTTTTTTATTTTTTTAATCATCTCTTTAATTGCTCTTTTGTTGCCTTCTTTTACCCTTTTGTCTGACCTCCTTTGTTTCAGGCATAGTAAAGTGAGAAGTACTCTCAGGTCCCAGTGAAGGTCAATTGAGGAAGAAAAGCGGAAAATTTGTATATCCTTTCAGAAGATTCGCTTTCTAAACCTTAGCATGTTGATATATAAAATTATCTTTTTAGATACTTTAAAGTTCTTCTTAGGCCTACAGAGGAATTAATATTTTGGAGAAGTTGGACCAAAAATTGGAACCATATCACGTCATCTTTGCTCTAGTATTTAGCCTAAAAGAATGCAAAGAGAATATTTTTTTCATATTATTTTAATATATGTCTATAGAACATTAAATTCTATTTTTAACATCTTTTATGCAAAGATTGCCATGTGTTTTGAAAAAAATAATAATTTAGTCTCTGAGCATTTTGGTAGGAGTATTATTATCATCTGTATTTCACTGATGTGTACATAGCTGGAGCCTGTGTTCTCTGTACTATGCCTATAAATCAAGGGCACCTGCCTTCTTGCATATTGTTGAGGTGTTAATAGGTTGGGAGGCACAGATGGAAGTAGTCACCAGATGGAGGTTTTGTTAGTTTAACTGAATACATAGGAAGATCATGGAGAAATATTTGTTATTACTTATGGTCCTGATTTTTTTTATATATATAATAAGGAGATTATAAAAGTGATATTCTCTGTCTGACTCTTCAGTTGTTGCCAACTTCAGTGATTTTATCAGAAGTCTCGTGATACTGGTATTTTACTCAAAGTCTAGTCCTTGGAATCAATTATCATCTGATAATCTTAGCTTTCATTTAAAAATAAAATTGAGTTTCTGGGCTTAGTGAATGTAGAAGAGAACTTGAAAACATGAATTGAATACACATGAAAAGCTGAGAGACAGTAAGTAAAATAATCCAAGCATATATTTTTTTAAAAAAATATGTTTTTAAATTGCTGTATCACCTGAAGGAGACTGACTTGCAATTTTTTTACCTTACAGTATGTAGCAACTGCTACATTTAGAAAAGGTAGGCACACATGTAGTTAGCTAATAACATTATATGAAAATAAAGAGAAAAAAGGGAGCTATGAAAGGAATCAAGACGTATACTCTTTTAATGGAAAATGTGTTCAGATTTCTCTATTTTGTATGTTCATTTTTAGCAGGATATTTTCTTATCTCAGGTAAGAGTCACATTATGCTTAATTTGTTTAAGAAAAAAAAATATATAGTGTACTTTAAAGGCAAATACCATGCAATTCTGAAGGTCTTTCTCAAGTTAAATAAGACTAAGTTAATAGCAAGACAGAATGAAAAAATTTATTGAATGAGCCATTAGAAAAGGGGGTAAGGAGTTCACAGGTTGTCCTAAGATATGTTCCCTGCATTATTTGCTCTCCCGAAATTCCCCCTGAAAAAAAATATTGCACCATTCTGCGTTCATGATCTGCACTCCTGCACTCCCATAGTCTGTTTAGGGTGTCTGGTGTAACATTCAGTGATTACTGCCAAGCTGAAAAATAACAAAAGCCAGAGGCTGGCACACAAGTTCAAGTTCTCTTTGAGCAACCAGTTTACCACCTCATTTCCCTGGTGGACCTCAGAATAGCCCATAACTGGAAGAAAATTTGTGTGGTGCTCAGATTTTGGAATGCATTTCTTACTTACTGGACAGGCTGGGGCAACTCTTTCATCATATGTGTTCTTCCCAAACCTCATACAGAAAGTGTTCTATTCAAAATGAAAGCTTTTTTTTTTTTTGCTTTACAAGGTACCATATAAAGAAGGCAAACTTGTTTCCTCTGTTATCTGTTATCAAGGTAGATTTGGAATTTGAAGACCTCCACAGCATGCTACTCCATCACAGATGCTGGAGATGGCAGTGCTGTAGCAAAGCCTGTAAATACAGACAATCTGCATGATCAAATCTTATATCTGCTTTAAAAGCTGTCCCTGTGTAAGGTAAGATCATGAAGGAAACACCAGATCTTTCTTGTTTTTTTTTTCCTTTTGAAAACTTAATTTTAGTAATGAGTAATAGGAAGGTTTCTAGTACAGACTGGTTACGTTCACAGTGGGAATACCAGCTATTCTCCCCAACATACATTTTTGACAAAAAGATTTAATATTCAGAGTAAAAAACAAGTGGTTTCTCTCTAGTTAACGTAAGTCCCTGTTTTATTTTTTTCACTAGAAAGAAAAATATCAAAACAAAACTGAAAGCAAAAAGGCAGTGCATGAAAACAGGGAGATTCCCAGAAAAATGAATCCCTCTAAAATAGGTAGAAAAGTATAACCGTGTACTTGTTAGGTTATTCCCTATGGATTCTCTTTTCTGAATTCTTTGTTATTGCAAGTTAAAATCAACTACTTGAACATTTTATCTAAGAATTTAAAATACATATCTAGATATCTTTAAGTAGGTTACCTGTGAACTAAAATCAAAAAAATACATTATCTATAGAACCATGACTTTAAAAATATGGACTAGAGTTCAGATCTTGCAGGTCTGAGCTGCAGTCTTGTTATGAGTGCAGGGAAAAAAGGAACATGGATAAAAGAAATTGAGCAATGATTAAGAGAATGCATGGGTCCTGAGATCCTAGTATTTTGAAAAGTAAAAAAGGTACTTATTTGATCATGGAGGTTAGGCTAGGCAAATGAAACTATCTAAAAGATTATATTTTAACATTGAAATCCTGTAACCTCTGGAAATAAGAAATAATGAGGCCTTGCAGTCCTGGTATCAAAAGTGGAATCTGCAAACATTTATTTAAAAAGAGAGAGAGTGAGAAGGGTATTATTACATGACATGCAGACAGATTAAAATATTATACAATTTTGAAGCAGTGAAAATATGTATAAATATATAAGGTTACACTTTGAAAGAACATGTGTATGCAAGAGGGAGAAGAAGGGAGAAAATACACTCATGGCTTTCCAGTGTGATGTCTGAATGCAATTAAAATCTCCAGTTGTGATGCTGTTGCAGGTCTTTGACAGTCAGCCATCTGAATACCATTTTGACAGCTCAGACACCTTTTCATGGTCACGCTGTAGGAAGAACAATTATTTTGTACCCATGGCTGGAAAAAATCCTCACCAGAATCCCTTCCTCCCCCTGCTGATATGAATGTTTTGTTTTCTCTGTCATAATAATTTACCCCTTGATATGTGTGCTAGGGAAGCCCTACAGAATTTCCTGCTAAATGTTTTATTTTACAGGTACAGCAGAATCAGCAAGATAAGCTTAAAAATATTTGAGATGGAGAGGGAAAATAGAATTCTATTGTCTAAAATGTTACTCATGGAAGCCATTTCACAGTGACATGACAAAAGAGTTAAACTGGGTAGGAGATTTTGGTCTGAGGTCCTGAACCTGGTCCTATTAAAATCAATGGTAATTTTTGCCACTGAAATAGGCAAAGCAGAAGAGCCTCCTAAATGTTGCATTACTGCACTTTCACAATGATTCGTGATGTTCTTCCTGGCCTGATTACCTCTGATATTATTTTCAACTATTCCATCAGCTATTATCAATGTCTGAAAATAATTGATCTTTTATTATATACTGATGTTATAGAAGCTCCAGCTCATCAGAGTTTTCATAGAACACTCTTAAGCAGCAAAAAATAACTATCAAAGTATTCCTTGGTTTTCACCTTTTCTAACAATCAGCAATTTGCACTGATACAGTGTCTTTAATGCAGAAACCATTAAAATACAAACATCCCAGAGGTTTGATTTCATCAGTTCATTCTTACTCTAAATACAGACTTCTTACATATGAAGGAAACTGTGCTGCAGCGTCTAGGAAAGAAAAGACCATAAAATTAGAATTTAAAAATGATCAAGAGACTGGATTAAATTTCTTCCATTCCCTTTCCTTGCTGAAGCTTTTGTCACTGAAATACAAATGTCATGAATGTAAGAATAAAACGTCTCAGGCATTAGGATTCTGTGATAGCTCATTCACATGACAATGAGTGCACTGAGAACAGAACATTTTGCAGAATGTAGCCATTCTTGTGGCAAAGATTATAATGACAGGGAGAAACGGTGCAAAATTAACCAATTCTTGCATCTTCCAACAGTAATCTAACAAGCCTCGTTGTGTTCTGTATAATGTGTTATATTAGACCCAAAGAGAGGGTGAGAGGGTGAGAGAGAGAGAGAAATGAAATGGTGCACACCTTGAGTCATAATTAAACTTATCTGCTTAGCCCAACAGTAAGAAATCAGCTTTTGCCTGTGCCATTGCCAGCAGGTGCCACTGTAACAAATAGGAAAGTATGCTGAAGGTTTTGGAGGAATTAGATGTTGCTGGGGCTGAAATATAAGAAAGCTCAGCCAGTCCTAGGGAGCAGTAGCTGGAGCCCCAGGGCCTTCTGAGCAGCCATGGGGAGGTCACCTCAGCTCCCTGTGCCTCATGTCCCATATGCAGGGCGTGGGTGACGGCTTAGGGCTGCTGTTTGCAGGGTGTCAGCGTGTTGTTCAGTGGTGCTCGAGGGTGATAAGATCCTCCCCAGACTATCCCATGAACTTTGTAATCTCTGCAGTATGAACTGATATATTCAACCCATGTTAATTTCAGACCTTCATCTAATTAAGTCACAATCGTGGTACCCTAGGTACCAGTGGTGGGGTTTCTTTTAAAATACAGCCCATTCTGAATATTTGACCAGAGAGTAACAGGGTCACAAAATGCATATTGCTTCTCTCTTGGCTTAGTTGCATTTTAGCTGTTGGGAATGTGTGTAACCCTCTCCTTGCCAGCTTCCTCTGGAGTGGTGTTGTAAGTTGTGGGTCAGCCCCAGGGTGTGCTTGCAGCTGGCTGTGCTCTCCTGACCCCACCACGGCTCTTGCCGAAGGCCCTGGGGATGCTGTTTATAGTGCACGTGTGTTTCTTTACAGGCATTTCCTGGTTTGGCGAAACATCAGTTGGGGCCTTTTCTGTACAGGAGTTTGGATTCATTTAGCTATTTTTTTGTGAACCATCGATATTAAATCCTGTCTCATGAGACTATTTCATCCTGGCTGTATCTGAAAATGCTTCACCACAAAAATGTAAGGCTTTAGTAGTCTGACAACCTCAAGCAGGTTTACTGGTGTAACTCTACGCCCACCTCCGGTCTCAGGGCCCCAGAGTGCCATTTTTTTTGGAATTCAAAGGGGAATCTGCCTTTCTGTAGTAGAATTTGGGGAAAGGAAATCTCTGGGTTTACATTCTCTTCTGCCGTCCTGGAGCTATGATAATAGCAGGGGTGTGAAACCTTTGCAACTTTTGAGATAGTGCTTTGTCAGTTCATGCAAGAAATTATGCAGTGATAGACTCTAAAGGAAAATGGATCATTCCCAGGCTACATTCCTGTAAACAAACTGAATATGATCGCTGACATTAATTTCCAACGTTTGTGTCACCTCTGCAAACAAATGTCCGTCTGTGCAACAACTGCAGGCTACTGTACAAGCTACAGATCTCGGTTTTCTGGCATCACAATCTGATAAAGATTTATTCCTTTTTGCCTTCAGAACTTATTTTAAAAAGATGAGTTTCACTACACAGAAGTTGCTGCACAATTTCCAATTTCCCATTGCATTAACTTTTAATAGACTTATTTCTCCTTGTGAATAATAGGAAAAAGTATTCCTGATGCATAGCCTCTAACCTGAATCAGTTTTGGCTCTCTCTGCAAGTGCTGGTGAGGACTATCCTTCCCTAAGTCTTTATCTGAAATATTGCTAATATGAGCCTTATCAGAGATACACAGTGTGCCTTCTCTCCTAATTTTCCTACTCTTGCTCTGACATCCAAGTGGTTCGTGCTGTTAATTACCATCTAGAAATTCTCTGGTGATAAAATTTCTGTGTTGTGTTAGTTCCAGATTTCTAACATTGCTCTGTTAGTGCACATATATTCCTAATTTACACAGATGGTCATGATTCAGATAGGGGATATATTTACCTTAGTGAAGCTTGTCCTAAGAATTTACAATTTTTTAATTGTCCTTTGAGGCGCTGGGAAAGGTGATGAGATGACAGTTCCCCTTTGTTCTGGTTGTGAAGCTGGTCATTTCTGTTAGGTCTTATTGCTCTTTTGTGAAGTATTGGACCATTTTTCACTCATGAAAAACTGTCAAAATATTTACTCCCAAACGTAAACTAAAGTAAAAAGATAATATTGTTTGATAGGAATATCTGCTGTATTGTTTAATCCTCTCTTAAAGCTCTTCTTTCAGCTGCTGTACCTAGAAGTCACTACTGCTTGGCAATGGTATGCTTAGAAAAGAGTCAGCTTTTCTGCTCAACCCATTTTATTTTTATTTCTCTCCTTTTTCCAGCCAACATGAGCTTCATTGTCTGCTTTGTTCACCTGCAGCATCCTATCTGACAGCTCAGCTGTGAATCCTCAGGGACAGGGAGATTTTTCTACTTGTCTGTGTTGTACCTATCACAAACCAGCACAATTCCTTGACTGCTACACCATAAATAATGATAACATGACAAAAACATTGTGCAGAAAACAAGCAGAGCTAGAAAGTAATTTTTTGGTAAACCCTACTGTTTTTGGCTCCACTCTTCAAGAATCTGTAACAACAGGGTTCCCGAGTGAGCAATTGAGAGCTCGCTTCTATCTATGGACGCTATTTTGTTGCCATCTGAATTTAGGCTTAGCTTAGCCCTAGCAGAGTTTGGTCAGAAAGTCACTGACATTAGAATATTTCTTTTAGAGTAGGTTCTGTGCTTACAGAATACATGAAAAAGACACTGTTCAGTTTTTCCAGAAATACTGCTCATTATATGCAAAATTTAAAAGAAAATAAGATTAACCATCCAACCAAACGCCCCCAAATTTGGGTGGGTTTCTGTGCATTTGGCATTCTGCAACAGAAGGGAAGATTCTGAAACAGGGGCTTCTTTTTTCTGTCTTCTGTGCCCTCAGAAGACAGAAGCTAGTGTTCACTGGGAATAGGAACCAAAGCTGACACATGGTGCATATTCCTTTGAAAGAGGAGGAGAACAAAAATTATTTCAAAATAAGAAAACATTGCTTGAAATACATTTTATTCATTGCGGTAGAAGAGTTGGATATGAGCAGTGGAAAATATACAGCTATGTATTTTAGCTTAAATTCTTTTGCAAGTTTACCCATTTATATGCTTCAGAGTTCCAGGAGCTTGTGTATGCAATGTCTTCAAGTAGTTTTTGATCTGCCACTGTATAGTTCTACAAAATTTTTCATTTTGAGAGATTTCACTGTTTACTTTGACATTTTAGATTTTCTCAATTCAAGGTTCCTCATAGCTTTGAATTTCTTCACATATCCTTTGATTCAGATACATATATACATGCATGTATGCATATTTATACATGCGTGCATGTATCTGCATGAATATGAATTTATATATATGTTTGTATATACAATTGTACATCTAACTACCAGTAATATTCTAACTTTTACTTGCTTTCTGTTGAGAATTAAACTATATTTATTACAGAGGCTCAACTATCTATTTTTCTAGTTACTAATCCTTAGCCTTCTTCACTGGAGAGAGACTATGCTCTGTTTTCTCATTCATTTAGCCTTTCATAGTTAAGCTCTTTTGATTTGTGATAGATTGCCATAATTAAAAGTTGCAACTTCTTTCACAATGCAGTGAAAAGGCCATTAATTTATACCAGTTAATTTTTTTAGGCAAATGTTATTCAGTCTCATAAGTTTTTTATGTAAAATTAGATTAAGAATGTATTTCAGACAAGAATTTTGGATTTTCAGATCACAAGCAAATGGATTGGTGCTCCCCATGTTCAGACAGTGTCTATTACATTGTGGGTAATAAGCAGTGAGTAAATACTATGCCTGAATTGCTCTTCAGAATCTTAGAAATTGATTTGAGTGCGTTGAATGATACTGTTATTTTTTATGTTGCTTGTGAACTAATCAGTTGGTGCAGATCCTTCCTTTCTCCAAATTCTTCTGGTGAAAATATACTCCAGCAAACATCTTTCTGACATTACTTCAGGCTGGTTTTGTTCCATGTTTAATTTCAGCATTCATAAATCAATTACATCTTGCTGTGTAATCAGGTACCTTAGCGGCTAGGCCCAATAATTGTTCAGATTTATATATTTTGCTGAGTTTATATCCCACACAGATTTAAGTCTGAATTCCACTTTCCATTACAAATGGGTATGTGAAGTAACTCTGGTGAGATTAGCAGAGTTACATTCATGTAAATGAGAGGGGAATCAAGCCCGTGATCTGTTGAACTACATATATTTAAATAACATGCAGACCTTTTTCTGCAGTCTAAAAAAATATTTTATGATATCTTTCCAATATGTCTGTTTGGCTGATTTACAGTACTGGAAAGCCAGGGAGTTTTTAAAACTGAATCCATATAAGACAAAATTCCTTTGATTGGACCTTATCCCCAGTCTGTCAGCACTCTTCTATCACTTTTAAAGTTGGCAGTTCTCAGATAGCATCAGCCCCAGGGGTGAAAACCTTGGGTTTGTGTTTGTCTTGATTCTGTCTCTTCTGGACTATGTAAATATAAATATTAAACTGTCATGTTCTACTCAGAGATATACCAAACTTGAAATCAGTGCTAGTTTTTGAGGGTAGTCAGATATTAGAGCATATCTGAAGAGTGTGTGAGAGGATGTTTGGGCACATGTGTATGTTAATACATACCTGGACCACTAAAAATCATCTTCTTATGAGATTAATTCTTTAGCAGCTTCAGAATGCACTGAGTTGGTTCATGTGTCTCCTCAACATAGCAACACTTGATCATTTCCCTGAATTCATAATATATATATATACATAAAATGTCATATTGATTTTTATATTTTGGATTTGCAAATACCACTTGCAAACTTCACGCTGTCCGCATCCTTATCTCAAGTGGCTTTGAGAGCTACTGATGGCTTTTGTCCTGCTTCACTTGTTTACATATCAGTAGTAATAAATTTTTCAGCATTATTTGGATTAATTTTAGATTTCAGTGGATCTGGATTTCAATGAATTTACTTCTGTAGCTTAGTTTATTTTTATGATAATTGAAGCACTTGAGTTTTACTGACATGTTAGTGAAAAAATGCTTTCATGTCAAAAGAATGTTTTCATGGAAATAAGGGGTTTTCATATGGGGTTTCAGGCTACTGTGCTTCTGGAAGAATAATATAAAACAGTTTATGAACTAGCTAATCAATCACACCTAAGCAAGAAAAGCTAAACTTAAATACCACCGATTCTTAAGAAAGATATTTGTCCCATACATTTGATAAATCCTTGAGTGCAAGGGAGCTGTGATTGCCCTATTGATAGTCTGCAAACATAAAAAAAATAAAATTTAGTGGTCACTTTATTCGCAGTCTATTTCCATTCAGATCTAGAAGAGATTGTTTTTTATCTGATGTTTATTTTTTTGAAAGATTTTAATGGCATTAATGTAAAGTTTGTTGAGAAGGAACTCAGTTCTTCACTCTTCTAAGGTCTCCCATTAATTTTTTTTTTCCTGCTAAATTCTTCATTACTTTGGCCTTACACAATTTAGATAATTCCTTTTGAGTTTAGCGTTGGGAAACCATGATTCTTGGCATACTCCTCTTTCATTGTCACTCTCTTGCAGTAAATAAAAACACTGGAGAGGATTGGTGACAGCAGTACCAAGCAGAAAATATAACCTCGGCATCATTTGAAATGGAAGCAGACACAGCAAGGAAATGTTCTAGCATTGAAAAGTTAAAATTAAATCCCACTTCCAGCAAAACTCTTAAATTGGGAAGTATCCCAAGCACTAAGGCTTCACTTCCCAACAAAGAAACTATTACGCTAATTGGTGTGGCCCCCATACAAACCTTGGGTGGATCTGAAGTTAGTTGTTGTTATTCTGGCCTGACTTTCCAACCACATTCATTTTGCTAAATTGCTTTTCTATGAGAGAGTGGGTTGATATGCGGCAAGTGTTACTAATTCTATTGAATCACTTTTTTCCTTTTAAACAGAAGATCAAAAACTGAAACCACTTTCTATTTTTGAAATGCAATATTTCCATAAACAAAAGTAGTTATTTGAATAACCACCTTATTAAGATTTGGTGTTCCTGAGAAGGAGTCCTGTTTCTTTGTGTTTATTACTAACCACAGTGCTAAATTATGCAAAACTTAAAAGTATGTTTCAAAAAAGACCTATATAATTTCGCTGGTTGAGATTTTTATTTTTAATCTGTGGGTGTGATTTTAGTGCTGATGGAGGTAAAGATTAAGAATCCATTAGAGCTTCCACAAGGCAGTCAGAAAGGTTTTCTTAAGGCCCAAAACAGAGCTGGACCCATAATCAGCCTCTAAGATGTGTTCCTTCCAGAATATTCTGGAGCAAGTTTAAAATCCCATGAGGCAGGAAGGATCTTATACTTCCTGAGCAGAACTTTTTCTTTCACAGGGCTTGCAGAGCCGCAGCCCTGATGATGCTGCTTAGAACTTTTTCAATGGGCTACCTCTTTCTAGCGGGAGAGAGGAACACAGTATTATGTAGAAAGATGGGTGCATGGAACAAGTGGCACTTTATGTAAAAAAGTATAAATATTCAGTTCCCTCACACCTAGACTTTAGAGAGACCAGAGTACACTTTTAGTGAGGCACTTGACAGAAATCCAGTCCTCTCTGATCCAGATTGCTGAGACTGTGGACTCAACTTCTGTGTTTTGGAAAAAGAAGTGATGCTGCTGCTGTCACCAAGTATGATGAAGAAAATGTTTTCCCTTGGTTTAATGCTTTAAACCCAAGTGATTTAACAGCTCTGCTATGTATTGACTCAGAATCTTGGCCACTGTGGTTCTGAATACAGAGTACATCATTCATACATTCCTGAATTCACAACTTTACCCTTTTTGTGAAGAATAGACTATGAAAAAATACCTCAATAACATTTTCCTTACTTTCCTTGCATGTTTATTTACTTTCTGTCTCCATATTGTAACTATTTTTATTCCACTCTTTGTTGGTTTGTTTTTTTCTTTTGCCTTTTCCAGTCTTTTTCCATTTTTTTGCTCTTCATCTGTTCCACATTAGATTATGTTTTTACTTCTCTCTTGTTTTGGAAAGGCTTTTAAGATTAATTTTTGCACTTCATCTTGTCACCTTCTTGCTTCTGTATCTCCTTCTAACATATTCTTCTCATGCTGTCTTTGCTGTTGCTTCCATTTCTCTCCATTTTCTCACTTTTTTCCCATTTCTGAATCTCCTTTCTATTCTCATGAATTACACTAAAACACAGTGCAAATAAATGTCTTTGTGGGGACTTTTATCTTTGAAAGAGTTTTATAGCCATGAGATGCTGCTCCCCACCAACCTTTCCGAGATTTATATACAGACTGTGTGCTCAGATCCCTAAATGCACATTCAGCTGCTTAACATTTATGTCTGAGCCTTAATAATTTGAACTTCATTCTTGAGTTAAGTACAAGAAATGACCAAATGTTCTTCTGCACTCAAATCTGCAAACCTGTCATAGAGGAGAAAGTCACTGGTAATGAACTTCCATGTGCAAAACATGAAAATATAGAGCTGCTTTGCCTGTGCTACAGCAGTCATGGCCCTACTGTTCTGAGAGTTTTCCATCTTTGCTAAGCCAGCCAGGAAATGGAGAAAGCACGATTACACGATTACACTCCTGCATGATTACACCACATGTCCTCAAGCCTTATGGAGCTCCTGTGGGCTGCTGCCAGTCCCCAGCAACCCTGATCACCTGTGAGCTGGTGGGTGATGGGTTCTTACCACAATGCAGCCAATCATGCAGAGTCCCTTTATGGAGCAGGGAGTTTGCTTCTGACACCAGAAGAAGGATAATCCAGAAAAATCAGAATGGTGGCTTTTTGATTTAGACTGTGAAAAGGGGGTTGTTGTCACTATCTTAGAAAGGCTCTCATCACACTAATAAGGTCTGTCCCTGGCAACCTCCTGCTTCAGAAAGTAAATCCTGTGTTTTAGTAAGGATTTTTCATCATAATCTCTGCATTTTGTTGTCTTCTTTAAGGCACCTTTCTGTGGTACTACTTTTTTATTGTATCCTCTGTGCTTATTCCTTAATCAATAAAAGCATGAAAGCTGCTTTTTCCTTTTCTTTTTCTTTATTTATTTTTTTTTCTTTGGTTTTTTTTTCCTTTTTAAATCTTCTTTTCAGTTCTACTTCTCCAATGGTACTACTGCTCAACAATTTCATCACGGAGAAAAAGCTCCAAACTTTCTGACAGCTGGAATGTGTGGTTTTCCTTCATTATCTTCAACCTATATCTGTGACCAGAAAAAGAGAATTTCAGTACCTCCTGGAAAGCATAGATCATTCACCAATTTCACACTAGCAAATGTCTTTCTAAGTTTCCTTAGTAAGTGGGAAATTTCATAAGAAGCTTTGTGGACAGGCAGTGGCTCCTTCATTTGTGGCTAAAACATTTGTTGCTTTTGCAATTTGCAGTGATTGCTTAAGAAAGGAATGGTTTGGTTTTGGAAAGCTGCTTTGAGTTCAGTGGGTTCTGTGCGTAGTTAACAACAATGCTTTAATTTTGTGGTGGGGGTGGTGATGCAGATTGTGCTTCTTGGAGTCTTTGCTGCATTCTTACAAATTACATGTCACAGGAAGCCTGTTTTTGGTTTACTTCAAATTTAAAGTAATCCCCTCCCCCTGCTTTTATTAGACCAAGGGTCAATTCCAGGAGCTCTGGTGGCAAAAAGCAGCTGAGCAACAAACATGTCTGATCCCTGAAGATTATCTGATAAATCTCCAGTGACTAAGGGCAGATGTTCTGGCTTGTATGCCATCTCCTTCCAGTGCATGGGAACTGGGAGTGCAACCAGAATGTGACTGTGTTCAGAAGATTTACATTTACCGGAAAAATCTCTTACTCTTACTCATCATTTTTGGAACTCTGCCTAGGGTTAGGTTGGCACAATGGCAGGAGGGTGACAAGCTGGCTAAAAATCTTCTTTGTTCTCTGCTTCTCAATCAGATGTGAAGATTAAGAAAGAATCTGATCTCCTCACATTTTTGTTTGTTTTCTTGTTTTGCTCCAAAAAAATCAAAAGAGTAATAAATGGAGTAGGTGATAAAGTATTGCATGGGGACAGAAAATTCTGAGCTATAAAGACAGGCTAAAAATTATTGTGAAGTGCGGCTGACACAAACATAGCCTTTTTGAAGCCCATGCTGACTTTGTATAGCACAACCTAGAGTTTTAATTCTGGGATGCCTGCACCAGGCACTGCTGTTTTTCTGGCTTGGTTAGAGCTCACACAATGCTGCACATGGACACATAATGGAGGCTGAGAGTTTGGAATACACACATGGCAATGTGCTCCATATGGTGGTGTGTGTGTTGGTGAGAGAGAGAGAGAAAATAACAGTATCCATAGCTATGTCCTAAATGAAAAACATTCAGTAATTCAAATTGAACCAGGGTTGCTGTTTGTAATAATGTAGTGTTAAAAATTAACAGCTAAGTTAGGGATTTATTTTGTTTGTCTGTGTAATCACTGAAAGTACGTAGAGGAGACAGGGCTGCTGTTTGAAAATAAAATATCTAAAATGCTTAGATAATTAAAAATATATGGTTTAAAAATTAGCGAAGTTTGTCATACAAGATGTTATATGCCAGTAAAGCTGGACTATGCCACCACTATGGAAATTAAAATGACGCAAAAATGTGTTCTGAAAAAATTCATTTACTAGCTGCTGCCATATATGTGTGTTAGAAAATGATTTTAAAAAGGCATAATATCCTTATATCAGATATATTAAGTGTTCACATAATTCTGTGCTCCATTATCATTCAGATCACTGGTGTCAGGTCAAAATCCTGTTGTCTAATCAAGAGAAACATTTTCAAAGTTGAGAGGTAAGAAAAAGCTTCTGAATGTTCTCTACTATCTCATAAAGTGAGAATGACTCAACTATTTTGCTGACTTCCCAGAAATAAAGATCTCTTAATGTTATTTTTACATTCCTGTGTTTCTTTGTACTTTAAAATAAATTACTCTGTATGAAAAGCCTCCTCCCAGCTGTACTGTCCTTTCTCTCTCAGCAGGGGCAGTCATGTAGAATAGGACAGTTTCAGGGCCCATTATGCAATGTGAAGATGCTCAGCGCTCAGCAAGCTTTTCCATATTGTCAGGTTCTCCCCAAACCCAAGGTATCACTTGACAAAAGACAGAATCTGGTCTATAGTAGAATCTAACAGCTGAAAAAACTCTTGGGAAGTCATCCAATCTATTTCCCTGCACATGACAGGATTATCTACAGCCATGTCACTTCTGACAGATGTTTTTTTTCCAGCCTACTCTTAAAAGCCTTTAATGATGAAGACGTCACATTCTGCCTTCTTTTCTGAGAAAAATAACTCCAACTTATGTATTCTTTCATTTTCCAGCATATTTTATAGACTTCTGACCTTTATTTCAGATTTATTCCAATCTTTTTAGCAATGTAGTGCCCCAGAACTGGCTTAGTACTCCAGATGACTCCATTCTAGAAGAGGCAAGCAAGTGAGATTCAATGTCCTGTCAAAAACTGACTTTTTGTTGGAGCTACCTAAAATCAGTTTAAATACGTACTGAGTCTTGATGGCGTGTCTCAGAAGCAAACACATTACCAGTGAAAGCAACACATTGTTTCTTCATTAAATATTAAGAGCAATCTTGCAATATCTGCTTTTGCTTACTTTCGACAGTTGAAAAGATGTTGACCTTATTACTGAAACCTCAGTGTACCCAGTCTCTTACACAGTTTGCAAAACTTATATGGTTCTACAGGACTTAACACCATTAAAATCTTAGAAATTTTTAGTTTTCTTAAAGAATAGTAATCATGGTGTTCTCTATATTCAGCATATGTGGGCATAACAGGCACACCATTTCAAACTCTGAATTCCTCTAGTGGGCTATGGATAAAAATGTACAGCAATTATTAAGCATTGGCTAACAGGGCATGGTGGAGAAGACAAGCATGAGAACAAAGGCCAAATCTACAGCTCTGATGAGATCCCTCTTGGCAGAAGGTGGAGGGGTGTTTCCCTATTCGGGAGCAAACACAAGCTCAAGTGTCCCCAGTATAAAGGACTGCAGCCATCAGAGGTTACAGCTGCACCAGCACAGGGGACTGGAGCCCCACCCTGTCCTTACTGTCAAGACTCATGGCTGTCTTGCCTTCTACCCCTCTGAAAAAAACAGGGTAATCATCCCATTTTTTTGTCCAGAATACCTTTTTCTAGGAGAGTATTGGTCAGCAGAGTCCTACACCATGCTGGGGGTGTTGTCAACACCTAAGCAGCAGGGATGTCTGTAAAGCTGTGTTGTTATTCTGATAGGGGTGGGCAGGCTAGGGTATCCTGAGCAGTGTTCCTTCCATCCACATGCTGTCCTACTTTCTGTCCCTGGAGATGAACTGTCAGGAATAAGGCTTTCTGCATGCAGTTCAGTCCACTTTGGCTTTTTTTTCCTCTTGGGAATTCTCTCCTGTGGGCTTGAGTGAGGTTTTTTGCCTTTTCTATCACTACAGAAGTAGAAAGGTAGTGCAGAGCCAAAGTCCTTTTCATATTTTTCAGCTTAACTAATGGTATAAAATTAAATTGTGGCCTTTTAGGCCCAATTTCCAGTAAAATAGTCTCTCTGAATTTCCTGGGGCAGACTTGGTTACATCATGCCCAATGACATGCTGCTGGCATATGGCAGTTGACTGTAAAATGGGGAGAAGCAAATCAAAGGCATGTTAATATTAATACATCCATGTTGCTTGCTGCTTGAGGAATGCAGTAGAAAGGGAGTCATATGTACTTTATAGAAGAAATGAATGCATTCCAGATGTTAATCATGCAGCCAAGCCTTGTATATACAAAAAGGGCTTTCCCAGTGCCTATATTTCATCTCCACGTAAAGAGATGGGTTTTCTAAAACTCTTTCTACTATATGTCAACATAAATCAGGGATATTTTTCATTTTCAATCACAAATGTAATATATAATACCAGTCTACTTTAGTATTTGTTTTTTCATAAACATTTATTTATTAATGAGATACTAAGATGAAATGCTAGTGGAAACCTAATGCATGTGAATGTTCTGAATAGAGTTTCTGCTCTATCCACAGTTTCTGCAGCTCTTGTTTGGTAATGGCAAGAATGGCAGACTATCATA
This sequence comes from Bombycilla garrulus, assembly GCA_013400315.1. Classification (NCBI taxonomy): domain Eukaryota; kingdom Metazoa; phylum Chordata; class Aves; order Passeriformes; family Bombycillidae; genus Bombycilla; species Bombycilla garrulus. The sequence goes on along the minus strand of VXBU01018247.1, from coordinate 210,757 downwards.
AGATATACTTGAGGGTGAGTCCTAATCCAATGGACATGACAATTCAGAGATTCTGCAGAATCTAGTATTTGCTTTGGAGAAAAAAGAGAAACACCAGTATTTAGGTTATTGCTATTGCCTCTTCAGTATTAGAAAGTTGCAGTATGTATATTCTGTTAATGTTAATTTGAGTCAAAAGCAAGAAAATTTACTAGTTTGTTCATCACTGTGCAAACATTGTTATGGTGGAGCTGTTTTAAAATTTTTGGTGTTTTATCTGCTCTTTTTGAGTCAGAGGAGGCAGACAAAGATGTCTGGAGGCAGACAAAGCCAAATAAAATGTCATATTGTATTACCTTTATATGTTGACAGAAATTAATGCCTTTCAGTATTAAATATTTATGTAGATGATGTGATCTCTGCATTCAATCTAAAACATCTATGGCAACTCAAAATTAACATTTTCTCTACACTATCCATAAAAGGTTAATAAACAATCTGTAGACTTCAAATTATATCTCTAAAATAAACAGTGCTATAACTCTGAATGATCAACAGATTCAAGAACATTGTTAGCTGCTGCCAGCCAAATTGTGAATGAGAGAAGAGATGAAATTTAAGTTATTCACTGCAAATTATTTGCTCAGATTTTATTATTGTAGTGGTGTTAAAATACGCAATATGCGTAGCATGCAAAAATGTAGTAGGCATCTTTAAAAAAATGAAGACACCAACTTGGAATGCAATTTGGTTAAATTAAAAGGCTGGACAATGCCTGCTCTCTTATGTTTGAAAGTCTGTGGACAGAGAGACTTAAAAGTCATAGGAGGAAGGAACCTCTGATATTTTCTTTGCTGTAACAAACCTCTAGGGCTTTTGGGATGGATCACCTATTGGATAGGTCCCAAACCAGCCTCCAGACTGTGATTACCAGTCCAGCAGAGCCAGTGTGAACCCCAGGCTCCAGAACATGAGGCTTTTCCTAGAAAAGATGACTTATGCAGCTTCTGTTTTTTTTGCCTCAGCCTGGCCTTTCCAAGCACTACTGTGCCATGTGACACCTCTCATTTCTTCTGACACAGAAACTTGTAGCTCCTTGTTAAATAATAAGCTTAGAGACAAATAAAAATAAAAGAAAAAACTCAAAACCAACCAAAGAAAAGCCCATTCAGAATACACCTGAATATCTGTAGGCTGGCACAGTCAAGGCTGGTGTACATGATAGATACAGGAGTGTAAGAATAGACTGAATACCTACACTGAGGCCAAGTTCCTTATGGTGTTGAATTACAGCCCAAACCCATGCATGAGAAGAATGAATACTATCCTTCTCTTTTCAACTTCTAGGACAAGTGATGCCTAAAGTCCTTGTTTGGTTAACATCGCAATTTTCATGCAGAAATCATTTTGTGCTAAATTTCTTAGAGGGCATGATACATCCTGCACAATGATATATGTCCTGGAATTCTCCTATGACCTTTGCCTGCACTTTCGGCGAGTGACCTGGCTCCACTGGAGGTAGCCAAGAGGAATGTGGCAACCCTTGACATTATTTCTATGGCCACAAACAGCATGTGCCACTTTTTACCTGTGTGCTGCCTTACTGCGCTCAAAGCATTAAATCTGAGCTGCAGCTTGCCCATAGGCAAGAGTTGCAGACATGAAACTCAGATAAACCCACTTATCCTGTTCAGGATGAGTATGTGAATTCTTTGAACTCAGCCCTTTCAATCAGGGTCTGGTGGGAAATTCTGGGACTAGGGAGGACCCTTGGAAGAGATGCAGAGTGAGGGAAGACTTAGTGAGGGATGGAAGCAGTTTCAAGGGAACTTCTCAACTACTTAAAAGCTGGTCTGCCAGTTGAGGAAAAGCTGGTCTCTAGGAATTACAGACCTGGGACATCTGCTTGTGAAATGGCCATAAGAGATTAAGGAATTACTACCTCACAGGTGTTTTTTTTTTTTTTTCTATTTGCTGTTCAGAAGGCTGATATTTGTTTTGATGCAAAAGAAAATGAAACTGCTTAAACCCCTTTGGATATAGACCGCACCTGTTTTTTATTTTAAAGCATTTCTCCAACTCTTTTGGTCTCCCTTTTGACCTGTGCATCACATGCCTTCCTGATAACAATGCTCTCCAGATGGCCTAATTTTGTCCTGGAGGGGAGGCCCATGGCCAAATGCCTGCCAGAATTCTGCCTAACACCCAGTGAGGATTCAGGCCCATCTTATCACCCAGGGGTCTGGTGAGAGGTGGAGTAGGCTGCTGGCTGACATGGGGCAGCTCTCTGGGAGACTGGGTGCACTGCTGGCTCTTGGGGAGCCTTGGCATGTGCTTGCTGACTTGCCCTTTCCTGTGGCTCTGACAAGTAGACCAGAAGTGGATGCTTTTGGGTTTAGCTGGGAATGAGACACATTATTCATCAGGCTCTGACTGCTTAGCACCTCCAGACTCCTCCTGGCTGTTTATATTTAAGAATAAATCCTAACAATCATTGTTCAAAGTACGGGCTGACAGTCTGCAGCATTTTTGTTAAAGAATGCTGGGCAGAAACTGAAGACAACTGAAGAGTTAATGGGTATTTGTAAAACAGGCAGGAAAAACCTTTCTGATCTATGAACCCCCTTCACCAGCAACAGCTTCCATGTCGGAGGAGAACAGGAGCTGAAAGGGTAAGGGCCGAAGGATTTGGCAGGAGACCAGCAGGGTAGGACCTCAGGGAATGACTGAGCAAATACTAATACAGGAGATCTGGGAGGTAAGCAGGACAAAATTGGTGCATCTCTTAGAATGTCAGCAATGCAGTTTTGCAGGTAATACTAGGATTTTATGTGTATTCATGGAAGAACCCCAAGTTCAAGAGTGATATGCTGAGAAGACCCAGTACTGATAGGATACAGTACCTTCTGGGAGGAGCTGAGGTTTCCAGAGACTGTCAAAGAATCATGGAATCAAAGAATCACTCCAGAGGAGTCTCAGCAAAACTGCACTCCTGTGGGTGTGTGGGCTTTAGCTGAATGCAGAAACATCATGTGGCACCAGGCTTCAGTGTCTGCTGACATTTAAAATAAGGGGAATTTATCTCCTGCTTTATAATGTACTGAACACTTAATTCTTTTTAGTAGCATTCTACAACGTGTATCTCTATTCTCTCTCATTTAATCCCTGAGCACAGAAGAAGTGTTTATGTTCCCTTAAAGTATGCGGGAAATTTGCAACTTGCAAACATTTCAACCACAGTAATAATTATTTCAGGAGATTTTGCCTGGGGTACTGAAATATTTTTAGATCCTGCTGATGCTATAGTTTTTGTGGCATTCCCCCTCCCCCAAGATCTTATGTAAAAAAATGTTAAAACTCATAGCAGTAAAACTTTTATGTCAAATCTGAGTAACTCCACTAATCATAAAAAGATTAGTGTCTCTAACTGCTGGGTTTCTATACCCTGATGGGTTTCTCTCCTGTGTCAATTAATTCTCAGTTGAGAAGGCTTTTTTGTCTATATATAAATAAATACATCTGCTCAAGGCCTCATCTTTCCTTTCACTGACAGAACTGATATTATTGTATTTGTCCTTCAAAGTCATGCAAATGGAATCCTCAGGCTCTCAGTATTAAATGCTGGATAACCTGATTATTTTCTTTAAAACATAAATGAAATTATTACTATACCCCTCCATTTTCACACCCTTTAGAAACTCCTGGCAGAAAAAGGAGAGATAGATAATAAGATACTCAAATCACTTTCTTATTCTGTAATTAGCACATGAAAAAAAAAAAAACCTATTGAAAACAGTAATTCCTCAGTCATTTGTCTTTATTTTAATTTTGCTTTGAAGCCAACATATTTTCTCTGAGATTTCATTAGCAGCCATTTTGTAAATGAGATTCTCACTAGTAAGAACCAAGTTTGAGTGCTCTGCTGCATTAAGATTTAACATTTTTCTATGGCTCAATATGAACTCTTCTTAATGCAGAGAGTATTTTCTGCAATGTTCATAGTTTAAAAGGCTGGATCTAATTAAGAACATAAGTGCCTAAAAGTAAAGTGCTTCAGTATCTAACTCTGAGGCATTTGGCTTCTCAAACTTGGTCCAAAATCTGAAGCTACCAAGCAAGGGTCTGTGCTTAAGGGAAAATTTAAGCACCTTACAAAAGGATCCAAAACAGCTAGCAAGGTGTAAGAGCAATTTCTAGTAAAGTTTTAAAACCTCTTACAAGGACTTCTTCTGCCAAAGGGAAGTACCTTAAATGGGTTTTTAAATATTTCCTAAAGATAGCTCAATTTCTTTAAAATAATTGAGTGTTACTCTTTCCTCTTTAAAAGGATCAGTCAGTGGGAAAAAAAAAAATCCCAAACAACCCAGACAACCAGAAATTGTCTTTGGAATAAGAGCTGAAAATCAGGATGGTGTGGTGATGCATCATGAGCTTTCTGCATGTCTGCTAGGAGCCTAAGCTTTTCTATCCATCTGTGAAACCATACTTCTTGTGGGAAGTCAGGCCAGTCCCCTGGAAGGTAAGTAACATGTTTAAGTACTGAGAAGTGGCTTAGCTACTCAGGCCTCAACAGGAAAAGGGCAGGACCTGACCTATAAGCATATTTGACAAAGACAGCTGGGAGTTCTGTGGTTTGACATGAACTTACCTTGTCTGTCTGTGCTAGGAAAGGGAAATTTCTTAGTTACAAAAGCTATAGCTGACTATCTAAATTCCCTAATTTGCTTTAGGCCTGAATTCTTATTCTTTACCCAAACATTATTTGTTACATTTAATTAAAAGTGGGGTCCGAAACGCTCTCTGGACTGTTCTGCTTTCACAGCACAGCTCCGGCAACAGAAGAGACCCTGAGGATTTTTGCTGTTCTTGCAAAGTGAGAACTGTGAACTGAGCCATGATTTCCAAGCAAAGCAGTGACTTGCTGTTGCTTGAAGATGTGCAGTGGTACAGCTTCTTGAGAGTCTTGGAAACAAATGTGTCCACATGGAGCTGTTTTAGCTATCTGGGACCATCCTTGACCAGGTGACTCCAAGTGTTGTTGATGCCATATTGGCCCCAGATTTGCTCAGGAGAATTAGGATGCCTTCTTACCTCAGGACAAGCTGCAAGATAAATATACACATATATATTAATAATTGCTTCAGAATCCTTTCCAAGGGAGCTCACAAGGCAGAAAAGCCCTACCAACCCCTCACTGCAATGTGGAGTAAGTTTCTGGAGATCAAAACACAGCAACAGTGCTACCAAGTAAACGCAGTCTTGCCTTGACTCTTTAGCTTCTTTCTCATTCCTCTCTTCTTTGTACTGCCTCTTTTGCTCTTTCTGAAACAAAGTGATACACAAGGCATAAGCAGAGCATATCCATGTGCACTGTGAGGATTCATGTCTTTCCAGGGTTAGACTCCATCTGTAAATTGTAACTACACATATTTCTGTATGTTGGCTTGCTAAGTTTAAAAGTGTAGGCATATGAACAGTAAGCACTCCAATCATATTGTTATGTGCTGATTAGCTGACTTGGAGTGTAAATGTGACCATCAATAAAAAGCATTATGAAAGCTTGTTATTTTTAAACATACTTAAGTCAAAGGAAAAACAGTTCAGCATGGCTGTAGAAATAATAATTGGTTCATTACCTGTAATCACATTAGTCTGCTCACATTATTAGAGGCTAATTGGAGAAAGGAAAGAAAAAGGGACTATATCACTTCGTACACAGGTGTGATCTCTATATNACTGCCAAAACTTAAAAGTACGTTGGAAGAGAAAAAGAGTTATATGTTCATCAGGTAAATTTAAATAGAAATAACTTATATTGTTATCCAAAGGACCAGAAATGACACCAAGTTTTAGTAGAAATTCTAGTATAAATAATTTTTGAGAGAGGCAAGGTATGTTATCAGAATATGTCATTTGCAAAAAAAATGATGCAGAGATGTAATGGGAAGACCTTTATAGTATATTGAGTGGTCTTTTACTACATTTTTCAGAGTCTTGTTCTTAAAGTTTCTCTTTATACTTTTATATTAAACTGATAATAAAGATTATTTCCCTGAAAATATCCTGTTGGTTCTGACAACAAACTTGGTCTCTGGTGAAGGTTAAAAAATTTTATATAAATATTTCATAAAATGCTTCATGGGAGCAGCTGCTTTCATTTGTCCATTACATTTACTACTTGGTTTTGGTTTATAGGAAAATACTGTACTATAGAGCCTTCTAAGCATCAATAATTAGACATCATATAGACTCAACAATCAAGTTCTAATATCAGGACCAAAAGTCTTTGGGTTATCAGGTTATGCTCACATGTCATGCAGTCTTGGGAACAGTGCGATGTCAGAGATTTAGGTGTCATCTTTGTTTATTGCTATAAACATACTGTTTCCGGGAAGGCTGAGATATTTGCATTTCTCTAGGCAATGTATGTCTCAGCATGGTAATGCCAGAGTTTGGAAAGAGCAGGAATATGAATTGATTACTGCTTCTTTGTTTATTACTTCACTTTTATATATTGTTTCTAATGCTGTTGTTATGGGAACCGGTTGGGATAGTTTTATATAATGATCTGAAGATGTGTAGGACAATGAGTGGCAAGAATAGAGTACTTTTTTATACACCAGGGTTTTTTTCTAGGATCTGGCAGCAAGAAAACAGCCAGATTTCCATCTTAGGCAATACTTATGTATTTGTCGAGGAGAAAATATGGCCAAATGACCACAATCTGGTTCAAGGCTGAGCTGTGTAGGACAGATAGTTAGGTTAGATGAACCCAGGCTTTGGGCTTAATCTAGTAAAGCATTTCTTAAACTTTCTTCTTACAGAAAGGGAGGGATATTATCTTGTGAAAATAACCAAGACAATGACTGAGAGAGGAAGACCTGCTAAAAAAATTATCTGTTTTGTTTAAGACCTCTTGCCTTTGCTTTCTGTGGTAGAACTTGGGGATCTGGAAACTAAATATCTCTTCAAATTTTATAGCATGTCAAGTGCATGGAGATTTTCATGACTATTAGAAGGCTGCAATATTTGAAAGGTCACAAGGACCAACTAATATTTGAATAAGGGAAGACTCTTTTTAACTTGGAGTATTCATGTTTATTTTCACTGAGAGTTTTTAGGAATTATTCCTCCTGTAACCTGCTTGGGAGCTTAGATCAAAGGACCAAAGTCTCCTAGCTCTAACATTGACCCTTAGGGAAAGAACAGAAAAAATAAGGCAGTTATAGAGTGATCCTTTCCATGGCATAATTCCTCAGCTCCCAGCAATCAGCTTTCTAGTGATTTTTTTTCTGAGCCAGAGGTTGCATCTGGGCTTTCATGCTTAATATCCAATGATGTACATCTCTTATGTGAATTTCTATAATTTTTTAAAATCCAGATAAGGTTTTGTGCTCTGCCTGTTCCTATAGGCATTAGGTTTCACAATTTCATTATGTATTATATAAAAAATACTTCCATTTGTTTGTTTTAAACCTCTTTTTTTTTTTTTTTCAGTAAAGCAAACACTGACAGTAATAACACCATTTTTTTTAGTGCAAGTGCAGACATACCAGGAGTTTCTGCTGGCAGAGCTGTGATTAAGAATCACTTCTTGGCTATGCCAAAAATGTGCTGACAAAACTAAGACATATGTCTACCTTAGGTAGACTTCCAGGAAGACAAAAACGGAAAACCTGCATTTTCACCATAACATGAGAGATTTTGGCCTGCATTTGTTATTGAGAAACCCCTTTGATTTTGGTGGAATTCAGCTCCATGATCACTTTTGTTTCAGACATATAAGTGCACCTTTGGCTTTTTCTGAACCTCTTGCAGATGCCTAACAGGGAAAATTTCTACTTCTAAAATGAATATTCATCTGTCGGACAATTATATTGTACTACAGCTACATGAGTTTAAATGTGCACCTTGTCTCCCTCTGCCAATGTACTGAAATATGATTTATTCCTTTCTGGTAGTCCTCCTCAGAAATCCATTTCATAAACAAACATCAGATGACACTGGTTCACAAGTACCCAGAGACAAGAGAAATCATGCAATCATGCGTCTCCTCCACTTAGAATCCCTCTGTTTTATATGAAGGTACAACATTGATCTGTAGCTGAAATTACAGCTCTGAAAGTACAGAAAGATAAAGTACAGAATCTTTATGTAAGAATTAAATGCTTCTTGTCTTTTCATGTTTGTGAAAATTATCTCATAAAAACTCATTTCTTTTTTGTGGTCTTGACATCCCAGTTTTGTTGTTTACAGGAAACTGATTCACAAACCTGTTGGTTTTCATAATTTTTTTCTGTTTATCCTGATCAGATAACCTTGGATTTCTTTTAGATGTCTTTAGCTGTCACTGCTTTACCTCCAAGCCTCATTTTATTTGCTTATTCCACGTGACCCTTTAAAGTTGCCTTGTCTTAGCTAATTTAATTAAGTAAAAAAATTAAGAATTTTTTTATGTACAGCTGCATACAGAACAGTGTGTTTTTATGTGTGGTGATGGTTTGTTCCCCCTTGAGTCCCTTGTTCATTTCTGACTATTGCATTTGAAAAAAAACAAAGAAATTATAGCAGTCCAAAAACAAGTGGAAGAAAAGATCTGAATGTCTATGAGTAAAATGATGAGTGCAGTTACATTTGGGGAGAGAAAAAAAAATGTGATGAGACATGATTGTTATATATCACATAATGGACTTTGCACAGAAAGAAGACCAGGTCTTCAAATTAAGGTTTTCCATTAAAGGACCAGCTTCCCCCCCACTCAAAAACAAAGCAAACAAAAAAACCCAAACCACCTTGGTCAGTTAAAGTATTTATTAAATCAGTTTTGAATTTTGTACCTCTCAGCAGAACATGGACTAATATGTGCAGGTTATTTTGCAGGGTTTTGTGTGATACAGAGAATGCTCAGGTGCATGGGTAACAAGTAATGAGGTACGTGAGCCCACACCTCTGTCCAGTGTAAAGATGATATGGGTTCCAAACCTTGTGGCTCTCTCCGAAGTGAATGTTTGTGACTCCAGTGGAGCCAGTACCTTCCTGCTTCACCTCCAGGCCTTTAGAAAGAGGCTTTTTCCTTTTTGGAGATTTGGTATGGCCTGCACTAGAGTTTGTTAGCATTTCTTTGGAAAGGTAGAGGCATTGCATAGCTTCATCGGTGAAAGGGTGCTGAGCTTTATCTGTTCTGCTGTGTTCTGGAAAAGTCTTGGCTAAAAAAGAAATATTTAAAGGATTTTGGTCACTGCAAATGATAAGTAATAAGAAAAAGTAATGGAAAGCTTCTTGAATGATGGAAGTGTCTGTCTGTAAGACAGACTGTGGCACGTGCCTTAGCATGCCCTAGTGTTTGTTATGCTGTCAGCTAGAGAGCATGTGAAAGAATTGCTTTTCAGCAACCCACATGTGTAAGTGAACACAGTCAGCTTTCCAGAGACAAACCTCTGCAATGTCACCAAAGGTAGTACTTTTTGGATTGTCAGATCAACTTTGTGGGTCTCCTGAATCGCTGTCCCAGAGATAGCAATGATCTAAAAAGCAATGCTTCTGTGATTTCTAGGAGGACTGTATCTGCAGGGAGAATGTGCTGTGTTCCTCTACAGGGACAGAAAACTGGAGAGACTGCCAGCAGAGACAGAGGCTCTGCACAAAGGCATTTTTAAAACTTCTTTTTTTAATTATGATATTTGCACTGAGACTGAACATGACAATACCTGATATCATGGTATATCTGCCAGATTAACCTGTATTTTCTGAATTAAAAGAAAATATAGTGACACCTTTAGATTGACTGAGCTTTCTGGATAGAGCCGCAATGTACTGTTTCTCTATTTTTATGTGCTTTTTAATTTTTATTTCTGCTTTAGACATATTGGACCTCTATTGATACTTCTAGACTGCTTGACCCAGGAATACTCCACAAGCAGATTTAGAAGGTATAGTGTGACTTTGCCAGAGATCGTCTGCTCTTCAAGTCTGAGAACAGAAGGTTAAAATAGCAGAAATCCTGGATGAATGTCTGCCATTAGCAAAGTGGTCTTCTTCCATTACTTGCATTTTGTCTCATTCTTTGAAGTCTTTTCTGAAGAAACATGTGCTGTCTAGCTCACAAAAGAACTACTGAATCTTAGCACAAAGTTAGCCACTTTTACTCTCCCCTTATTTTGCTCAGCAAACATAGGCTTTTGAAAGCTAAGAAAAAGTAAGGATATACTGGAGAACCAGAAATATGCAGAACTAGCATTAGTTTTGAAAGGAAAAGGAAAAGGAAGAACTCCATTAGGTATGAGTAAAAGCAAGGTATAAATATTCAGGGTAAAATTATTCACTCCTTAGACGTGTAGCTGAGCAGGTCCAAGAACTCGTTGAATTTAAATTAGAGAAAGCTTTAAATTACTAAACAACCCTTCTTTTCCGCACTCCACTGAATGACTGCTTCTGAATACTTTCAGCTGTGTTACTAGACAGATCCCATTCTGGCTGACTTGACTGGAATGAGCAACTAAAATGGAAGATCAAACTTTGCAGTCAGCCTCTTAAGGTGTCATCTGGTGCTCAGAGTGGTTCTAACTGTGGATACTCCAGATGCCATGATCCACATTCGATGGTCACTCTCAAGTTGTCCATGTGATTAAAACGATAGGCAAAGCAGCAATCTTTTATTTATAATGTAGAGCTATTATTAGTGTCTGCTTCTAAGGAGCCACATGTGAGGCTCCGTGATGTGAATAATCAGGCATTCCAGCTGCTTTTGAGTGATCCCAGCACTGACAACTGGAAGCAGAAGGAATTTTTCTCCATTTGTGATGTCCTGTTATGCAGCCTGAAGTGAGCTCCAATGTTCCAGTGAAAGAAAGCTCAACACTTTTGAGGGAATAAACATAACCACTAATAATTTGGCAAAGTCAAAAGCCAAATCCAGGGCCACTGATTTGACAGTCTCATGTCTCATCTAATGTCTGCTGTTGTAGTGTTGCTTCTTAAGTTATGAATATGTTCTTGGCCTCATAGAAGGTACAGAGTACAGATCTTCTGAGGCACAACTGAATTAGGGAAAAAAAGAACTCTGCTGCAATTTCTGGTTTTACAGGTCACACCTATGCTTTGTTCTCTACCTGTTCAGCAGTGTGGATAATAGAAATATTTTAAAGAATTTTTATTATAGAAAAGCACCTCAGGTGCTTGCATTCCCAGTGCAAAAACTATAGAAAATCTCATGAACTAATCCCAGACTTTTACATAAAATAATAGTCACACACAAGCCTGCTTACAAGGCAAGCAACAGGTAGCACAGATTAAGTAGGACCCAACAAAAGAAACATACATCACTGGTATTGTGTTTTTCAGGCTTATGTGTACACTTGTTGTTTAATGGTAAAAATGCATGCGGTTATAAAGTTGGCATTAATTGCAGATAAATGTAGAATTTGAGAATTTATCTCAAACCCACTTTTTTCATTATTTAATGAAAGGAATTTGATGATTGAGTGACATAAAGGAGCAAGGTATTTATAGGACTGAAAGAAACTGTTCAGCCAGTGGTTCTGCTCCCCTGCTACCAAAAGCAAAAGGGTCATAGAGTATTATTCAGTGGAAGCTGAAGCTACTCATGATTAACAGGTCAATGTTATTGGATCATTTTTCCCTATATTGAGTCTTAGTTCTGAAATGCTACGGAAATTTTTGCTGCAAGCAAATTAGGGTAATGGCAGTCCTGTTCCTTCCATTCCAAACTCAAACTGAACAGTCCTCCTTAGTCCAGCATATCCTCAGTTCATCCAACCTTTCTTTGAGACAGGGAAGTGTGCCTAGTTATGTTCTCTAGCTATCCAGTTTTACGCACAGGCTGATTAAACAAACATAACAGTTTCTGTAGGTGGCTGTGTTTAAGAAAGCACATGAAAGCTGTAGGATGCAGGAGATAACATGAAAGTGAGAATGTCTGTCTCCTAGAGTAAAGGTTTGAAATCTTGTTCGACAGCAAGCTACCTGAAGAGCTCAGCATTATTGCCAAAGGAAGAAATGAGATCATCACAAATTCTTTTGTGACCTGTACATATCTTCTTGGTAGTTATAGGAGACTAAAACAGGGGGAGAGCTCTCACTATTCCAATTAATAAATAAAGGTATTCAGAAAGTGTATTGTGATTCCAATCATCATATTTGACACCATTAAAAGCAGCCTGTTTCACCTGATGGCTACTACTTTACATGCTTCTATTAAAAGTGTAGCTGAATGCAGAATAAGCTTTATTTTTTTAGTGCAATGACATAACTGCTAATGAAATTTTTGTTGGTTTTGGTGACATATACTTCTTAAAGGGATATGACCACTTTTTAAAGTTCTTCTGTCAGATCTCACCTGAAGATGCAGTGATGCAGTCATTTATAATTATTTTAATTATTCAGTGCGTAGCATTTCATTAACTCTTTTTTTTTTCTAATTTTTATTGTTTACCTAACATATATAGCATATGTATCTAGATTTTTCAGGATAAGTACCTGCAGACATTTTGTATGCAGTAGAATTAGATACAGGAAAGAAATGGAAGGAAGAAGTCAGTTAGTAATAAAATTAACTTCTCAGCCTTTTGCATGTTTTGGTCCACAACTTGGTCATCTGCAATGCAGCCAGAACTGCAAAGCAGACAAACCTGATGCCTGCCCTTTAAAAAAAAACCAAAACAAAACCAAAACAAAAATTCCCAACAGTTTCACATGTCTTCATGTTATTTATGCATTTATTTTGGGAAAAGAGAGCACTTTGTCAAACATTTAAGGTTGACAGGCAAGTCATGTTGTTGCAATGCAGGTAAATGCTGTCATGAATGACAGTGGCTGTGTCACTATGTGCAGCATTAGCCTGGGAATTTGAGAAGACAGGCTCATGAAAAAAAAATGAATGTTGTCAGACAACCCTGCATTTTTTATTATTAAAATCTTGAGTGAATTTAGTGCTCATGAAAGTGAGGGACTAAGCTTCTCTGCACATCCCTTTCAATAAATCTCAATTCTGACCTGCAGCACCTTTGCTATTCTAGTTATGGGCCTTAAACAGAGATTGCTCACCATATCAGATTGTGGGAGGTTTGTGACATAGATAGCAGAATACTTAGATGGGGCCATTGAACATATTCTTATTTGTGACCAAACCACGACTTAAGCCCAGACCCTCAAAGATTATGGGCGGTCATAAATTAATCATGTATCACGCTGTATCTCCTTGGCAGTTAAAATAAAAATTTCTCAATTGTGTTTAAGATTTTTTACTTTTTTTAAAATAGAAATTGATAACTCCCATTCTGATAGGAGGTATTTTGAGGCTTTATTAATTTTAGCAGTTGTCCTGAAACAGCTGTCCAGAAAGCTGTATCCCTGTGTGCTGTAGAAACATCTTTTTGCAAAATGTAGTATTCAAAACATGAGTTCTAACAGCACTTCATTATCAAAGTGATCTCAGTTTCTATCTCTAAGTCAACAAGTGCTATTGAAGAGGAATGAGAAGCAAAAGGGGCCAATGGCTGCATAATGGATGCATGGGAGGCTCCAGTCCCTGCAGACACTCCTGGGAAATGGTCACAAGTGCTCTTGGCAAGTCTGAGTTTTATGAGTTCAATCTGCTCTGTGGCTGTGAGGAAAATGGGCTGCAGTTAATCAAGGATTAACAGTATCACCTTTTCTGTTCAAGTAAACGTCGAATCCCAATCCCTTATGCGGGAAAGCATTGAGCAGATGTGTGGGTGCCATTGCAGGCAGCCACCATGAGAGTGTCCCTGAAGAAATCACAGCTGGGGCATCACTGCTGCTGTTGCTTTCACTCTGGAAGAGCAAGCTGTAAGACCCTGCGATGCAGAGGCTCTGGCTCATACTTTGCATGTTTCAATGCAGAACCTAATCCACCTAGGCAAGGACAGAGTGAAAATATCATTGCCTTTACAGCAAGAGCCGAAGGTTACAAAAAATCTAAATGCCATAACTCCATCATAAATAAACACTCAAAGCCATCTTGACATCGAGGGTATGGAGTTGAGAATGATATTGAGAATGAAATTTTAGGAAGAGTTTATTTCACTCTTCATGCAGATATAACTGCACTTTAAAAGGATTCTGTTGTCTTTGTAGTATTTCTGTAATCTTTGGAAGGTTGAGAAACTTTTCTTCTGCCCCCTCCTTTCTGTGTAGTTTTGAATTCTTAGGACATGGTCAGTTTTTCTGCAGTGGCGAGCACATAGCTTAATTAGAGTGTCCACAAAATTGGCAAAAGAGATAGTAACCTAACTGGAATACCCCAACAACCTGCCTGTTAAGCAAAAAAGCCTGTTTTTCTGCATTACTCAAGGCTAAATATCTGCAAGAAGACACTTCAGTGTCCTTTTAGTAACGTCAGTAATAAGAACAAAATGGTAGGAAGGACTAAATGGTAGCACAGTTTACCTAGTGTATATGTGTGTACTTTGTTTTTCTGTAATCCTGCCCTGCATTGAAAGTAAAGCGCTTATTTCAAATTACATTTCTCTCCTGGTTTTTAATACATTTATGATTTCAGTGTGCCCAAATTAAAATTCTATTATAAACTGTAAAGAGATGTTAACTATTAATTTTTGAGCACTTTGAGAAAACAGTGCTAAGTTTTTAAATTATGGAAACCAGTTGCCCTTGTATCTTGTAATGTTTGGCTGCAGTCCACTACTTGCAGGAGGTGCTGCTCTTAGCACCTGATTTATTTTTGGTTTCAGTAGACTGACATTGTTTTGCAATTCTGATTGCTCCATTAGAAGATTGTGATGTGGCATTCAAATTTTAATGGGTAATGCTCTGTTTGCATTTTGTCCCACTTAGATTCAGATTGCCAGAGACAAGCAATAAAGGAATATTAAGCATTCGTAAAACAGTTTCACAAAAGCTAAAATTCCAAGGAATAAAGAACAGAGAAGAATAATGATAAAATGATTAAAGTCTAAAAAAAATCGAAGTCTGTTCATATTTTATATTTATTATTAGTTGTATTATACTGAAAAAATGAACATTTACCAAATTATGGCTGCATGTTTCTGCTCTGTGGTTGTTAAGTCTGACCTATGTCAGCACAGAACACTAAAACTGTCCCAGATCTGGCAAGATTCTGTGGATGTAAATATAATCAAATTCTCAAAACCTATAAATTGTGTTTATGCATCACTGTTGAAAATTCTTATACTTTCACTACATTGTCTGCTAGTCTATCAAAATGTCTGGGGACACTTTGCCTTTTATATTTGATTATTTTGACTTTCAGAACACTTTTTATTTTACATAGCATAACAATATTTTTTTATTAGTGATTCTAGGTGGGTTTATTTAACACCTGCATAATTTTAAAATGGTTCCTTACAAAGTGACCATAAATGGATGTTTTGCTCTGCAGAATCTCCGATAAAAACATCTTTCACTATCATCAATAGCGATAGAGGGGGTGGAGTGGGCAGACTTTGAAATTTGCTTTTACAAGTCCAAATCCTCAGGCAAAATAAACAATATTATTTGAGATTAAAAAAAAATACACACAGAGATGATAAGAAAAAGTCTAATGTCTGCAGAAGGCTGTGCTTCAGCAAGCTAGGTATATGTTAGGATGTTTGCTTATTTTTTAAGTTTTCCAGTACCAAAATGCATGTTTAAATGATTGCATTTGACAAAGGAAAGACAAGGAAAAATGGTGCAGCATCTTTAATTTATCAGTTTACATGAGATGCAGGCAATAGCCTGTGGGTACCAGATTGTGATTTTTCTACTCAAGTACATTCTCATGTTTTACTGATGAGCTATATGCCAGACCCTTGTGTTCTGTATAGTAAGAGTTTCATGGAACATCTGCTTCAATTGCTCTATCTCTTGTTTTGTTTTGTCACTAAACTCACTTATGCTACAGAAGCACTGACTATAAAAGAATCTGCTTTAATTCAATAGCATATCAAGAAGGTAGATTCTCTAATGCTTGCAACACAGCAATTTATGTCTAATGCTTTCCATTGCATCAAAAGTGGTATAACAATTGGCACAATATTCTATCATACTTCATAGGATGCCCAGATTTCTGACCTACCAGCATGTTTTCCACTAGAAAAGCTGCATATGTGTATATGCATGTGTATCTCTGTGTGGCTGTAGACAGAATGATGCACAGGGAGGTGTATCTGCCTGTCCGCATTTGCAACTGGATGTATGAGACACTGATGGAAAAACACATATGAGTGCTGGAAGAGTAACATTTTCCCCATTCCCAAAGCCATGTATCTCAAAGAAAGATAACAGGGAAAATAAGTCAACAAGGTGAGAATAGCTTTGACTTGTTACTAACTGTGTGCTTTAGCACTTACATAGTAAATGGCACTTGATGTCCTGTGTGTATTTGACCTGGGAGGATAAAATGTTTTACAAGGACAGAGAACATTATATTGGAATTTAAAACAACACACATTGCCCTTTGTCAGTGCATTAAATATTTTTTCTTGCCCCATTGGGTGGTCTTGGCTATTCAGTGCATGTGAAAGGATGTTGGGGTTTAGAGGTGACAGTGTCACTTTAATTTGCTGTACCATGGTCAGTTTGGATGGAAAAAAAAAGGTCGATTGACCGAACAAAAATGAAATTAAAAATGTTTTTTTAAAACTGGAAACATGTCTACAGGACCTTTCCAATATTCTCTAACAGTTTTACATTATAAATTCATGAAAGAAAAAAAGGAGGAGCTTGGTAAAAAAAGACAAATATGATAAACATCCTTCCCACAGAAAATTTATTATATCCTTTCTCACATTCTTGATCCGAACAAATGCTGAAGATTATGGTGCTGTGGATGTTCCTTTTTAAAGCTGTAGTCTGGTTTGGGTATTTTTTTCCTTAATTTTACTCTTACCTTTTCTGACATCCAGCCTAAAAAATCCTGTTCGAAACAAAGGAAGTATGAGCAGGTGCTGAAACCGTCTTTAGTGTCGGTGTCCTTGTCACTAAAAGGATATGTGGCTTAATTTTATTTTTTATTTTTTATTTTTTTTTTAGAAATAAGGTTTATCATTGTATGTGAATTGCCATTGACAAGGTTGGTAATTAGCCTCATATTACTTTCAGCATAGTTCACATCCACACTTCACAGGATGGAAAATGAGAGCCTTAGACAAACAGTATCCTTGTAGAAGATCATTAGGAATCCCACTGTGACATGCCACGTGGAACCTCCTTGATTCAAATTAGTCATCTGCATTGTTCTGTATTTCAGACTGCAGGAGGTTTCAACTTATTTTACAAAACCACAATTGTTATACGTTTATGGTCAGAGTAACAAGAAATCTTCTGCACTCTCAGAAGACACCAAAGACATTTTAATATGTACTCATTATGCAGCTCTGCCTGCAATGCTATTTAGAGTTTCATCAGTGTCTGGGTAACAAAGCTCTATTTCCTCAGCTTTTTACAACTGAGCTGTAAACATGAACTCTCAGTTAAACACAGCACTGTATAGAAAGTATTATCTAGGACTTACCCTGGGTTTTGATTATCTTTTTTTTTTTTTTTCAGGTTTTGATGATACTCACTTCTGAAATGAATGTATCCTATTGCTGATTTTTTTGGTGTGTATATGTAATGCAGGTTAGAACATTACTAAATCCACTGAGTTTAGCTGAAAAAAATGCAAGAGAAAAAATGTTGTTTGTCACAGACCTAATTTACTGTGAGGTCAAATATGTACCTTTAAAATAGAGTTTACAGTAGAGTTATAAAATAGGCATTTATTACGGCTACTTGATCCCATATATGTCTATGCAAAATCTTTTGCTGGTCTTGCTGATAGCAGTATGTATATTTCTAACACATATACCTCCCCCAACTTGGATAGCTCAAGAATTCATGTTCTTTATTCCTTGCTGATATTTACTGGTGCAAATCCATCTATTTTAGTAGAGGATTTTTTCCAACAGTGTATTTAGTCCCACTTAGGATCCTGTCATGAAACTCAGTAACCTCAGAAATACTTGTGTCTGCACTATGTGTGCTACAGATAAAAATATCCCAAACCTAAACTTGTTAGGGACAGGAGCCTTTCAAGTGGCCCTAACCTGAGAAGGGCATAACTAATTTTTGTTTTCTAGGAAGCTAACAGATATTTAACATTCTTAAAATAGATTGAGTTTATATTATACATATTTAGATACAAATCCACATACACTGAAGAATTATTCATATGAATTCCCTTCCCTTTGTGCACAGAATCAGGAATCTGATATATTATTTCAAGAATACATAACACAACATCAGAGAAAGAATTCAAGAGTAGTGAACAACTCAGGGGACCAGTAATAGAATATGAATCCTAGGTTGTTTGTTCAAATCTAATCCAAGTTGGAAGTAACAGCAATTATTGCCATCTAATGTTTTTTCACTGATCTGTATGAAATGCGTTTGTGGTCTCAGTGTAGTTTCTAACAGACAAGTGTCTAGATCACAGCTGACACCATTTTTGGCAGGCACAATGTAGGGACCAAAGCCCAGACTGCTCTTTGGTGTCAGGGCAAAACTCAAGCATTTCAGCAGGAGAATGTGTAAGCCAAAGAGTTTTTAGAACCTATCAGTGAAAACTATTTGAGTCTTCAGACACTTGCCCAGGAATTCTCTTCAGATCTGAGAAGTTTTTCCAGTTAAACAATAAAGATAAAATCAGTCTCACAACACCCATATTAAAAATTAGCACCCAAAAGTACAAGAAGACACACATAAAAGGAGCAGCCACAATAGTTTCAATTCACTTGCTGAAACTCATGTGCTTAAATTTATTCAAGTGCTTCACAATAGAATAATTCCTTTAATGGCTTGCAAATCTCTCCTGCACACTACTCTATGACATCCATATACCACATGGCATGTTTCACGAATCACTGATAGTAACAGTATTGTGGATGCCATTTGTTCCCTTCTACTTGTGAGAGCACCAGGAAAAATCTTTACTTGCTAGGGATAGTGCTCAGATGACCCCGTTGATGTGATCATTTATGCCACTTGTATTACAAAGCCCTCTCTGCTCTCATCCTGTTTGGGTGTGTTAGATCAAAAATTATGCGTAGAGCAGCTAAGGGGTGACTGCTAGACACGGCTTTGCTGGTGTTGGGTATCCCAAAGGATCTGCACAATCTCCCCTGTGACTTTTGCCTCTGCAGTGGACTGCTAAATAATGTGGGGGTTGCAGAGATGCACCCTGTAGCTTCTCCAGTTCAAACGTTCATACAAAATCCTTTGGATAAACACTATGGTCTAAGCAGAAAAAAGTGTAACAAAAAATTTAGAAAATATCCATTTCTATTGATGATCCAGTTAGAAAAATTTGAGTTCTGAAAATTCATGTTATTTATGCACCTTCCCCAGGGTAACTGTGTTATAAATGGACTGTGACTTTAAAATAAAAAAAATCCCAAAAACACAAAAAAAAAACCCCCCAAAAACCCACAAATCAGTGTGCTTAAGGCAACTACCCGGCAATTATGTGCAGTTTTGATTATGGGAATTTACATTTCCACAAAGGAATGCAATTAGAAGGGAAGTTTATTTTTTGTTTTCTTTTTTTTTTTTTTCCTTTCTTCTTAATGTTAGCCTTGTATTTTTGACCTGGGTTTCAATTTAGCAAAGATCAAGAAAATCTTAATCAACATAGGTGCATATATAAATGTTTATATAGTAAGTATCTGGCAGGCAAAAACCCTTCTGCTGGGGCTTATCTGGATCTGAGGTCCACATTATACTAATTATTAGGTAGTAAAGCCAGTAGAAAAGAAAGAACTCCAGGGGGAGAGGCTACCATATTTTACCTACTACAGGTGATAGATATTATTTGCCCTATTATTATTTTATGTTATTTATGGATCACTCTAAGAATGACATATATGGGTTTAATATATTCATGTAAGATGTTATATACATGGGAAGAAAGACAGAAAACATTTGGGTCTAAGTCTTACATAATTTTGTCATGAAAATTGAATATCAAGAGACCAGAAAAGTAAAAGGAAAATAAAGGAAATAATGAAAAGAAGGAACCCAAAAGCAATAATAGAAAAGAGAAAGAGTGGTATTGTTAATAAATGAAGGATTAGGAGACTTAAACAAAAGGAGACTTTAATATATGATAGAGAAGAAAGAAATGGAAGGACTTTTAAATTTAATAGACAGTTCATAAATTAAAAAATCTGTCATATAGTATTAAAAATCACACTTAGCATTTCACTGTGTAATATATTATTAATTTATGTTATGATATATGACTCACTGTAGTGCTAATAATTTATATTTTGTGTAGAATTTTAAGTCTAGAGTTCCAGCATTAGTAAGCCTCAGACTTTTGTCTGGCTTTCCTGCTTCTAGGTTTCACGTAGTGATCAGACATTCCTAAAAGAAGCATGAACCCTGTGTGAGAGAATTACAGCAAATGAGCAAGAGAGTTCCTTGTTTAACACAGCATTTGAGGTCACAACTGTATTGCTGAGTTCACCAAATTATTACCGAGTCATTATTTGTAGGGATAGGACAGCCCTGTATGTTCTTAGCACTTACACACCCTGAAGCATTATATCTTTAAATTTCTAAAGATCTTATCATGGTTTAAGCCACAATACTGTGGCTGGAATAATAAGACAGCTTAATTCCCACACAACATTTTGCAGAGATGGAGACTGAGGTATGGTGGTTGTTTGAAAAAGAACAAAGAGCCTGAAACTGTCCTGTGTTGCAAGGACAGCTTAATCATTCTCACTTTCTAAGGCAATCCCGCTGTTTCTACCGAGTTCTTCACCAAAAACCTTGGCTTTTACTTTTCCTTCAACCTCCCCTTCCCATTTCTGGCCTACCTGCACCACTCAAGACCTCTCACTAGTTGAGGCATGTCTGTCACAGATATTGGGTTGGGGGTGATAAGCAAGACCAAATGAGGACTCCTTCCTTCAGTGTGGATTGCTGCTGCATCAAATACTGTTCCCTGTTCTCTGTCTAGTAGCGTTTAAGTTACGAACCCCTCTCACTCCTCTTCCTCTCCTGTAGGTCATCAATGTCCAATAACCAGTAAGCATTGCCTTTAAGATAAACTCTGCTCAGTTTCTAGATCTTGCATGGTTTCTCAGTTGTAAGGGTCATCTGTGTCAGAGAGCACTAATCTTGAGTTTGATGTAGTTTATCCTTCTGTTTTTAAAGAGAGATTACACTAACAGCTAGAAAGTGCCAAAAAACCCACCCCAAAGCAACAACACCAAAAGCAAAACCGCGTGGAAATACTCTGTTTGGGAAGTTGAAGTTCTTCTCCCAGCCAGAACCAATGTGGTGCATAAGTGGGCAGTGCATTTGAAGGGCTGAGAACAGATCGTTCTAGAAAAATGGACAATTAAAGGGAAATGTTTGCAGGTTTCTTTTTTCTTTTCTTTTTTCTTTTCTTTTCTTTTCTTTTCTTTTCTTTTCTTTTCTTTTCTTTTCTTTTCTTTTCTTTTCTTTTCTTTTCTTTTCTTTTCTTTTCTTTTCTTTTCTTTTCTTCCTCTCCTCTCCTCTCCTCTCCTCTCCTCTCCTCTTCTGTGTAAAGTGATTGAGGAGAATGACTGATCAGAAGAACACAGTGAGGAATCTCATAATCACAGCAGGAGGAGGGAACACTGTTATCCTCACTGAAGCCCAACCTCATGACAGCAACAGAGACAGTTCCACAGCTGCTAGGGAGGAACCCAGCCAAGACAGAAACCCTCAAGCTGTCAGTAGATCCAGATGTCACCGCTGCTGCTGCTGCTGCTGCTATTGGAAAGAGATACACCAGAGGTTGTCATCTGGGTGTGTAACTGCCAAACTGCCTTTGGGCCACAGCTGTTGGCTCTGTTGCAGCAAGACTCTTGAGTAGGAAGAAGAGTTAAAACTATGCCAGCACAGTGGGGAGAAGCTACCAAGTTAATGCTGAAGTGGTATCGTGGAAGTTCTCAATTTGCTTTGTAGTTGTTTTGTTCAGTGGGAAAATAGATGCACAATAAAAGTTTAATTTGTAGCTGTAGCTTTAAGTATTTGCATGCAGTGTGGTAGCTGTGCTTTTACAGATTTATGATGAGTGACAACTGGATGTCTGTGTTATAGACTACTGCACACATGAAAAAGCAAATATTATAGCAATAAAGTTTTTCTGTCTGCTTTAAGTGGTTAATCAAACTTCATAACCACAGATCATACTTTTGCTGGATATCATTAAAAGGAGAATTAAGAAAATGACAAGGGAAAGGAATGACATCTTGGCTTGGCAAAGTGCTAGCAAGAGGCTGGCTTATGCCTTTTTTTTTTTATATATATTTACTAGGATAAGGCATTATTTGAAAGTTTAAAGGAGAAAATTTTGAAACCTTGCAACACCTTTTTGGGTGTGACAAGATTTAAGACATACAGGATTTCAGATTATAAAGGTTCCCATTGATCAGTGAGACCAGTGCTTTGCTATGTTAGTCATTTTGATGGTTTACTTTCATTTGGAGACAATTTATATGTGTATCTCCTAACACCAACAATTTCCTTTATCTTAAATAGTTTATTTCACTCCTTGACATTTATCCTCTTGGTTTGTTTATAGAAGGCTTGCACATACCTTCTGTCTTGTCCCTTGTAGCTGTTTCCCATTTCTCCCTTCCACTAGTGGGTTTCATTCTAGTCATGCTAATAAGCTCAACTCTCAAAGCTCAATCTGCTGCACAGAAATTTTGCCAGTATAGAGATTTCTGTTAATGTGGTGGAAAAAAACTTTGTACCCCTAAATTAGCACAGTTTATAAAATAGAATCCCTATTTCCTTAATCACTTCAGCTTCTGCTCTGCATAGCTGTTACAATTTAAATTAATCTTTTCTTAACATGGGTTATTAGAATCATGCACAGTATGTCACATAAGGAGATACAATTACTTAAACAATAGCAAGAATGTTTTCTTGTTTGGATTAGAAATACATCCTAGCATTTTAAGCATCTACTTCTTCTGGCTTTTACAGGGAGAATCTGGCCTTTTTACAGCTTTTTGTGATTTCCTGGGTGTCTTTCTTCATGGCTGCATTACTCCATGGCTTATGGAATGATAGACCCTCTGATAAAGTAATGTTGTAAAACAGCCTAGAAAAAGGCACAACGGTGCAAATCTCAAGAAAAAAAGGTAGCAGATAAATACATTCCTAAGACCTTTGGAATCTATTTTCTATCCTGAATTCCACTGCTGGGACATAGCAGAATCTTCTTCAAAAGCCTCTTCTTAAAGGACAGATACCTGAAGTCCTGCCAGCAAGAAATTTGTTGCTTGTATGTCACACTTCCTGGCCAGCCCAGCAATATCAATTCCCCGGTCTGGGTCATCTCATGGCCAGCTATTTTGGACTTTTAGGCTTTAAATATCTCCCAGATGTCCTCAGAAGATACAAAGGAGCTCAGTGAAAATAATACTAACCTTCAGTAATAGAGGTAGTAATACTGAATTACTGCCCAGAACTGTTTTATTTTTTTCAATACCAAGTATGGAACAATTTCTGTAGTGTTCACTTTCCAAACAATGAAAAATAAGTAATACTAATGAAAAATTACTATGTAGGATGATCATGGCTTTGCAAAATATGCTTCATTTCTACCTTCACTAAAGCATGTCCCTTATGTTTCTAGTTGCAAAACTGCATCAAAAAGAAAGATAAAAAATGGCTGATCAGATCTGTGTCACCATGAAGAGTCAACTTAATTTCTATGTGGATGTAGAGTTTGCATTTTTAGGGAGATACAGTGCCTTTGCCATATATCAATACAAAAGTCTTCTTTTACATCTTCTATGTGAAAATTTCCCTGAGTAGAACTTTCCAGTGGGAATAAACTGTATCTTCAGGAAGCATACCAGTTTGAAATCTGGCAAACTAGAAGGTTGCTAGGAGTTGAAGACTATTAGCAGAAGAGACAAGGCAGAATAAGGGAAAAGGAATTCCAAGGGACTGAAAGAATATTTCCTTGATGCTGGAATTACTTAACTCAGGCAAGATGTCGTCATTCATTTTTAGAATATAAACAACATTTTTGAGGGTCCACCTAATAGCCCAAATACTTCACTGCTTATCTTGCATATGTAAAGTTTTATATGGAGAAAAGTACACAGACCAAGAAGCTTTCATGAAAACTAAAGAGGTTAAAATTGTCCGTGCTTAACTGAAACAGTTATTTTAACTTGTGACTTGGAATCCAATGGAAGAGGTATAAAAGGAGAACCCCCCCAAAGGAAGAATTTATTTTAGCTAAAATAATACTAATCTTTGTATTGAGATATAGTGATAACCTGGCTTGTTTAATGTGTGTTTCTAAATGTGTGCTTTAGACCAGCTGTACTGTCCTTTAGTAAAGTGACATAAGTGGTATAATTTATAGTCATGCAGAAAAGCAAAATTTAGTTTCACTTAAAATGGACCTAAGAACTGGGAGCAGCACTTTAAAAATTGTTTTAAAGTGCCAATTCATATGTACAGAACATAGGGAAGTGAGCATAATACCTACACACCACTTTTAAACTTCTGTAGAATTTTACCTTGTGCTTCGGAAGGGAAAGGGGAAAGATATGTGACTGAGACTCCTCACTATCAGAAATCCTGACGACTTCACGTTGGAATTTTGTGTATCCTCAGTGCTGTTTCAGTTGTGAGTCTGAATGCTTTGAAATATTAGAGTGGTGTGTATCTTTTTGTGCTTACGTTGGATATCTGTAACCCTCATTATTTCTGCATTTGTTAGAATACAACTCTCTGTTCAACATACAGACAAAGCAAAAGGCTTTGATAAAACCTGATCTACATCCAGAGATCTGCTATGATCTCAGCTTTTCTAAAGTGGCACATTGCAAAAGGCACAGTACTAGTAGAAAGTACTAAAAGAGGTTACTTTTATCAGCCTCTCTTTACTTTTTCTTGCCAGGAGTGTTTTCATTTACATACCTGAATCATGTCATTATTGTTGCCTTTGCTCTGTCTCTTTCTGGCACTTCAGTGGCTTATCACCTCTTCTTTTTTTCTTTTTTTTTTTTTTTTTTCAATGAACAGTGTGCTCTGTACATCTCGTGTTGATTTCTTCAATTAATATTCATGATTCTTTTTTTCAAGACACAAGATCCTCTGTTGATGTTTGCTTTACCATACTTCTATCAAACATATTCTTACAAAATAAGACGTCTTTTTCCTTTCAGATTCTTTGTTTGGAAAATAGACAGTTATCTTCCATGTGGCATGTAATGGTTCTTGGTTTATTATCTGGGTATATACAGTTTTCTTGCTCTCCTAAGCTTATGTTTTATATTTTTAAAGAAACGCTGCATCATCGCTATCTAAAGCGATCCACAAAATAAGCTCAGAGATCAAAAAAACATGTATATGGAATTTTTAAACAGGTTTTTTTTGCATTTTTTTTCTGAAATTTTCCATTTAGAATGAAAATTGCCACAAATAGAATGCTAAATTTTAAATGGAGTGAGCAGTGTACCTTTTTTTTTAAATAGGGTTCTCATCTCATCTAATCTCTTATGCATTTCTGAAAGGAACAAAACACAAAAGCGAAGAGCCCTTTAAAGATATAACCAGAAGAGATGACTATTATCTTCTTCAGCCCTATCTCAAAGAGAAAAAAAGTACAGTATATATTTCATTCTCGGAATGCTCCATTTCCCCTCTGTTTTTCTGTATTATTATTGTCTCTTTTTGTTTTGTGTTACTTTCTACTCAGGACTTTGTTGCCCTTCTCTAAAATGTTAATAGCAATAATTAAAGAACAATCACTGTGAATCTGCATCTCACAAATACTCTTCCACCTCAATCACGAGAGTCTTTTGACTCACTGATAATTAGCTGCTGCATCCATCACAGTTCAATTTTTCTTTCTTCTCTTTTTTTTCAGTCAGCTGGTCCATCTGTCAACCAGAGCACTAATATGACTGTTTACAGCAGCAGCCGTCTTCCTGTTTTATGCATCAGACTACCACCTTCAGCTCCTTTCAAAGACTTCTACTGCTACAAGTTAAGCTGAGCATAAAACTCAATTTTTACCTACTTATTTTATAGATATTAAAAAGGAATAAATAAAAGACTATTTTTTAAAGAAAAGTTTCCCTTTGTCTGAATTTACTTGCCTACTCACACGTGGACCGTGAACTTTTGGTGTCATGAGTTTTCCCTCCACTATATGAACGTGAACGGCAGCACTTGCAGAGAAAGATGGAGCTTCCTGCTGTATGAATGTGAAATAAAGAAGGCTTTTATGCACTGGTTATGCTACAGAGATAAAAACAAAATGGTCTTCCTCTTTTTATATTCCCTGCCCTGAACCCCAGCTCCATCATGTCCCCTGCATATACCTCCCCATGCCATTAGGCCTTGTCTCCTAGCAACATATGGCCCCTTACCAGAGCTGTGGCTGGCTGCCGCCTGTATGCAATCAGCCTGTCAGTCATTTATGAGAGAAAGTGATTGAGCTCTGTCCTGGATGCATACATTTGGAGCATTTAGACTCTGCATAGGTATGATGATGGGAGGACATGTAGCAATGTAGGTTTGCAGTATGCTTGGAGTAAAGCCTCACTAAATGAACATGGTTCTAAGACTTTTTGAATTTGTGTCTATCAGGAATAATCCTTTCTACCTTTTCTTTTTCTGTGGAACTGACTTTACAACTGTCTTACAAATGGGGAAATCTATATTCCTTTTAAAACTTAAGTTTTCTGCATAAGCTGTCTTTAGCAGGTTCCCTGGCATGGCAGGATTCCCATTCACTCTGAATCAGATCAGGAGGGTGCACAGACAAAATTTGCATCCTGCTTTCATTATCTATAGTGGTAAAGCACAAAAATGTATCCTGCATGTTGCATATTTGCATTTGCAAGTCATTGTCACAAGTAAGAGCAACACGACTTTGACTCCTAGGCCATAATAGTAAAATTGCCAGTGACTGACAGTGTTTCTGGAGTGGTGCAATTGATGGATAATATTTGGTAGGAGATATTTCTAACACCTGATGTTAGACATTTGTGTTGTTTGTACTTTAGCTGCCCTTAGTGTCAATGGAGAGAGGTAGGATTTAAGACCTGTAGCTACAAGCCTTCTGCTGTGATTATACAGACAACACAGACTCATACCTGTTCTGAGGTTTGTAGTATTAAGTGACCTCAGTCACGTTACTTTTCCTTCTCTGGGAGACAAACAGTCTCAGTACAGCAGCTAACTTATGACACACTGCAAAGACAAATCCTGATGCTTAGATCCTGTTGTGAGCTCTTACCAATTAATACACCTTAAATGAGGCAAGGGGGATCCAAACAGGCAAAAAGGATGAAGCACAGAAAAAGCTGCTGTGGGAAGTCCTAGCTTTGGCCTCCCTACACCTGATTGGGTTCTACCCAAGGATCCCCAGTGACAGATTCACATTACAAGGCTGCTGCTTGAAATGCTGGCCACAACCCTTCCTTATCTCTTGCAGCCCTAGGCCTTCATCAAGTTTGCTAAAATTACCTCCAAGGGAAATTTAGGCCCATATTCCATGGGGCAGTGAGACTTTTAGACTGTATAATCAATACATTGGATAGCCTCCACCTTTTTAAAATTGCTTACAATTAAATCCTTAGATGAACTGTGCCTTTCAGAAGTAAGGCACAGCAGCAGCAGAGAAGCAGAGATTTTGGGATAAAATTTTCCTTATGTGTGTTAACCTGCACCACTGCTCAATCACAGCCTAATTTTTAGAACATTCATAAATTAACACATATGAAAAAGTGTTGCCATTCAGGCGCCTGCCTGGAGGTAGACCTGACTCCCTCCAGTGATTCTGCAGAGACAGTTGTTCAGTGATGGGTAATCAGCATTTGGAATTACTCATCCCTTTGGTGCTGCAATACAGCAATTAGTAATTAAACCAGTGTCCGCTGAACTCGATGGAAAGACTCTTCTGACTTCAGTGGGTACAGAATCAGACCATTTATGGAACAGCTCCATTTTGATATCCAGCCAAGTGGATAAAGCCACTCATTCTTTCTGTTAATACAGTGTTTAGCCCTCACTAATCTGGGTATAGTGATTAAAAAAACCCACCAAAAAACAACTAGTTCTCTAGAGACCGTACTTCTGGAAATTATATATTTATATGTAGTTCCAAGCAATTAAGTGACTACATAAGCAGTGGACATCTGAATTTTCCTGTCAGACAAGACTTGGCTCTTCTTCCATGTCCAAAATTCAGATCTCTAGCTGTTATACTCAAGTTAAATAATAAACTAACTGAACACATTTCACTTAAAAGCAAGTGAAGCAGCCATTTCTGATGTCTGCATTCCAGCATTTGAATCTTCAGTCATTTCGTACAGACTGCTGGTAACAATTAATACTACCATAAAAAGAAAATAACAGGGCGAAACATGCACACAAATTGAAAGCAGATATCTGAATGCTGTTGTCCCACAAATTTAGATCAACCGCATGTCTGCCTGGAAACTTGTAACTAGCATTCGTGAGTGATGTTATAATATAAAGTGTGGTGGAGAAATGACAGTGAAGCCTGTTTTTACTTTCTGGAATTAATATATATATGCAGATAATTAAAAGAATAATAAAAATACATAAGATGAACATACACAAGAGGATGGTTTAAACATCATCCAAACATGTCTGATGGTATGGGCCTTAGGGAAATAAAGGCTTACAGGATACTGGCAGACAGTTCTGCTGCTGGTACCAGAATTTAGCAGTTTCACTGCTTGAAAATAAATCCTTTTAGTTAATCCAGCTCTGTGGGTGGAATTACACACACCACTCCCATTATTGTTAGACAGGAGTGCAGACTGAATTCCCATGAACTTTTCTGAAAATGTAACTTGCAGTCTTTCCTACGCAAAGCTTTATTTATTAGAAATGCTTTTTAATGTGTCATGGTGAAATCTTACCATGGTAACATCAGATATGGCTTCTGTTAGGGAGTGTACATTTCACCCTTGATGTGTACCTGCAACTCTTATTAGCATGACAGGGCATTTACTATGCATATCAAGAAGGGAATATGTAAGATTCATGAATTCTTTCACCCAGTGTGTTCCAGAGAGCAAAATTTTAGCAGCCAAATGTTAACACCTGGCACAATAAAGAGTTTGGTGCAGACAGCCAAGGTTATTGAATGGGAACATGGCTGCACTGTAAGCCTTCCCTTCACCATCTGGTTCATTCTGGAATATGGAATATATATCACAATTATATGAATAAATGAAAAGATATGCAAGTTAACTGAAATGTATGTGTTCTCTGCTTTTCTGCACAATGAAACAGCCATCTGGGAATCAGTGTGTCTCACATTTCAAGCACAAATCAAAGCAAGCAGCAATTCACTCTGTGACGTGTGCTTCATAGAAAACTGGACTTCATTATCTCAGAGTTAATCACTTTGGAGTCTTTTTTTCAGATTTCCACCCCCCTTCTTCTCCCCCTCTCTATGGATACAAAACAAAGCTATTTGGAAATATAGGGAGAGTACCCTTATTAAAATTGCATTTGGAACACAGTGTGGTTAAAAAAAAAAAAAGGAAAATGGAAGCACATTTATTTGCACTCTCGCCTCTCAAATCCAAGCTCAGAGGTGGGTCTGTAGAGTGGATAGAAAGAATTGCTAGATGGATATATTTTTTTCCCCTCTCCTTCTTCACTCCTGTTTTATATGCATATTTTTCTTTTCCACATCTATGCAGCGCAACTGACTAATGGAATGGGTGACAAGGATCCAAAGCATATGCTGTTGTCCAGCTAAATATGATGGGAAGTGGACGGAGTGGGGGGCATGCAGGGAGACAGAATGCCAAGAAAGCCACCTCTGACCTTCCACCATCTTATGGCACATATGATATTTGAGGTCAGAAATGCACAAACCACACAATCCTCCTTCCCCTCCTGCCCTGGTTTATCTTTCTCTTCTATGGATGGTGGGTGCAAATCCTTGCAGTGGAATGAAGCGGAGATTTGCTGTGGGAAAACACTTCTGGGGCTAATCTGAGAGAATTGATGCTAGGACTCACAGGAATTAAAAGGCATGGTTTCTGCAGTTATACTGGGTACGTATGTTAAGTGTCTTTGCATCCCAAGGCAAAGAATGTGTCTGATAAACAAGTCATGATAGTGCTTTGGGAAAAGCAGTCTTAGAACAATGAATTACTGTAGTTCCTTTTCATATATGTCATTTTGTAGCCTTTCTAGAAAGAAAGGCTGTCTCTGTTAAACAAAAATCAAAAAATATAATTGCTGGAAGAGTTTCAGACACATTTGCTCCTTTTCCAAACTTCATTAATCTCCTTGAACACAGTATTTGACTAATTTTATGGGCTTTTAGCCAAAGTCCTAAAAAATAAAAGAGCAGATATTGATGATTGCTGCAAGAGTCCTTCCTATGCTTGTTCCCCTAATAGTCCTATACAAAAGAAATGAAAAGGTTTTAAATATTATGTGATCTTAGAGACTACATCTTCTTATGTATGAAAAAAATTGACTAAATATGTATATTCCTTCTTTACAAAGAAAAGACTGCTTTTCCAGGGGCTGCATTTTGGGAAATGCTTATCTACATCCACAGACTGATATCGGAAAGATGGAATGAACTTGTTTCTAAAAGCCAGCTAACCTGTATGTCTGTATGTGCTACATTGTTTAATCTTCAAATGGTCCTGCAGAGTTGTAGCCAATTTAGGACCAAAATATCTTCAGTTTTCAGTCCTCCCATTTTTGATATGTTGAGCACCCTCAAGACTGATGGAAAACAATGACAATGTGGCTTTTGATGGTATAGGAATAGATCCTTGAAAGGAGATGAGAATCATCAGCCCCTTGTGATTCTAAACTCTTAGCAAGCAGCAGAGATGGAAAAATAGCCAAAACCAAAGTTCACTTGAACTCTTGTTGTCTGAGGTCATTTTGTGAATATTGAAAGAAAATCTGCTTTGAATATATTCTTCCTACTTCAGTTGTCTAAAAAAAACCCTCAGGGTCAAAGAAAGGGCACAGTAAATTCTGAATATCTGAAGATGTGGAGCTGATGCATATCCACTAAATGCTAACATAATTAAGATATGACATCATCCTTCAAACATTATGGGTGCTGCATTTTGTATTGTAAATCCTTATCTAGCTTATAATAGTCTGCTAAGGGCTTAGTTATTCTTTCCATCCACACCTCAGATATGTGTATTAAAAATTATAAAAATCAAATTGACTTCATAATTGATTTTTTATGGATGTTATTTGTTTTGCCATGAATATTTCATAAACAATTTTTTCCTAAAGTATAGCATCATAATATGTGCAACTGAGAGAGAAAGATAGCAGTGGGTGCATATGAATCTATATGAAATTAATGCTATCCTTAAATTTAAATTCTTTGTTAATATGCTGTATTTTTCTATTAAGTGTTTTCTCTTTCTATTTTTAAAATCAAAAGAAAGCTTGCCATTGTCTTCAGTTAGAACAGGACAATATATGCTATCCCTATTTTACCATTAGAGTTACTTTTGTGATTCATTTGAAAAGAGGCAATGAAAAAAATAGTCCAGAATCTGTTACACTTTTTCCCATGTAAAAACCTTTATTCTAGTGAATCCTTCCACTGGGGTCATTGCATAAAGAGGAGTTGCAAGACAGAGACAGCTTTTCTCAGCTACATGAATTCTGACTTTATCAAGCTCACATGTGGTGCAGCTGAGGCGATGAAAAAGTGTCTGAGAAGATGAGGAGGGTGGAGACCTTTCAATTTCCCACAGCACAGGATTTCTAGGGACATAGAGGAGAAAAAATGAGTATGAAAAGCCAAGCATTACTCCACACAGGGCTCTCCATGGGGCCTGATTGCTCCGAGCCCATTGGCAGGGCCCTCCCTGCTGCAGGGACAGGGTGTGTCAGAGACTCCTTTTGAAGATGCTGTGAGTAGATCCTGCACAATGGAGACACTTGCCCACTGCTGAGACTTCTGCTTTGAAACAAAGCTTTGCACTTCTGTAGACAAGATGGGTGGTGTCAGCTCATGGTCTGGGGCTCTTCATGCGCAGGTTACATCCAGTGTGCCCTCTGATTTTGACCATCTAGGAGTTCATTCATCCTATAGTAAATGGGGTTTGGGAAGGAGTAATGAGTCTCTCTACATTGACAGGAGGGTCTGGACAGTTGGCTTAGAACTAACAGTGAATTTAGGTGAGATGAGTGGCACTCTGAGCCAAATCCTCAGCATTAGCATCACCATCAAGTAAACATAATCTGTGAGCAACTTGTAACACCTCAGGCTCCCTCCAACAAGATTTTTCTCTTGCCTGGTGCCCTGTGCTACACTGCCACATGCTCAGATAAAGCAAGGCAAGCCCAGTGGGTGAGGACAGCATTACCACCCGGGGATTAGCTCTTCAACAGCAGATGGCAGAGAGCTGTTAACCTTTTGCTTTAGTAGGTATTAAGAAAGAGGGTAATGAGTATTCCGTCACTAAGGACGTATCAGGCAGCATTAGCAATGGATAATTTGAGGGGTTAAGAAGTCTGCCCTGTGGGAATTTCTTAAAAAGTTAATCTTTTATAACGATTGAAAGTTTCACAGGCACAAAGTTTGCCTCAGAGAGATTTAGTTCTTTCAGCCTATGATACTGATACTTGCCAAAGGACAAACGAAATGTGAATTTGCATCATGCCTCCACATGTGTTTCACATATTTCACATATGGTGACTAAATGGCTTCTGTGACCTTAGTGTGCAGATCACACGTTTTTCACATATGCTTCGTGTGGTTCACATCTGTTTGAAACATTATTTCTGACAGTAGAAATCATTATTGTTTTACAGCAGGCTCTAGTAATTTAATTCAAGCAGCAGAACTTGAGAAGATGCAGAGTGGTTTTGGTTTTCATTTAGGTTTTGTGTTGACTGCTACCCATTATAATTGCATACCACAGGAGAGATTCACAGCCCAGGCCAGAGTTTTCAATTAGGGTGATGAAGATTTTTTTGTCAACATGATTTTTTTTTCCCCAGTGAATATGCTGACTTGTCAAAGTTGTCGCTTTGGTAAAAAAGTGCCTGATCCAAATATTGTTGTATTCTGAAGGGTTTTCTGGGTCTCTGACTGAATTTATGCACAAAGCTAGGAAGACGGTGGTCTACTGGTGGATACTCACACAGGGTTTGAGGGAGCTAAGCTTAATTTCTTATTCTGTAATATTCAGAATACAGCTTGCATGTGACTCTTTTGTTAACCCTTTTGAGTGCCCCACTGTCTCAGGCTAGGAAGTTGGTTTTTCTATGACTCATTGAATTGTTTCTACAAAATGGATAATGTACTGCACAAGGAACTTGAAAATGATGGACAAAGATGAAATGATGGACAAAGATGAAAGAGACTCTTGCCAACATCCTTGATGTAGCATATGCTTAATTATTGATACAAGTAGAATTCCTTCAGTGGTCCATTCTCCTACTGGACAGAGAAGCCTCATACCAGACCTAAAAGAGATTTGAAAACAAGTGCTTAGACTAAATGAGACCAAACAAAAATTTGAAGCTTGGTGTCTCACTCACCACTTCCAAATAGCTGTGTTAAACTGAACAGGTGTGTTCTGTAATGACAATTTCAAAATAATTTGCTAAATATTGAGGGCACCCAGGCAATGTGGAGACATTTGAATTTGCCTATGATTCTGTCTTCCATCAAGGGAGAAAGGCCTGCCAGATGTTGAATTTATTCCCAGTGTTTTTTCCATTTATTTCTATGTACGTTCCTCAAAGAGTTCAGTCAAACACCTGTTTCCTTGCCTGTTACAAGTAGCTTGCTTTAAATTGGAAGATGTTTTCAACCTCATGTAATTTCAATTATAGGTGATAGAATATGTTTTTTTATAATTTTATGTAAATCAGGAAAAGATAGTCCTTATATTACAGGTTCACAGGAAAAAACACAGTTCAGCCTGTATTGCCATGCTGCAGTTGCAGACACCTACAGCTGTTTGCACCTACCCACACCTACCAAGATTGTGAAGAAATAGGAGCAGTCAAGACTGTGGCACTTAGAAATGGGGCCTTGATATGGATACAGAAGTGGCCATACTGCATGTTGCATGATGAAATTCATGTTTTCAGTCTGAGCAGGGCCTGAATTACCCTTTGGGCAGAGAAATAGTCAGTAATTTGAAATCCTGAATTGAGCTTTATGTTTACTAACACCTCCCATGCTCCCCTCTGCTAATGATACTGAAAAGTGTTTTTGTTCCTGTTTCCAGTACAGACAAAAGGAACACATAAAGGTAAGATGGTGTGGCAGGACAAAATGGCAGCATGTAGGCTCTGTTTCTAACTCTGTGCTTTTTGAAAATCATGCTATGAACAAAAAAATCTCGGTTACTTTAAGTATTATGCCCTGGTATTTTATTTTTTCACCTAACAGTTTATTAGATAGCCTTCTGCATGAATGTCTCTTATTTATGCATTGGTTTTTGCTTTTTCCTTCCAAAACAATCACACCCTTCCCTTTGAGGGCAGAGGGTCCTGAATACAATGGTTCAACTAGTTGGGGACAGAGAAGTAATGCAAAGGAAAGGTCATGAAGGGGGATCCCTGCTGCTTGTTCACCCTGCTTGATGGCATATGTCTTCACAGCAGATTTATCGGGTTTGCACGAAAGGGCTGAGTTTGACAAAGGGACAGGGTCAAGGAAAAAATTAATAGATACCCCCTCCACAGGAGGGAACTGCTGCTGCCTCACATAAGCAGCAGTGACATATTTGAGTCTGGTGTGTGTGTGTGTGTGTCTGTGTGTCTGTGTGTCTGTGTGTCTGTGTGTGTATTCCAATGCTCAGTCCATCACAAAGCCCCTGCACACGGCCTGTTTACTCAAGCTTTTCACAGGCATGCAAAACTTGGCTCAAAAAGAGCAAACTTCAGCCACGGAGAGGACCCCTGAAAACATTAAGCCTCAGAAGCTATGATTTTCCTCTCCTCTCCTTGAAGTATACATGCAAAGCTCGTTAATGCTAATGATAGTCTAGGAACAAATAAGCCATGTTGTGCCATGGTTACTTTATCCCATAGGCAGAGCAGGAATGCGGCACCACTCACCCAACAAGTTACCTAACACAGACTTGGCCTCATGTTGAAAGAGATTTGAAGCTGTAGGCAGTTAAATACATAGCCTGCCCCTTAGGACTGCCACCGTAAATAAGCATTTTAAAAGAATCTCAGTCTTTAATGAAGAACAGAGGGAATTTTCAATCAGTAATCAGAAACAGCTCTCAAATTCAGGGATGGTGGAGTGGTATGCATATTTTTATTTGGTGCACAGAAAATACATTGTTTCTGAGCTATTCCTGTAAGTAGATTCACTGTACTGTTAAAACCATAGTGGATCCTGCAGTGTTTGTGATTCTTTGAGTATTAAAGGAATTAGAGAAAGCCTTCTAA
The DNA here is from genome assembly GCA_013400315.1 of Bombycilla garrulus. Taxonomy (NCBI): domain Eukaryota; kingdom Metazoa; phylum Chordata; class Aves; order Passeriformes; family Bombycillidae; genus Bombycilla; species Bombycilla garrulus. Next base: position 175,309 of record VXBU01018247.1, on the reverse strand, counting down.
AGTAGTTAGAGGCACCACATTGAGAAATGATTACCCACTTTAAAACCAGCCATGTACAATTAAAAAGGAAAATAAAAGAGAGGGAGAATAGATGCGCATAAAAAAGTCTGCGTCGAAAGAAAGGAAAAAGGATTTAAAATGTCTATCTGTTATAATGATTCTAGACACTGTGAGACTACATGTGCTGTAAAGGAAAATGAAGAAGTAAAAAGACACTTGTCTAATTGTCTGCAAATTATAGCAAGAACTACATTAATATGACATAAGGATATATCCCTGTTAATGAGTCAACAGGATTCTTGGGAGTAAATGAAATTCCATGCTGCTGGAGCAGAATGTACTTCAGTCACAGCAGAAAGACATTGTTAGTCAGTGAATATATAAATAAAAAAGTTGTTAATATTCAAAACTATAATTGGTGAAGCTCACGTGCTGAAATCTTAAAACTGTACAAAAACATTAAAAAAATACACAGTCCTGCACAGTATGATATGAATACAAACATATATAAAACAGTGGAAACTGAGGCCACAAGCTACAAAAGCAAGGGATTAAGAAATGGGTTTTGTGTTTAAAGAAATAGATATGGGGTAATGCAGAGATCTATGATACATAAATATATGTGCTTTGACATCATATGTAACCAGTTTTCTTCTCCTCATCTTGTACAATTCTGCTCTCTACTTTTCAGTCCTATCTAGTGGTTATTTCTTATTCTGTTTCTGGCACAATGTGCAACCTGTTGGAAAGAAATCCATAATGGATATATTGCCTTTATCTTGTCACCATTTCATAACTTTTGTGAAATTCTTGGTAAGACTTGAGTTTTTGTTTTGAGAAACAGACTGGAATGAGAGAATTTGAAATGTATTTTCCTAACAGATGGACAAACCCAGAAATTAATGTCCTATTTCTGGGCAGTATTTAAAAATGACAGGGGAACAAACAGCTGAAAGCACCGAAGTATTGCCTGATATTCATGTCTAAGACGTTAAGTCTTCAATTTAAATTTTAACTGTGAATTTGAATACCTTTCCTGGCTTACATGTACTTACTGAAGGGTGAGTCTGTAGTCAGGTAATCATTTGAGACAGACTAATATCAACAAGAAATACAAAGAATAATCTTCCTTGAAAACAGACATGCCCTATTGGAGAACATGTTATTGTGAGAAAGCAGTAAACATTATCTTTTTAAGTCCTCAGAGGCAGATGAGACATTTAAATCTGGTTATGGTTTAGGTCACTAGAGTGCTGAAGTCATAAAAGAAGGGGAGGAAAAAGCAGAGATGAGAATAATGAGTTTGAAGCCAAATGTTTCTTATGCCCTTAAACCTGTTCAGAAACATGTGTCTCAGACAATTCAGTGTTCTGAACTTGTTGTAAGCAACTGTTTCATTATTTCTAAAATATTTTGTCAGTGTTGTCTCATCTAAAATAGGTCTTTCAATCTATGTAGAACTCATGAACAGTTTTGGCTCTTCTGAAGATGAGTTTTTAAGTAAACAAAAAAATTTATCAAGAAATTTCTTTCACCTCTGAAATTTCATTCAATTTTCCTAAGCAATGCCAATATCATAGGGTATGTTTTGACACATAAGGATATCTGTGGAGCATCTAATTAGTTGTTTTGGGTTTTTTTTTCATTTAATTTAGAGGCACAGAATTTATTGCAGTACAAAGAATTTTCCATCAGATTTTAATTTCTTCTTCTTTCATGAAATCTGGCAAAATTTAAGACGTGGAAGGCAATGGAAATGTGCTGGTTCTTAAGAAATCTAAACGTGGCCAGGAATGTGCAGTGATGAAGTGTCTTTGAACTCTTCAGTTTCTTCAGCCAAGTCTAATCTCACTAAAAATTACACATACATGAAAAGAAAAAGATGTCATCAAATCATTTCCTTACAGTCATCAACATCATTATGAACTGGGGCCTGTTCCAAAGCATCTACATATATTTCTTTCCTCCAACTCAAAGGACTATCCCCTCACTAGTCTCCTTGGGCTTTATCTTATTTCCAATTGTTTTTATAGCATTTTGTTCTGTTTCTCATCATCTAATATGTTCATCAGTGTCCTTTGGCCCTGATTCCAAATCCAAGATTTTTAACCTTCTTCATCTTTTTCACAAGAATTAATTTAAAGTCAAAGGAAATCAGGGCACAACAGTTGCAAAATGCATTTTAAAAAGTAATGAGAATATGGGTCAGTTTATATACCAAATATTCTTGGGCATATTGCTAATTTGAGTTATTTTAGAAGGGTCCCTTTAAAACATAAAACCCTTGCGATGTGGCAGCTGCTATGTTAACTAGTATGTTTCCATAAAGGCATACCATGTGTAATCCCAAACATAAATTCATTTGTTAAAGTTATGTCTGCCAAGACACCTAATTTTTTCAGCTTTTAATTGCTCAGTATGTCTGGGGTTTTTTGTGCTTGAAGGGATAGCTCATATTTTTGTTCAAATCCTTTGATTTTGTCCTTTTGTTGAGGTAGATATCTACCAGTTATAATTGTACTCTGGTATTCTTACTGTGGGACATTGCAGAAGTCAAGGTTTCCACCTGACATCTGCATTTACTACACTTTCACATTTCAAATTGTTTGACTTGGCCATTATCATTAGTTCTGTCTGATGCCTAAACAACAAACAGCATAAACAAGAGCAGTAAACAAGAAAAACTCTAAATATAATTTTTTAAAGTAATTCTTAATGAAAAATACCAAAATACTTAATAGATGTGTGCTTTTTAATATTTTCCTCCTAGAAATAGTCATATTTTCAGCACCACCAAAAATACTAAGTGTTTGGGCTGATTATTTTTTTACCTCTAGACTTCCCTTGACTCAAAAGCAGTAAGCCATTTTTGAAGTGCAATGTACTAAGTAATTATTCACTTTTAGAGACGTAATTGAAGGCTTGTGTTAGCATTAGTGTTATCTGTTAAAAAGTATGCTAGGCAATTCATTCTGTGGACAGTTTGAATGGCTAACATTTCACAAGGGGACTTATTTTCCTGGGTTTTATTTGCTTATGTACAAAATTTATTATGATATTTAAAAAAATGTTATGCCAAGTCCTGAATTTTGAGGAAAAAAAATTAAGCCAGTAAGTAGAAAAGGTTACGAGGTCTGAATCTGTAGATCATATGACCCAGTCCTTTCTTTTGTGACCAAAGAAGTCAGTGCCCCATTGCTTAGAGAGAGATTTGCCTCTTCTGAACCATCAAAAAGTCTGATCTGATTTACTTCTCCAATCTAGAGAAATTATCCTAAGAAACTATTACACAGTCTGCAGATGTTCTAGGCTTGGTTTGGTCAGAAATGTTTTTACCTTGACATCCTTCAACAGATTGGGCTACATGAAGTTGCTCACCAAACTCCTTTCCACTTGATGCCTTAGAATGTGATGAAAATTTGTCCTATTAGTGTGACAATTGTGAGTCTTCCTTGACAGTAAGTGAGAGCAGGATGTGGGATAGTGTTCCATAATGCAGAGCTACATGTAAGAGTGATTCATTTTCTGCCTTCAGAGCAGAAATAAATTCAAATACGCTTGTGTGTTCGTGCATGCTCACACTAAGAAGCTGTATGGTATCTTACATGAAGCTTCTAATTTGTAGCAACAACTAAGGCAATTGCAGTTGTAAGCAAATGGATTTTCTGTTTTACAGAATCACTTGCAAAAATGTTTTGGGTAAGACTTAGGGCTCATCCAATGTAACTTTCTGCCTAATAGCAGTCCTAGATGCCTCTGAAGAAAGTGAAAGGAACTTAGATGTGATGTCTAAAATACAGAGCTTTTTTAAATTCATTATCTGCAAGTTGTTTTTTGGGTATTTTTTAAAAACATATTTACTGTTAGAACTATGGATAGGTTTATCATCTGTATAAAATCAAGTCTCGCTTTAAATTTGGGCCCAAAAATGTCTTGTATGTATAGTTTAAGAAAATATTTCCCTGTGTCAGTTTTGAATTTGTTGACTTTCAGTATCCTTGAATGTTCCCTTTTTCTTGTGCAATGAGACAGAGAAATTAATAATGGTCAATGTACCTTCTGTATCATTCTTTAGATACAGATATTCATATATGATTTTGTTTATTTCTATTTTTTCCTTGCCAAAATTCCAGTCTTTTAAATATTTTCTTCAGATTAGAGTTTTCAAGAAGCACCAGCACTTGAAAACTAAAATATAAATAGGAAATTAGTGGAGAAAATAAAAAACATAGCATACTTCTCTTTCGTAAAATATCTATTAGATTATGAAAGAGGTGAATCAAAATAAATGCTTGACAAAATATTTGTAATTCAGTGATTGAAAATGTGCTCATTTTTGAAATAAAAAAGTTCTCTCAAATGGTTTGATGATTAGCAAATACAAAGTAGAGAGCTGCATTTTAAAAAGCTCTATAATTGATTTTGTTTCTTCCTAATTGCTTCATATTTGTGTGGCTATAGATAGTAGATGGTTCTGCAGTGAATAGAAAGCTTTAACAGCTGATGAGTTTTACAGATGTCATAAGAAAGTAGAACAATTTTTTCCTTCATTGAATTACTCTTATCCACATAATTTCAGTTGCTGTTCATAAAGAGCATAAATAACATAAAATGGAAAGTTTTTATGATTTCATAATTTAACTCTGATTTAGCTGTTCTTGGAAAACAGGATTTTCTGTTCATTCTTGTCACTATAATTTTATGGCAAGGGTATTTCATACCTAGCCAGCCCTGATGCAAACTGCACCCAATTACGTCAATAAAAGGGGAATTCTGGTTCATTCTCTGTGGCCCTCTACAAAGAAATAAACCACCATTTATGTGTTATAAACAGCTTAACAGCATCTTTCACTTAATCTAAAACTTTTAGTCACAATGCCAGTTTTTGCTTTGATTTTAATTTTCTGCAGTACCGAATGGTACCATGGGCAAAATGCCAGGAAATCAAAGACAAGGATGAAATTCCTTTGAGAAAGCTTTCAAAGCATTTCAATCAGAACACCATGAGCAAGTCACAGAGATACAGCTACTCTGTTTCACTCAGTTCACGTTGCTGATAGATGATGCACTGAGAAGGAAAAGGAAATATGAAGGAACCATTCACTATATCATTTGCCACTGGTTAACAGAGATACTAAACACTGGGGTGTCCCAGAGAAAAAGACTTTTGAAGCACTGATCACATTTCTTTAGCGGGTCATTTCAATAGGTTTTCATTAAAAGACAGCTAAAACTCACCAAAATAATTCACATGCATAAATATTGCCTTTCATTTCCAGCTGTGCAGCTGGGAATGCTCGAGATATTCTCCAGCTGCTTATCTCCATATAAGTGCCAAACACAGGACAGAGTACTTCTGGGCATCATATCAGCTTTATACTCTTTTCTATCAAATGCCTTTGCTTGGAAGTAAATATGGACAACTTGGGAGGTACAGTACATTGTTAATTTATGTGAGACCTTTGTTTAAATTCTCGACTCATGAGAGAGGTGGGCAAGCACAACCAAAATGGAAATCACTTGTCAGGAGTTTAGTGGAACTGAGGATGAGGAGAGGGGTGTCCAAACCCGAAGTCCCTGCAGCTGTGCACATAGTATCATCACCAGCTGAACTGTGTGTGGTAGCCATACACTCCATACAAATCAAGAGCTTACCTATGCCAAATTTACAGATAAGTCTTGCAGTGATTAGGGTTCTAAAATGAGATACATTCATTTAATAAAGTCTATAACCTAGGTGACCAGAAACCACTGCACCACTGGCTGCCTTCACCTATTTGATATTGACAGAACCTGAAGGTGCAACATAAGACATGAGGGAAAAAGCCAACCAAAGATGTCTGCAGATAACACCAGCACTGTTATTCCTCTGTCAGATTCAGCTACAACACAATTTGTGAAAAAGGAGGAAAAATTATACAATAGGCTGTATTGGATACTCAATACTGGCATTTACTTGTTCCTTATGTATGCTACATAATTTCTTGATTATTGCAGTAACCGTCCATAAGCCATTAATAGTGTGTAGCAGCATCTGCCTTCTTTTTTAGAAACTCACTTTTGTCAATATAACAATGTTTGAGTCGTGATAAAAGGAACTTAAAGCAATTTTTTCTAAGGAAAAAATAAGTATTTTTTTTTTATTTAACTAAAAATAAAGGTCCACCAAACTTAGTTTTATTCACCTTCAAGGAAATCTCATAAAAGAGGAAGGCTTTTAACTGCAAAAACCATAACATAAGTATTCACACAGTTATCTGGAAAAAAATGCAGCTACGAGAAACCTTTGCTCCAGATTTAATTTTCACATTTCATCAATGCAGGAAAGAAAATTTTTTCAGTCATTACAGAAAAAGTGACTGTTGGGTATTACATATATGTATACAGTTACATTAGGTTCAATATTTTTTTGCACAATATTCGTTCCATCCCCATGAATTCTCCTTTACACTGAGTATGCTATTCCATTTAGTTGTATTAATTAGCCACTTAGCAGAAATCTTTACTAGCAATCCATTTTCTTGTTTGTGGATTTGCTTTTCTGCTGACTGAAAGAAACTATAACTTAACCTTAATATATGTATTGCTATTTATTCACATTCATATTTACTGTTTTCTTTGTCCACTGTGTAACCTAGGGTGGGTCCAGTTACGTGTGCTTGTCTGGAAATCATCTGCAAAAGACCTATAGCTGAGGAGGGATTTAGGGAAATTATGTTAGGTGTTGTTTTTGCTGTCTTGCCGACATTTGATTATTCCAAGATGATCTTTAGGAATGTTGCCAATATAACTAACAAAATAATTGTAAGGTTGTCTAGGAAACCTTTTCTGTCTGGATATCTGTTGATTAAAAGATTTCTGTGTTATTTTTGCTGTTGATTCATGGAGTGGATAATTGGGTTTTGGTTTCTTCAGTGGAAGCTTTTTACAATTGTTATTGGACAGTACAACACTACGGGCTTTGCATTACAGGCAGTCAAAGTANATTGGGTTTTGGTTTCTTCAGTGGAAGATTTTACAATTGCTATTGGACAGTACAACACTACAGGCTTTGCATTACAGGCAGTCAGAGTCCACCCCTCCAAATGAGAAACATGTAGCAAGGGAAAGCTATGCTTGCAAATCTGAAGTCATTCACTGGTAATCACTGGCTCTAAATTAACAAACAAACCCAGAAAAAAAACCCTACCAATCAAACAACAACAACAAAAAAACAAACCCCAAAAACCCCCTGATTCTATTAGCATTTTATTAGAAAATTATGAGGTCAAAACCGACCAGCAAAAAAGCCTATTCTAGATTATGTTCCAGCTGTCATGGAAGATAGTGGTGGTTGTTACTTGAGGTTTTTCTGCAAGTTGGTGCAAAGGATTACCTTAGAGAGATTAGTTAAAGTATAATAAATTGAAATTTATCAAGAGCACATAATTTAAACTAACCCAATCCCTTTCTACAACAAAATAGCGCCTTCTGTAGACATGGAGAGAGCAGTGGATGTTTTTTATCTAGATTTCAGCAAAGCCTTCCATATTGTTTTTCACAACTTTCTCCTGGACAAATTTGCAAGATACAGGTTGGATGAGTGATCTAAGGGATGAGTAGAAAATTATCAAACAGGTTGCACTTAGAGAGTAGTATTCAATGGCTTTCACTCAGGCTGACTGACCATCACAAGTGGGGTGCTGCAGGGATTGAATACTGGCCCCCAAGGTGTTCAGCATCTTCATAGATGACCTGGATGATGGCATTTAAATCTTATCAGCCTTGCTGACAGCACCAAACTGGCTGATAAGTTGAACACATCACAAAGGAGAACTCTCTTACAGATAGACAGGATGCAAAGAAGGACAAGAAAAGCCAGCATGAAGTTTAAAAAAAATAAATGCCAAGTCCTGCACCAGGGATGGAATACCCAAAAAGCCCAGTGCAGGTTAAGCCATGTGTGGCTGGGGAAACAACCCTGCTGAAAGTCACCTGGGAGTCCTGGTGGGCAACAACAAGCTGAACATAAGTCAATGGAGCAGCACTGCAGCAGCAAAGGAGAATCAGACTGTAGGCTGCATCTACCAGGGGCATTACTGGGAGAGACAGAAACATGATCATTCCACTCCACTCAACGCTTAGCAGGCTGGTATCCACAACACAAGAAAGATGCAGATAAGGAAAGGGCCCAAAGGAGTCCACAATGATAATGAAAGAGAAGGTTGAAGGAGTGGGTCTTCCCTGGAGAAGAGGAAGCTCAGGACATACCTCATCACCAATATTCTGATGGACTTAAAGGACAGATAAAGAGGACAGAGTCTCTCTCTTCACAGGAAGTCACACGAAGACAAATTGCACAGGGAGAGGTTTTATCTCAACATAAAAAAGGAATATTTTACAGTGGAAAAAGATCATTCATTGGAATAACTTCTCCAAGGATATGGAAGAGTCCCCATACTGGAGGTTTTCAAGACATGACTGTACAGGGACTAGATAATCTCTCAAGGTCCCTTCCAACCTGGGCTGGTTTATGATTCTATGGTCTGAGTCGCCTCTCCCACTCAGGTGGAATCTCACTACTGTGAGGAAGAAACTGTCTGCTTATCCATGGCTGAAAGTCTGAACAGCACTGGTCTGAAGTCATAAAAGAGTAGTTTTCTGGACAGCTTGTTTATATGCAGGATGTGGCTCTGGCTGCTATTGTTTCAGTATCTGGATTGCAGAGATAGGCACATGGTACTGACCATCAGAGTTCCAGGAGGCAACCAGGAGGCTGGTTGAAGTTTATTCAACCAGCTGTGCTGTCTGTCTAGTGAGGGAAAAAGTGGTAACAGAAGAAGAAGGCTGTTTTCACTTAGAATGAATGCCATGATAATGGATTTATGTCTTCTGTTCTGAAAAAACTGCACCTCCCTATTTCTGATAACACTCCTTGTAGAAGAAAATGACACCATTGGGGAATGCTGGCCTTTTACAGTCCATCTTCCCATGTCACTAGCCTGGCATTTAGCTTGATAAAGGCATGCAGTGACACATCTTTATGTAATCAGATTTCACTGATGTTTAGGCGAGAAAAATCAACCAAGCTGACAAAATATTTTGTGCCTCAATAGTATGAAAACTGAAACAAACCACATGGAAAGAAAGCACAACTGCCTCTCTTGTCTTGAATTACAGTATTCCAGTGTCGTACAACTCATCAATTAAAGAGTATTCAGCCTCCAGGAGTTTTGTATTTTTTCCAGAATGAGTAAATTTTCCATCTGGTGTCCTTGCTAATTTTTGGTGAGGAAAAAAAAAAAACAACAAAAATCCCCAAAATAAAGTTCATAAATTTCTTCTCCTGTGACCTAGCAAAAGCTGTGTTATTTTTGCCCATAATGGACCAGAGACCTTGTGTTGAATTTACCTTGTACTAACTATGGAACACCCTTCTCCTGGCCTATTAGGCTTGTTATCAGCTGTTTATGAGAACACGCTGCGTGAACCAGAATTTGGTGCCAGGTGTCTGCTGCTGTTAACATATGAGATAACAGCAAAGGCCTTGGAAATACAGGCACAGGCTGAACACAGAGGCCAAGGTCTATAAGGACCACTGGCCACTGGAGAAAGACACCCTTGAGAGCTGGGAAAAGACTGCTTTGAGCATGGCAAAGAAAAAAAAAACAACCCATCATAATGCAGTACGAAGTTCAGGGCTCATGGCCAGGGGTTACAGACAGTGTGCAAATGCTAATGTCGAAGAACAAGACCTCAAATCTGGGAGGAATCACCATGATGGGGATTACTGTCATAGAGTGCTTGTATGGTGGATGGATCTGCAAGCTCAGCCTGCTCCCCATACCTATGTCAGGGATTCCAGGCCCTGCTCCCTGCCTCACAGAGCTCTTCCTTGAGCTCCTGAGAGTCCACTGCTTTGCAGCCCATTGCCCTTCTCCCTGACTGCCTGTTCCTCAGCCCCAGCTCTCCAAGAGCCTCTTCTGCTGATCACTCACCCATCTACAGGGGTACTATGACTAGGCAGCCCATGCGCCTGAGTGCATCAGGATGTGCTTTTTCCCCTCCAGGTTATACATTTTTCTCCTCTGCAGTGCTGTAAGGACACTTCTCAGTGAAGACCTTCTGCACATAAACTCAATTCAGCTAGTTATTATTTTTGGCAAAGCAGCATATAAGAAGAAAATAAAAATGAGGTGGCTTATCTGCAATACTTATAGCAGGAATTCCTTTGCTGAAACTTTAAGAACTGATCCTGTCATCTATTCAAAGCTTTTTCTGATTTTCTGTGATTCATCTCACCTGTATTATATTCACTGGACATTGAATCAGGTTCTTTGTTATCAAGGAATCATATAGAATAGACATCATCAGTTCTAAAACTGTAGAGATCATTACTGTCACAGAGAAAAAAAAATGAAGTCCATGTCAGCTAAAAGCCAAATCCTTGCTTTCCATGTAGAGCGGATGTGGTTTGGGACAAACTATTATCAAGATATTACATCCAGTCTCAGACTTTCCTCTTTTCAGCAGATAGCTTCTGAAGCAATCAATGTAATGATGAAGATTCATTTACTTACAATGCAAAGATCATTTGCAAGAGCCCTGTTGATGACTAGGCAGTGTAGAACACACCTTGGTTTATGGAGAAATTTGTAGCAGACTTGCTAAAAATTGCAATCTTTTTTTATGCTCATCTCCACAGATTAACTTAGAACAAAGAAATGCAGGCCTTCAGTTTTACTCATAACTATTCCACTTTAGTACTTAGCTTATAAAGATTTTATTTCAGCTGTGCCCTGAGTAGTATCATTGTCGCTGGTATGATATAGTCTCTGCTATAATTAATGTATACTCATAGTGTAGAATTGCCAATAAAATAGGCTATAATTGCTCAAGTATCTGTCAGTGATTGTCCATCATGCCTGTATGATAATATGCAGTGATAATATCAAAACATTGGAGTATATTGTCAGATCTAGAGTCAGTCTTATAAACAACCATTACAGTCATGTCAATTACATCAGATAAGATACAGATATTAGGGCGCGTATTTGGGGGTGGGCGGGGGGAGCACTGGAAATGGAATTATTTTGCCTAATGTCATCTGTGAAAAGACAGCAATATCTCTCATAACAGCTGAAGATTCAGAAGTCCCTTGTTGCTAGATGCTGAAATATTCCCCAGTGACAACTCTTTTTGGAATAATAAGAGACAGAAGTGCCACTTCCAATTCTGTGCTGTCAGCCTGTAAGGCCGAAAATCCTGTGGGTACCATAACACTTCCATTTTGCTGAGAATTTCTTTAACTTTAGAGTTAAGGCACCCTTCACAAGGCGATGGGATTTTATCTTTGGCTCCAGAGATTTTGCCTTTGGTGCACTTTTCAGATCTTCATTATAAAGAAAAATAAAACAAGCAAACAAATATTAAAACAAATTACATAATCATGTCATATTTGGGATTTCAGCTGTTTTTGATTTCTGCAGTATGGAAAGACAATGTGATAATCCCTGATGACACAATATAGCAATGACTTTTAAACTGTGATGTATTGCTGAAGGTACTGTTATGCAGATGTTTGACATACACACAAAACATTTGTGTAACATTCTATAACACATATGAATACACATAAATATGCTTAAATAATATGCCATGCTGCCTCTTACTGCTAGAAATTAGAGAATCACTTTGATTCCAATTTCTTGCCTCCTGTCACTCACCTACCTCTAATTCCAAGGATCATTTTCTCTCAGAGGGACTTGGTAGGAAGTAGCATTCCCAAGGATGCCAGCAAATAAGTAACTACACTGCACAGAAAATACATCTCAGCATTTTTGAGGAAGCTGCATAAGTGGAATTGATTTAGATAAAAATGTGCCTGTAAATTGATAAGGGAATCCAGGAAAGCAGAAAAACCCCAAAGCTTTCAAAAGCTTTTTTGACACTGCGTTTCTACACAACCATATATAAAGTGGTAATTTTTTTCCCTAATTTTTCCAAAGCCAAACAAAAAAAAAAGGGCTGTATTTATTAAAGGCCTCATAAAAATGATACCAAATTATAAAATTCATAATAATATAGAATTTGTAGTGATAGTGTGACTTACATTTGCAATAAAACATAGAATCCATCTTCAAAGAAGAGAATGCTCGGTTTTACAATAAGAAATTATAAAAGTAATAAAAAAAATCTTTGTTGAGGGATTTGTTAAAACCAGATCATGGGTCTCAGCTCTAAGCGAATTTATTTTGAACCTTCTGAAGCAGACATTGCAAATTTTTACATTCTAATGAGTGAACTAAAAACACATATTTCAAAGAAAACAGCACTCATAAATTACATTTATGACACATGAGGTTGCTGACTGCTGTGCAGAGAGCACAGAGTAATGGTGCTAATATGCACTCTAGCTTGATTTTCTCAGTTCCCAACATGCTCTAATTCTACACTACAAATCTTTAAATGGCAGTTATATTTTAATTAATATGATTATGTGCTGCCATTAGCAAACCCTCCCCCAGCACATTTCTCCTGCCAAACCCATGAATGCCAGTAAACCATTAACATAAAAGAGCTGTTTGCTTATTAAATTCATCTACACAAATAGGCAAGGGTTGCAATTGTTGATTTGCCATTGAAAGAACAGAACATGAGCGAGTTGCACAGTAGCTGGCAGTTGCAATTATCTAGTGTAATTAAGTCTAATTTATAAGCCCCCCTCAAATGAGAAAGTAACAATTTTTGTTAATTAACAAGAGCATTTGTAAAGCTCGTTAACGCCATCATTCACCATCTGCCTGGATAGATGGGAGCACGCAGTTATTATTGTGGGACATGTTGCATATGTGTATTTGTGTAGTAATCTGTTTGGAAAGTCTAATGATTGAGATGGGAGATAGAAATGGATGTTATATTACAATGAAAAGAAGATCTACTGTTTTCATTTATCTTTACGGCAATGCAAGTGCTTTGTCATTATCTTGCGCATACGGTTTCATTATTCTGATACAGCACTCTGTTACATTGCCTCATACCATCATCCCCACAAGCCTGCAGGGTACAAGAGCACTTATCTTTCTTGATGACTGTTGAATCATTTAAAACAAGTTATTAGTGAAACAATTAAAATGATATTGGTTCACAATTGTATTGATAGCTGCCAGGCATAATGAAACATTCTGAATAGCAGTTGGGGGTTCTCAGAATGGATAGAAAATGCTGTTAATCAGAGGCAAGAGAAACCTCTAAAGAAAAACTAAATTGCAAGAACACATTAATTGTATTGGAACATTTCATTTAATTGAGAACAAAGGGAAGGTAAAAATCATATTATCAATGTTTTATGAACATGAAGGAACAAGAAAATTACTATGTCATTTGTCACATATCTTCTGTCGGAAGTGTAAATTGAAAAGGCTGTATTTAACTTTAACGGGAGCAGGCCAAATACATCATGTTGTTACACATTTAGTTTTTCACTGGGATTGCAAAAAATGAAAGGAATAAGGATTTTTTCCCTGCTAAAAAGTGACTGTGAGCGAGTAAGCAATAAACCAGTTACAGTCTGCTAGTCAGCCATGTAAGGGGACAGGATATCTATGCCATCCTGCCCATTCATGGAAGTCTTGAGAAATTGCTGCTATAAAATCAGATATGAACAATGTGCAAATGGGACAGCACACACACTTCTTTTTCATTCTTTCTTAGGAAGAAGATCCATGTTTTGGAATTGTAATGCTTGTAAGAGGAGGACCTTTAATACTTTTGGTTAATAATAGGCATATTTGCCTGATCCAATACCCCATTGTAGCTACTGGAGAGGCTCAGATCAAATGATTCTCATTTATACAAAAGACCTTAAAGTGGCTGCAAATGTATGTAATTTAAAGCCTCTTACCCTACACAACATTATAAAGGGTCTCTAGGTAAATGAGAATTGGTCCCGCTGAGTTGACTGAACACTGGATAAATTCACCTTAATCCCACCCTCCATCACTACTGACCTCCAAACACTAGGCAGCAGGGAGACAGGTTTGCCATTTGTACCAGGTTACTGGGTGGCTCTGTGATTTTTCCCTAGAGTGACAAGGAGGATGAACAAATGGTATAGAAATTGGACATCATATTTGTTTTAAACAGTAATTGGTATGAAAACATATGAAAACTATTGGTGAAGAAGAAAACTCTTAGAACTTAAATACCATTAAGTTAAAGTTTTATACTTTCCTTTTGTATTTCATCCAAAAATTCCTGGTATGATGTGGAAAGAGGGAAGACTGTTTTTTCTCCGGCTTCCAAGCTAAACTCAGGAATATAGTAAACAAATTCTGTGTAAGACATTTTTGTTACTTGGCTTTGAAATGTTTTAAATTAGGAATAGTTAAAACATGCATCAAACTATTTCAAAGAAATTACAGTGGTTCACAAATTATTGCATTACATGTATATTTTTTAGTACCTATTATTGTTGAATGGATAGTGTTTACAAATCTATCTGAGCTGGGAGCATTTCTTGTATCGTGAAAATATTTTAGAAATTTGTCACACAGAACTTCCTTCCTTCCTTCCTTCCTTCCTTCCTTCCTTCCTTCCTTCCTTCCTTCCAACTGTAATGCAAGACATTTAAACAATCAGAAATGGAGTAAATAATGCAACTGTTATTCATTCCATGTCTCGTCTCTTTTTAAATTCTTATCTAGTCTTTGGCTACTGATCAGGTTCAAAGATGAAACACTGGAGCAGCTAGCATTGTAAACTGTTAGCATGGCTATTCATGTATTTGTAAACACAAATAAATGAAAAACACTACACCTATTATAATTAGAATGTATGGGCCTGGAACTAATGCATATTGTTAGAAATTTAAAAAGAAGGAACTTTTAAAAACCATTTCCATAATGGAAAGCCTTAAACTCAGTTTTTGTACCTTAATGATGAGAGTCAAATTAGACCTAAAAAATGGTTATTACTTAATAGAGAGATAGAAAATGGAGAATTTATCACAAGGAGTTATTTTGACAATGTTTATGAAAATGAAGTGTTTGTTCTATGAGTCTCTCAAGAGTAGAAAGAAAAAAGACAGACTCATTTTGGGAGAGGCTTAAGGCTGAATCCTGGCTGACAGAGGAGGAGAAGTAGCATTTGTAGGGTGCATTGGTCCAGTGACAATGACAGGTGGGTGAGGTGAACTTTGTGAATACTTGGAGAAATGCAAGGACATTTTTCTGAGTGATTCCTCAAAAGATCAGCCTGCAAAAAGACTTGAGCATCTGCAGTTTTTAATGGCTTTACCTGGAATTTTGTGCATTGAGCACTCACAGAATTCATTCCTGTAGTGGAAGGAAAGTGAAAGGGAAGGGGAAAGAATCTCACTGTATATGTGGTCTCCTGATGTTTTATTTAAAAAAAAAATGAAAGCTGAGTTTTGCCTGCTAAAAAGGAAAGAAGTATATAAGCCAGATGTATTGTCTGCCTAGCAGATTTTACATTCACTTTTATTTTTGCATTCATTTTTCTGCCATGTGCATATAGAGATCAGCTGGGCAAGCACTTTCAGCAGAAAAAAACCCCAAACTTGTTTGTGGATAAATATGTTGATTCACATGCAAATAGGCTCATTCATACATGAATACCCATGTTTGCCTGGATAAAATATTCCAGACATTTGTGATGAAAAAAGTAAAAAGACCAGCCATAGCAGTACAGATGATCACAGCAAAGTGAGGGAAAAGAACTTAATCAAAATCCTGCAATGGACTGAGAAAAGGTATTCATAAAAATATAGCTCCATTAAATTTCTAATATCTGCTTTTGCTTATTTACTTGATAGGCAAGGAAGGTTGTTCGCACAGAACCAGGTTTTAAACATGAAGATTGCATACTTATGTAACAAAGAGGTTGTGCATATGGAGAACAGCTCCTAAGTAAGCTGCAGTAATAAGAGCCACACTTTCACTAACCTTGAACTGAAAATATATAAAATATTTTTAGAAAAAAATGTGCATATTTTAGCAAAAGTCAATCCCTGTTTTGCAGGCAACAGTTTATTCATTTAAGAATGATAACTAGCATTTCTAACCCATGTTCTTAGAATAATGGAAGTTTCCATGACACTGGTTCATCACTTAGACAGCAGTGGTATGTAGAACCAGAGAAAACAAAACCACATTAATTTTGCATTTGTTTTTTTTTTTTTTTAGATTAGAAGGCTATCTCAGCCTTTGCTAGTCCTATTTTTTTTTTTTCTGTAGAATATAAGTTGTCTTTGGAGTTCTTTTTGGTCTTTGGAGATACGAAGAAAACAAAAATTCCATATCAATGCTCCCTGGCATAGTATCATGAACAGATTTTCATTTAGGATGACACAGAATTAGGCCCTCATCAGCAGAGACATTTTGAATCCAAATGTAATGGCCATGGTGGGAACATTTTTCCTTGCAAGACCAGACTGATCTTTTAACTTAGAAAGCTCTTTTCTTTCTGTGGTAGTTACTGGATCAAGCACTTCCCAGGTTTCTTGCTCTTAGATTATATACCTGATCTCTTTGAGGACTTCTCTTGCCTCCCAGCTACTCAGCTCATCCTATGTGCACCCTACACTCCATAAAACAGCCTTGTTTTTTTTTTTTATTTTTTCTAATTTTTAAAATTTTTTTTGTGTGAAATTATTGCTAATGAAGCATTAATACAATGTGGACCCTAAGAGTGATCCATAAGGGCTTCCAAATAAGCTTTCCTCCAACATTTTCAACACTCCTTTTTGTTCACTAACCTCAGACAATTTCTTAAACAATTTCTTTCCCTTCGTATTTTGAATATCATTCTAGAGGAAATGTTTGCCTCACATCACTTGTCTAGCTATTGGTTAGATACATCTCTCTGTTGTATTGACCTAACAATCTTCTTTGCTAAACTCCTAAAAACTACTCATTAATCAATTTATTTCAATTTTAATGTTTTTAAACACTGACATTTTAAAAGTTAATTTTTGA
>VXBU01018247.1:143674-158233 GCA_013400315.1 Bombycilla garrulus | reverse complement strand
CCTTCCCTTCCCTTCCCTTCCCTTCCCTTCCCTTTTGCCTTAATAGAACAGATAATTATTCCTGTCTTTTTGCACTGTCCACATGCCTTTTGCAGTATTAACATCAATTCATTACAAAAAAATGAAAAATTATGAAGAAATTTTCTTCCTATTTTACTGTGTGTTTTTGAAAATACTTTTAAACGTACCCCATGGATGTCACACTTTTCTTTTTTTCTTCTTCAAATTCGTACTGATGACGAACAAATTGTTCTTTGTTTTAACATTCTTTATCAGTATGAGTTTAACTTGGCTCTTAGCAACTTTTTCATGTCTCTAGATAGAAACAGAAAGTCTTTTTACTATTCCCCATAGGCTTCTTGTTTTTCTGTATATTTTTTTGTGGTGTGATTATTCCTCCAAATGTATCCAGGAGTTCCTTTTTTCCCTGCTTTAGATACAGAGTCTGATATCTTAGATTTGAAGACTTTCCAGACTTCCTAAATAGTTATCTCTCACTGCTCTTAGATGTACCGGATGTCTCTAACTACTTCCCTTAATTTATTAAATTTTGCCACGTGAAATCAAGAATCTTAGAAGCCTACATTTTTTTTCCTTCTTTTTCTAGTTCTACTGAAGTGAAACCAGATCTGTCCTTGAGCTCTCACTATAAAGACAAAATTGTGAGACAGCTTTCTCAGCACCGGACAATGCACAGTTTTCACTCTGCATTATTCTCAGCAACATAACTTGCATCAGCTGACAGCAATTTTCAGTCTCAATGGTTTATACAATGGACAATTCAGATATGCTCCTGATTCATTTTCTTTCAAAAGCTGAAGGTCAAGACATCAGGTCAGGAAAACCTTGAGTACAAATTTTTTTTTTTGTACTGGGATAGAGTTAATTTTCTTCATAGTGGTCTCTATGGTGTTTTGGAATAGTGATCAAATTAGCTCTGTTAATGCATTGATGTTTGGCTGCTTCTGACCAGTGCTTGCACAGCATCAAGGCCTTCTCTGTTGCTCTGTCTCCCCAGCAAATAGGCTGGGGCCTGGCAAGAGTTTGGGAGGGGGAACAGCTGAAGCATCTGAGCTGAGGTTGGTAAAGGGATAACCCATAATATGCTATCAATCTAAGCACTATAGGCTGGGAGCTTGGTCTTTGCTCAGAGACTGCCTGGGCACTGGCCTGTCTGGGAAAGGGGAGAGTGATTGCTTTTGTATCACTTGCAGTGGGTTTTTTCAATTTTTCTTTTTAACCTTTTCAGTTACAAAACTGTTTCTATCTCAACCCATGAATTTTGCAACTTTTCGTTCTCCTGTTTCTTCCCCCATCCTACTGGGCTGGTGAGTGGATGTGCGGATGCTTAGCTGCTGGACAGGGTCAACCTACTACAGCTGTTTACTTAGGAGACAGAAGAGCCTAACATTTACAAGAAACTTTCTTTGTCTCATGAGTTCAGAAATATGCCAGTACTGTGAACAACAGGCAATCAGCTTCAATAGTTATATTTTGAACAGATGTAATTAAACCACCACCCATGAGATTATACTATGATTGTCCTTTACCACAGTATTCTATTACCATAGCACCTGCTTGGATATTTTCTGGGACAAATAAATAAAATGAAACTTTCTCTATATCCTTAAATTGTAACAGCATAGCTCGAGATATTTTTTAACGGTATCTGATATTAAAATTTCCCCGGGAGGAAGCCTTCTGTGTTCCAAAACCTCTGTGGATGTCTTGTATTTCCCCCTGTTAGAACGGTGTACCACAACAGTTTGGTACAAGTGGAAGGAAACCTTGAACATAACCACTTCTTGGTAATGTTAAGAAGGTGCAGCCAAGCTGAATTACCTTCCAGGACCAAGCAGGATGAGGTGCTCCTTTAAATCACCCCTGGGCCACTCTAAAGTTTCTAGTGAAGTGGCTGGGTTATGGGAACCTGAGTCCAAGCATGCTGCAGCTGGACACTTGTGAGCTGGAGAAAGCTAGCCCATAACAACTGCTGGGAACAGTTTTTGCTTACATGGGAGCTAGTCCCAGCCACTGCTTTAACTCCAGTGATCTATTCTCCCACACTGAAAGCTAGGAAAGAACTTGGCAAGGAGGGGAAAAAAAAAAACCAACAGGTTTCTGAATTTTCCTTGGCAAGCGTGGGAGCTCAGTAGCTGCTGAGAGTATAAGAACCTCAGGGCAGGAGACCAGCAGCTCAGGGCAGGAGACCAGCAGTGACTCTTGAAGCACATCATGTTTTTCTGTAAATATCATACTGTCTATGATGGCAAGTCTTCTCTGTAGAGGAATTTGTCCTGATTATGCCTACAGTCACTCACAAACACTTCCTTTTGTTTCTCTGTCTGGCTTGGGACCGCCAGGCAATGAGTATTTAGTGGTGCCTGTACTTCAATCAGAAGTGCTGGTCTCAGAACTTAACAAAGCTGTTAACATCCTTGCTGAATCAAACCTTTTCTCTTGCAACTCCCATCCACTGTCAGGTAAGTTCAGCAGATGAGAAAAGTGTGCCTGTTTTCAACAGAGAGAACATTTCTTCAAAGCACTTCTTTCTGCATGTTGATCTGTTACATGTATGCCCAGCTAACCCCGTTTTAAAAGAACATTCTTAACCTTTGACTGGGATTTTGAGGACAACAGCAGCCTCTGCTGTTTTGACAGACTGTCTTTGTTCAAGTGGCTTTTTGGAACTTGCGTTTGGTATATTAAGCATAGACGTGCTTGCTATCATTTGTCTAATTCATACTGTGCTTAAGTCAGCCTGGCTAGCACATTATGCATCCCTTTGTACACTGCAGGGCATTGTATTAGCATGATGGTTAGTGGCTCTGCCAAGATTTATCAAACAATATTTGAAGTTGCAACATCTGGCTTTGGGAGTAATGTGCCGTCTACCCAGCGACTGATGTAACTCACACATATCAGAAATTAAGCAGAAGAAAACTTTCATTTTCTGAGACTGGTGAACTGCAGTAGCTTTTCCCTCTTCCAGACTGTATTAACCATGTAAGGCTTTCATGCATAACCACCCTGTTTATGTTATAATTTCTACTCACATTGGGCAGAAATAGGATTCTCAGAAGACAATATAGCAATAAAAATTGGTTAAAAAAATGTAAAAAATAACTGACCAGGAATGCAATATGCTTCTTGCCTCTGTATAAATCCTATGTGGATGTGGATGATTTGATTTACTTTCCATATCAAAAGCAATATCTTTCCTAAGGCAATATTAGAATAGTTTTTAATGATAACAGACTGTGTAGTGATGACTTTTTTATATAAATTTAATGATTTTTACCATAGGCCCTCCTGTTCGAAAACCTATATGAAATCAAATGGATGGCAACAAAATAGCATCCTCTCCATCCCAAGTCTAGGTGGAGTGTGATTTTGAAAAGATACCGTCCTTATTAAAGTGATTGCTTCTTTCGAATGCAGTGGTGACAAGTTAAGGAAAGAATAACATTTAAGGATTATTGCCTTAAATTAACAATCCACAACTTTGTAGGCTCAATTGCAGTTTATCTTGTTAAAGATAGTCAAAGTTAGTATTCAGATATCCTTCTTACATTTTCCAGGGTCTCTTGGCCTTATTAATTCAAATCTTACTTTCAATGTATGCATGTAGCCAAGATAATTATTAGAAGGAGAGATCAAAGCAAGCATATTATAGTCCTATTCCATTTTCTGCTGATGTGAGTGATCTGCCTCTTCTTTGATGTTGTATGCTTCTACAGTGAAAGTACAGAGGATAAAAATACTACACCATGTAATCTGGCATTTATCCCATGAGAGCAGAATTCCAAATTGTGACACATGTCAAGAAGTTAAAAAAAATAACTTAAAAGAGCCCTATGCTTTATACAGTGACATACTCTGCATTTAAACACCATCAAACATCATTTTCCATTACAAATTTAGTCCCCTATATAAAATTCAAAGAATTTCTGTAACTTTAGTCAAAGAAAATGACAGCAATACTTATGAAATAGCTGCTATATTTACTAGCAGTTACACTAAGATGGCAACTTAGCTTTATTCGAACCAAATTCTCCTCTTTTTTTTATCCTTAAAAAGGCAAAGGGAAGACAAAATTAATGTCTTTGTGCAAACACAGATGCATCTTCTGAACAATTTGGTTTCATCTCCAGCAGCGTGTTTATTCAAACTGAGTTTTCTCATTCTTTGGAAAATGTTTGTGATTCTAGGTGCTGAATCCAGTACTGACAGAGGCTCATAGGATTCTCCCTCAGTGTGAGGAAGCAGGATTTGTCCTTTATTATTGTATATATAAGAGGTAATTGCCCCATATTTCTTGTCAGAATTCTGTCATATTGACACATATATTGGAATCTGAGCTCATCCTATTTCTGCCTTTGTAGCATAACACTTGATTATTTTAGATTGTAAAGAGCAGAAAGAATGTCAGTTACAGCAGTGTTACATTTGGCCTTCTTGGGTTTACTGGAAAATGTCAGAAGTCTTTGGACAGTTTGAAAATTTTTCCTTCAGTACCAAAATCAGTGAAAGGTTTCTTCATTACCTCCAGTGAGTATATGGATGTAAAACAGTAATGCCCATTTCATGTCTTGAAGATGAAACAGACCAAATAAGAGGCTTCCATCTTCACTTATCCTCATGCTCAAGACTGTATTTGATTCGAAACAGATTCCATATGAAATTTGAAGAATATCCTTAATTTCTTTTTCACAATTTACCTGCATTTTTGCATGTCTGATTTCTATGAGGGACAGAAACATGAGTGTCAAAACAGAGGATAAAAGAAAAAGCTGTTCACAAAATAAAACTTACATCAGGAAGACACAGAAATATCACCAAATTCCTATTTAACCTTTATAGTTATGAGATGGTTTTGTATATTAGATAGAGAAGCCAGTATATGGGAGCTCAAACTCAGATTATTCTTCCTGCTACTGTTGCCAAATTTGTCCTAATCCCTCCATTTTATCATTGAGAAAGGGTCTGTTTCATTTCTCTTGCTTTCTAGTGATGATGCTGAATTTTGGTGGAATTTTTATCCCTAGAAAATGAGGAAATAGTCTTGNTTTTTTTTTTTTTCCCAGTTTGGAGCTTTTTCTATAGACCTAGGGCCAAAATCTCAGCCTCATAAAACTGACCTGTATTGGCAGTTCAAGATTTCCCTAAACAAAACATTCAAAGGCAAATATTACTAGATTTATGGTCTGGGATTCTCTTAAACTTGAAGTAACACCTAGGTAGACATGAGTTCAAGAAACATTCACTTTCATCTATGTCTGCCTTGAAGATTACTCCAGATTCTATCAGACTGTTGTCTGGCACAGGCATACATGCTCCTGCCATGTCCAGGCTTAGTTATTGCAAATCATAGGACTTGGGAATGAAATTTGCTGAAGGAAAAAAAAAGAACCAGCAAAACACTCTAGGTGTTTTAACATGCATCTGCTTGCCTGTTTAGCAATGTAGGTCATGTTGTTCTTTCTGCACAGTGCTCTCACTAAATTCAGAATCCAGATGTGCTTCTCAAGAGTTTTGTGCAATTTGTTACCAGAGTGATTGTCAAATGGATAGCAGGCTTTCTCCAAAATCAAAGGTCTCCCTTCAATGACTTCAGTTCTCCAGTTAATTTTAGTTTTCTCTCAGAAATTAATTTCCAGATCCTCCATGTGTTAGTGAGGTGCCAGGCTGACTACTCCAGCTGTGGGCCTTAAAACCCTGATGCATAGAGATCTGTTGAGAAATAGGTTGTTGTTCCATGCAATACTCAGATATTTGCCTGGATGAAAGAGGATAGAGTCTTCTAGATATCATGACAGTATTTGGAAAAATTTGGGAAAGCTACCAGTGAAAATGTCTTGGAAATACATTCCAGACATCAGCTTATTAACAATTCATATGGGGTAGGGAGGTGGTTTTTTGTTGTTTGGGTTTTTTTTTGTATGGGTTTATTTTTTTTTTTTTTTTTTTTTTTTTTTTTTTTTTTTGTTTTTTTTTGGGGGGTTTTTTTTTTTTTGTTGTTGCTTTTTTTTTGGGGGGTGTTTTTTTGGGTTTTGGTTTTGCTGACCCTCCCCCCCGCCCCCCGGAAGATTTAGAGGTTCCATGTAACCAGCATTCCAATTTCTCACTGGTTCTGTCTATGATTTCTCAAACGTTTTGTGGATTCAGATATGACTGTCCCAGGAATTTGCAGAGTGAGGGTTCCCAGGTCACAGTGCAAGGAGCACAGCAGCACTTGTGTTTAGTTGCAGTGAATGGCTCAGCAGGGCTCTTTGCTCTCTCCCTGCCTTGAGTGTGGAGAAACCAGCCAAGCAAAAGTCAGAAGTTCTTGGCTGCAATTCCCAGACTGTTTTCAAAAGGGTGATGTTATACTGTATTTTTCTTTTCATCTACAAAGAATGTCTTGCATTTGTGTGTGCAGCTGTTCCAGCAATCTACCTTGAACAAAATCATGCACTGCTGCACAAGCAAAGGTCTTCTCTAAGGAGTGGATGAAGTCAAAGAGGAGAAGTGAAAAAAAGACCTTTATTTGTCCCTCTTCAAATTTTCTCTTGGACAGAGAGGCAGATTTTTGTCATCAATGTGATAAGAAACAGCTTTTTCTTTTTATTGAAGTACAGACTTTATGCTCAGAGCGAAAGCACAGTGGAGCTCTCACAGTGTTGCATTTCAGTAGTGAGTGAAAGGTATTAGTAAATGCTGGAGAACTACTCGTGAGTAGTTTGCTTTCTTAAGAGAGCTGAATTAGTGAGAAATTAACATGTTAAAGGTGGTCAATAGTTATTTGGGAAAGACTTTTTCGCAAGAAACCTGAGCGCAAGGAAGGACGTGCAATGAAGTAATGGACTGAGTGGCGTTTAAACAATGAATTGCCTAGTTGGGTTGTTCAATTAAGGAGAAACACCTCCCAAACTGGGGTGTCTCTATACAGATTTTAACCTCATCCTGAGTGACCCCAGCTCTCTGGTAAGCACTCAAATTTTGATGTCCTGTCAAGGCACAAGGTCATCATGAGTTGGTGGTGTTTTATACATACATATACACATACATACCTCTGAGCGGCCAAAATGAGCCCAAAGAATTCACATGCAGGGTGTTGCACTTCCAGGGTATAACCACTAATTACTACATCTAAATTTCTGAGCAGCCCAGGTATTTAAAGTATCCTTGATATCTTAGCATTTGTCACTGAGAGCTACAGCCAGGTGGCAGGAAGTAGGTGTGCAGAGGAATGAACTTTGCTATAAAAATATCTATTCCTTACTTTTTCTGAGTAAACACTACAGATACCTACATAAAAGGTGCATAAAGCTTTCATGAATCAGGCCTCAGGCTAGACATTTAAGTGGTCTCTACTGTATTCACATACAAAAAAATTGCACAGTATATTAAGAATTACAATAATAGAAACATAGCTATAAAATATTAGCATGATTTTATAGCTCCTTGTCTTTCTTAACTTTTGGGTTTTTTTTTGAAATAATGAGAAAGTCAGTAAATTACAGACAAGTATAGATTGAAGGGGTGCTCAGCCAGAATTGGGAGGCATTTTACACTTTCCATATTCATTGATTACACTGGAAGAAAGCTTGAGAGAGAAAATATCTGTGTCTGTATTATGCTGAATACATTTCACATACAGTCCTTCTAGTTATCAATTAATTCAACTTACTTCCTCATCAATTTTTTCCCCGTTAGTCCTGATGGTTTTATGACCTAGACCCAGGCAATACCCTTAGGCAGTCCATCTGATAATTGACACATTTTCTAACACAGCATAGTGATGCCCAAGTCAGTGCTTTCAGGCCGTGACTTCAGCTTATTGGAGACTGCAGCAGGGACTCCTTTTATCCCTCATACATCAGAATACACTGACAGCTCTCCCAGGCAGGGACGAGCCAGGCCTCTCCCTCAGGAAAATGTATGCAAACACCTCCGGAACATTGTACTGGTTGCTAGGCATCACACTGGTGACATCTTTATGATAAACATGGTATGCAGAAGAAGGCCTAATAAAAGAATAACAAATTATTACATCCAGAGGGCAATTTTACAAGATTAACTGGTGTAATAAATTACTGCTGTAGTCAAAATACTGTGTTACCTTTTAAGGTATTTCACAGCAGAGCCTAAATAAACCAGCCTATAAAAACAGAGAATATTTCACAGAAAATAATAAACTCATTTGTATATTTTTTTAATAATCTTCCTGTTACCTATGTGTGGTGTTTGGCTTGCTGCATGGTAGCTTCAGCAATTGCTTGATGAAAAATAAGGGTATACATGAAATTCATACCAAGATATCTCTGTTCATCATTATTTCTTTCCTGCTGCTGGACGTTCAGTACCACTGCAATCTACATAATATCAATTTGAATGAAAGCCCCTAGCATTTTATTTATAAAACTATTTTCATACATAAAATATTACAAAGAACACACCAGTAGACAAATACCTTTCATCCTAATTATCAAATATTTTTATTTTTTCTTTCTCCTTTATAAAACAAAAATCTCATATTCACTCTCTTTCTCTCTTGAGCATTGTGACTTGCTTTCCTTCTGTTTTTCTTTAATTGTCAGAATATTTTAAATTTGTACATTAGTAATTTTGTCTTTTTAATTTTAAGGATTCATATTTTACATTTCAAATATCCTAGTCCTTTTGTATTGAAAATAGCTTTGTGGAGAAAAAGGATCCCTCATTTGAATCCTAACTGACACAAGACCCTGGTTATTGTCATGTACTACTTTTATAGTAATACAAAATGAATTTGCATTTCATTTGTAAATGAATGAGACATGTATTCATGTGGTTATTTTGGTCAAAATCCCAAGATTTCTCACAACCTATAAAATGCAGAACCTACATCTGGAATTCAACAGCCATGGATGTACTACAATTTTTCATAAACTCTCCTATGTTACTGTAACACAGTACATTAACAGGATAGCACAGCTTCATTTTTGTAAGCTGTAGATCTTTTGCAGCTGGCTATTAGGTCAGATACTTGCAGTTCTACTAATCTAATATAACTTAAGCCACCAATATCTTCACTTACAGGCAGACATGCTCTAGATGGGACATTTGCCTTGGTTTTAGTCACAGGTGTTTCTGAGCATTGGTCTGTTCCAGTCCTCTTCCAGAACTGGATGTGTTCATTATGCTTCCCTCTCCTGTGTTAAGGGTATGGAGTATGGGACTTCTGTCTGACAAAAACCAGCACCTCCCAAAAGCCCTTTCACACAACTAATCAAGATTACTTTTTTACTCCCAGTAGGGAAGAGAAATTTCCAGTAGGAACTGTGTGCCACGGGTTTCCTTGGCAGCTTTACGTGTATACAGAGTAGTATTTTACTGAAATAATCAAAAAGGTTGCAGCGTTATAAATGAAAACAGAGAAGATGCAGAAATATTTGTAAAAGTGCCAAAAGGACACTTTAGATATACTCAGACATAGTCAGTCTGTATGTGAATTAACAACTCATTTTCAAGACCCCCTCTTATCTATCTGCACAAGTGAAACAGAAACGTGTAGCTTTATTGTTGGGTTATCTGAGTTCACAAAAAAACCCCCAAACTGTGCAGCCCTGCACGCTGAACAAAGATCTCTCGAATCTCTGACAAAAAGTGTGCAGCAACGCCACAGCAGAGGCAATAATGGGTGGTGCAAGATGAAAAACAACAAAACCAAACAAGAGAGGGAGGGGCTGAGTGTGGTAACCATCTTTCAAGGCGCTGCTAAGAGGTGACACTCAGACATCATCATCGACTGGGATCAAGTGCAAGGCTCAAAGCAAACTCTTTTACTTCACCAAAGAAAACAATGCTCCCAGTGGGTAGATGCCATAAAGGAAGGCCATTCGACAGTGTGCTGGAGACAAGATGACACATAAGAACTGAAATGAGAGACCGAGACATAGGAAAAGACCAGTCAGGGCAGTGCTGGGGGCAGGAAAGAAGAGGGAGAACCAGAATCAGAAGACACGTGATCCAGAAAAGACCTTGAAGTGCAGGGATTAATTTGAACCTGTGAACTTCATCAGACAATATTTAGCTTGCAGATGACCGAATGTATATATCTATTCATTCTTGTCAAAAAAGTATCAGTAGAATCTGTGCCATTTGTAGCAAAATGCTGAGAAAATAGAAATCCCTGTCAAGTAAATGATAAACTCAACACATTAAAAGACAGAAAATCAAAATATTTCCAAATGGTAGCAGCTTCTGTTTTTGCAAAACATAAGCAGTGACTCATTCTTCCCACATGAAAAACAAACAAACTGTATCAAAACAATTAAATGTAACTAAAAAAGCAAATTAATTATACAAATCCAAATAGGTTTTTTTTTCTCCTATAATTATTGAAAACTATTACACTGCTTCCTATTTCTTTGCAGATTTATAGTATTAAGATTTTGGCTTCATGTTTCCTTCCAGGATCATGCAGTTTTTGAAAAGTAAAAATCTCTTTAAAGATGAGAAGGAACATAACTTATTTTTCTTCTTATTATTAGTATCATTTTAATTATTATTTAATTTTTAATTAATTAAGCAGAATACTTATTGCTTTTCTGTGTTAAATATAAGTGGTACATACTGCAAAAAAAAAAAATCCACAAAATATTTGCACAGCATTCTAATAAGACATGGATGTCACAAAAGTTTACTCCCATCAGTTAGATATAATAACAAATACCTACAGGAATGTTGAGTGAACAAATGCAGAAATACTTGCATTCAGAATTCAATACTGCTAACCTTACCTGTTAAAATTTCCAAATAAGTAAAACACTGATAAATTACTCTGTAAAAAATATTATTTTATCCTTGTTTAAACATTGCCTCATACTCAAAATCCAGACTATAATTCAAGACGTAATAATTTGTTGGCTAGAATTATTTCAGAGTATTCAGTGTGAATATCTAATACTTAATTGAGCAACAAAACAGTGCTAGGTGATTTTTCATAGATTTTATTGAATTTACTTATTTAAAAAGAGAACAGTGAATAAACCTCTTTCAGGAGAGAAAAGCATCTGGATGAAGCAGCAAAAGGTGTTGTGCAAGGGGATGTGGTAAATGCAACTTTATGCTAAATACACAATGCTTGGAACCTGGCTTTAAAGAGCTATTTGCACAAGACATTTATCTGAATGATATAAGGGGGAGGATATTCTTCATAATCAACAATCATTCAAGGGAAAATTGCACTTGTGAAGAAAAGGTAGCTCATCAGCAGCTCGCTTATCAACTCCACAGGCAGATCCTTGCATGCAAAAGTTCCTGTATCAATGGCCCCAGGCAAAATTTTGGGAAGAAGTCAGAAGCAGACACCTGCAGTGGTAAAGCATATCTATTTAATCAAATGAGCTTTACAATTAAACACCATGCAAACAGGAAACATGGTCTAAAGAAACTTCCGATAAAGCAAGTGGAAACATTGGATCAATGTTTTTTTTCAGGGTTCTAATATTCTATCATTTATACATTTGTTATTGAATTTCTAAGAAAAGGAAACAGCCAGGAACTTCTGACTGCAGCGTTCAATTGGAAAGAAGTCATTGCTGCTATTTAGAATTGTCTTGCTGGGCATTATAAAAAGAAGAGAAGATACAGCCAAGAGTCTCTACAGCAGAAACCTCAAAGTAAAGCAATAATTATTTGTGAAAATGGTATCAAAAGAATCATATGGATCATAGAGATACATTATAAATTGATCAAGCCTGACTGTCACAATGTCTCCTAGCGTGCTTATCAGACAGAAATTTTAGATATCTTACTTTGATTTTGTGTTTGGAGAAGTCATTTGAATGATAGTAACCATACATTACGGAGTCCACATCTATAATAGAAAACAGAGGAATTCTCAGAGCATGAAGAGATAACATTAGAATCTTAATACTCTATGTATGTAGAAGTTTCAGCTATGTATAACCATTTATTAATATAAGATACTGGCTTTCTGAAAACATGATTAATCACAAATTATTTGAGCCTGCTTTCCTGAGGGGGACATTAACACTCTTTAACATGGTACAAAGATCCATTTCGCAAATGCTATGTTAAAGTGTCCAAGGTTCCTAAAAATCCATACCAAGACTGGTTAAAAACATAAGAGTATGTAAACTGGACAGCTAGAAGTTTTTTCCTTCTCCCACTATGTCTACTTACATCTGATCACTCCTATCTGACATATAAGTCAGATGTTTTGAAATGGAAAACTGACTTCACAGATTGAAAAAAATCCAAGTAAATGTAATTATTTGTAACTTTCAAACACTGCCATAATTTGGAAATTTTTTAAAAATACTGAAATCAGAAAAAATTATTTTCTGCTACCTCTACTCAATCTATCTCACCTATCACCTAATTTCTGACAGAATCTTATGCATATGCTGAGGGAGGAAAAGAGCCTGATCACAGATGTAATTTTGTCACTTGCAGAAAATAATCCAGCTATAATGTACTCTTTGAGCACCGTTAGAAATAATAATTGCTGCCTCTTTCTCCAGGGCAGTCTGGAACCTTACTACTTGTGTTCAGTCCTCCAGGGA
Organism: Bombycilla garrulus; assembly: GCA_013400315.1. NCBI lineage: Eukaryota > Metazoa > Chordata > Aves > Passeriformes > Bombycillidae > Bombycilla > Bombycilla garrulus. Next base: position 145,676 of record VXBU01018247.1, on the reverse strand, counting down.
AAACTAAAATCTCTTTCCCAATAATCTGACAGCAGTAAGGAAAGTCAGCAAGCTAAGCATGAATTAAACAATTGCTGCTTCTTGCCTTAAATACAAAATAGTAGTTTGTTTGTCAATTTGTTTTTGTTGTTGTTTTGTTGGGTTTTTTTAGAACTGAGTCATAAATCATATTACAGTGCCTGGACTGGAAAGTTTATGCCAGACTAATGCCAGTCCAAAAGAAACTCAAACAATCAGGATAGACTTTCCTAAGTTACTCAGGTTTATTTGAAAACAAGAGTTACAATACCCCTGTAGGGGCAGGTGTGCAAGCAAGCTGTTCACCTCACTTCCAGAAGGGAAGTTTGACCTGGCCAACAGAAGTTATGAAGAGACATTTCTCCCCCAGAGGCTGCTGTGCTAAAAACCTGTCCATGGTGGTTAGAGGAGATGTACTTTTTCTCCTTGTGCACCTTCTGGCCTCCTCACATCGTACCTAGAGAACCCAAGGTTCTGTTTTTTTTAATGAAACTTAAGAACAAAATCTCAACATATCAAGGACTTTGATTCTGTTTTCTTCAGTTTTTTACAGTTCAGTGGACATATAGGTAGATACTTCAAAACAAGGTCTTGGTAGTAACACACCCTGTTTTTACAGGCGCTGTTTCAGGAGGAGCATGCAAACTCAAGGGATCAAGAAATTTTCATCTTTGAAGGTCAGTCGGATTCAAGCATTCACCTTCAATTAATATTCACTAAACTGAAGGAAAAACAGTTCTTCCCACTTCGCTATTATTTGCTGTTTACTACTTTTGAGATAATAATATACTTAGGGCATGTCCTGAAACATTATCTTATGCACATGGAGATATTTGTGGTCAGCATCAGACCTAAAATATAGAAACCTGGATGTGCTGTCTGCCTGTGAGTCATGCATATGAGTTCCCTGTAGAAGCAATGGAGATCTAGTCAATACAGTTAATGTATTCTGGATTGTAATTTAGATATGTAATCACAAAAGCCAATTCTATTTCGGAATAATTCTCCAAAACCAGGTAGACCTCTTTTAGGCACTTGTGTGTTCAATCCCATCACTTAAGTCAAGTCACACAATGCTGTCTCTGCTGTGTCAAGGCATTGTAGGTGGCTTGTAGTGCTGCTCCAGAATGGTACATCCTTCCTGTAGGAGATCTACAGGGATTCACTATCTGGTTGTTGATTTCTCAACTTATGGTCTCCAGGTACTTGTCTAAACACTGTTCCCAACATAATCAGGGATGTTTGAGACACTTGCACAAGAATTATAGTACCTTGTCAGATATTCAGATTTCCACTTTTGGCCAAGTCCTTAAATTAAGCCATTCTTTCTTTGTGGGACACAACAGTAATTCCCACTCAGAACATAGAGGGATACAGGTTCATGTAGAAGAATCATAGAATGATTTGGGTTGGAAGGGACCTTCAAGATCATCCAGTTCCAGGCCCCCTTCTATGAGCAGGAACACTTTCCACCAGAGCAGGGTGTTCACAGCGCCATCCAGCCTGGCCTTGAACACTTCCAGGGATGTTCTCTGACACATGCATATCATAATTACTTCACTCAGCTTAATGATAATATTTTACTCAGTGACATAACTTGAATGAATGACTGACTGTCCACTAGACCTGGCTCTCAGCTGCAAAGGGCTATAACTGTGACCAATTACAGAGTTTTAAGGCTTTGGAGACAACCTATCTGGCCCTGGCTGGACTCCCTGGGTCCTTCCCAACTCCTGGCTATGGCCCGGCCTGAGTCCCTCAGTCTTGTTCCTGGCTCAACCTTCCTGGACTTATCTGACTGACCTTGGATCTGGCTCACCTGGTCTGTGGCCCCATGATGTTCTATGGTGATGGTGAATCTGAAGGGATTGTTTGGCCAGGCAGCTCTGCCATTTGAGAAACACTGAGACAGTCACTTCCCAGCTGTCTTAGACAAATGAAAACCCACTCAGAAATGGAGACCAGCATCAAAGTAGCTGAGTCA
>VXBU01018247.1:6595-143634 GCA_013400315.1 Bombycilla garrulus | reverse complement strand
GGGGGGGGGAGAATGCAAAATACTCAGATAATTCTGTGTTGTTATTTATTATTTCCTATCATTCTCACATGTTCTTTTGTCCTGAATGTTTTATATCTTTTTATCATAGCGAGGTTTTTTCACACTGTTAGCGTGCAGTGTTATATCTATATTACCACTGTATTTTGGGAGACAACTGGTCATGTAATTTTACATGGTAGTTGTGTGAGATAGCTGTGGCAATAGATTTCTAGGGTTTGTTTGGGGTTGGTTTTTTTTTCCTTTTCAGTTAGACATTTACAAACAATTTTCCAAAGCCTGATTAGACCTCCCATTTTCCAACTGGCCTGAGGATAATGCATGGATCAGTGTGTCTATGCTTAATGCTTCTTCCTCTACAAATTCTGCTGAATTCCACAGACGTGAAATGAAGTCTATCTCAGAGTCAGGTCTTCACATTTCAATTTGGAATAAACATTTTTAACAAGAACTAGACTACAGTTGTGTAAGCAAGACAGAAAATAAAGTTTGCTTCAGGCTATTTGCTAATTAGTTACTATGAGAATGTAAGGGTGGTTTACTATAGACATGTTGAAAGGGTCAAGGATATCTGCAGTTGTCTACTATGTTGAAAGAAGGATCAGGCTGTAGAATTCAATGCAAAAAATCACACAGTTATATTCAGTTTTGCTTAGTTTGAGGAATGGTTAGAAAGAACTGCAGAATTTTGTAGACTGTGGCTGTGTTATGGTGGTGGCATTAGAACTCAAAACCTTGCATAATTTTGACAATATCACAACCACTTTGTTCAGGTTCAGCATAACAGGGAACTGGTAAAATGAGTTGGAGAGGATTCAGAACAACATTTTTCCTTTACTAGCTCACTTTAAGTATTCTACAGGATGTATGTTGATTTGAAAATTAGGAGGCTCCTTTTTCCTCCATGTGTCTGGTTGGTTGGCTGGCTGGTGGGCTTTTCTTCCCTCCAAGAACTAAGCTCTTCAGAAGCCCTGCTCGTGTCAGGTACACCTAGAGATGCCTTTTCCATAGTGTGAGCACAGGTAACTTCTCCAGCACCCACCTCCTTTACCAACCACTGGGCTGTTTTTAAAACTAAAACGTGGGACTGCAGGGCCAGTGCTTGTTATGGTCTCACCTTCATTACTCCTCATGATCTCATGTTTTCCATTTCTGAATGGGACTACCAGGCATGCAGCAGACTGTGCTTTCAAGGTGCAGCAGCAAAAGTAAAGATTGCCCTGAACTAGAAAAAAATATCACTGAGAATAAAGAATATTGTTGTGGACTTGCATATACTCACCAGCTTTGACAGAAGGTACTAATGATTCCTGTACATCATTAAAAAACTGTGTTTAGTCTCAGTTAACTTGTTTGATAAAGAAACCAACATTGGCTTTATGGATCATTTGTGGTACTGTAGATTCAGAGATATGTCCAGCTTTCTTTGAAAAGTTCTGTGAAACTAACTGTCTCATGTAGCTCCTACTACAATTACAATGTTTATCATTAAATGCATACATTATTTTCAGTTATTGGGAATTAGTTATCTTACTACAAGAACACTTATTATTAGTCTGGCACTAATAGGTCACAAGTGAAAGCATCACACAGTACTCCCACAATTTCTGAAAGTTTGGAATAAGCTTGAGAGGTAAATCTTTGATTGCAAAAGATCACAGATGAGACCACAGAAGCCACAGCTACTTGATTGGATACTACTTGATTGGATGTGGTCGAGGAAAGGAGTTTATGATTCTCTCTGAGATCAGGCATCGTAAAACAATTTTATTCTGTTAAATTGCTGTATGGAAAAAAAAAAAAAACAGTTTCCAACCAATTTCATGTGTATAATACAATGCAGAAATTCTCTTCAGAATCTAACTACAGGTGTATTCTAAAACAAAACAAATCTATGCAGAAATATTGGACTCCAAAATAGCTCCGCAAAATCAGTAGCATCATTCTCTAGGCTGCATTAAATAAAAGCATAAATCTAGAATTATGGTGTGAAAGTGCCTCTGTCTTCCTGTTAGTGAATTTTATAAAGTATCTAATTGAAACATGAGTGCTCCAAAAAATTTGTCCCACACATCAGGCAGTAAGAATATTCAAATTACATTATTTAAGACCTTAACAAGTACCTTTATGCAGAATAAGCTAACCTATGGTTAAAAGGGAAGCTGAAAAAAATGTTTTCTCTATAAGCCATTCTACCCAGCCATTTTATGATGTGCTTCTAGACTATCTCTCACTGACATCTATTACTGGCTGTGTTGGGGAAATCAGGAATGAAATAAACAGACCACAGGTCTAATTTGAGATAAAGCACAGCTACTTTTAAAGCCTTTGATAAAAAAATGTTTTGCATATGACTGGCATTTTATGTCCTCTTGTCTGTGTGAGTGTGTGTCCCTCAAAATCATCTTATTCAGCTTGCATAAGTTCAGATGATAAAACTCTCTTTTTTCCTTGTTGGCAAGAATTTGAAACTCCTACTCTGGGGGGTAGTGTATTCTATGAAGCCGTTCTTTTCCTGCTTTTGTAGCTCCTAGGACAGCTTTTTTCCCCAGACAAAGTCAAACATCTAAGTTCATGTTGTATGGGAATCACTTCTTTTCTGATGCACCAGTGCCAGAGCACAGCCCAGTGTCAGACTCAGCACAGCCTGTCGCAATGGAGACAGAGGTTAAACAAGTAGGTTTATTCAGTTCTGTTGGGGAAGAAACACATCTATTAACAACTTAGAGGTTTAAAGCAGTCAAAAGGCCCATTTCAAGAATAAGAGTGTCAGTTTTCACAATATTGAACTCGGCAGGTACACAAAGAGTGTCATGTGTCACTGGTGCAATACGATAGCCAAGTGCAGGGGTTGCTCCCTTCAAGTCTCCTAAAGTAGTTCAGGCTTCAGACCCTTTGAAAATATTGCAGATGCAGGCAGAATTGACACAACTGAACCAGCGCCTGGCGAACTGAGAGTAGTTCAGTAAAGTGAGGCTGTCCTCCAGGGAACAAGTGTCCCAGGGTGCAAATGCCATTGTAGAAACTTATTTCAGGAACAAAACAAGCCGAACTGCATTTATCTACAGTCAATTCTAAGGCTGGGAGTGGAGGACTAGTAGTCAATCACAACCTTCTCAGTGCATCAAAAGCCATATTTCAATTTTCCTGGCTCTTAGAAACTTTGTTACAAATGAATTGTAAACCAATGGCCAGCATTTTCCCTAAGTCAAAATGAAATCCCTTTCAGAGCATATGTAGAAGTAAAATAGTAACCACCTTAGCAGACCTCATCTGAATGGTGGGAGAAACAGAGCAGAAGAAAGGAAAATTAAGGAGGCTGGAGAAAAAGGGAAAGCTGAGACAGATGATTAGAATGAAGGCTACAGGTTGGAAGAAGGTCAGATAGGATCTTTAAGACTAGGAGAATCCTCAAAATTCTGCACATGCTTCTCATTAAATTCTTGGTTACTCATTTTGATGGGTTGTCATGATAATCCTAAGTATTGAACACTGTCTTCACTGATCTTAAAATAGTATCTGGCAGAATACTAGTCATAAATATGTCTAGTAGATTTTTTTTTTTTAATTAAAAAACCCTACATTCCCAGATATCACTGTTTTGAAGCATATTTCACATTAGCACTAATCAGTCTGGAATTTATTGAAAAGAATCTCAATTTAAACAGTAATCAGCATCTCTCAAAAAATACTGAATATCAAGACATTTTCCAGGAAGTAATACAACTATTCAAATTTATTTGGGCAGCACCATTTTTTTTCAGCCAGATCTTCCCTAACCAGTTCTCACTTACCCTCTCTTTTTGATCTGTATTTTAAAATACTCTCAAAGTGCACAAAGCCTACCTCAAAGTCTTCTTCAATTGTCCTTCTCTTTCTCTGGCTTACTTTCATATGTTACTATCTCCCTTTCACCCTCCAATCTCCACATGTGATAAAATAAATAATTCTTATTTTCTTGATAAATCCGTGAGCTGCAAGTTCTTAGGGGTGTACACATATAAATGCAAGGACATCCCACCAGCCTCAACTGATGGGATTGCTGTGTTGCCCAAGCTTGCTTGCCTGATGACTCAGGGCCAAGATAAGCATGTTCCTGTGGATAACCAGGCTGACATTTGTTTATACCAGAATAAAAGTCTGAGGCTATTTTATTTATATATTTATTTTATGAAAGTCTTGTAAAACTAGTATGAGTATTATTTCAGTCAGACTTCAAAAAGTGATTCCCAGAATTAGGATCAAATTTTCAAAACTCTCTTCCCTTGAATATATTTGAATAAAATTGTTGGTGATGTTGTTGACTTATAAAGTGCAATCATTTTCATTAAGCAGTTTAAGTGTGTTTGGTGCGGAGCTCTTTTGAAAAACCATTCCAAAAACATATGTGTGTTTTCACTGTTGCCCTCCCTTGTTTTATTTGTTATCATACTGCCAGCAAATACCATCATTATCACTCTACTCATACCAAAATATTTTCATATTTTCTACATTTTGATTAGAATACCTTTGGCCTAATTAAAATGTGAAATCAGGATGGATGATAGCAGACCTAGAAACACACTTCAAACACTGTTACAGGCATTTGAGGAAGGGGTCAGAGAAAAAAAACCCAACAGCTCATTAACCTGAGGCTATGAGTGGTCTACCAACCATACAGAAAACTAGCAGCCCTTCTGTCTTTTTTCTTCAAGGAACCTGTGTATTAAACTAATTGTTAAATATAGCAAACAGACTGGCAGTCCCATCACACTATTTTTTGCACATGTAAAATAATGGGTTTATTTGTATATCATTGAAATGCTATCCATATATGTCTTACAAGTGTGCAAGCACTTACCTGCTTCAGAAAAAAATCTTCAATACTGGCCTGAGATTTTAAAGGAGTCTGCTGTAAACTGTCTGTTTAGAAAGAAAGTATAGATACCTTGTTTACAAGCCAGAAATAAGTTAAAATTCATATAGAATGTTTTTCTGATGACTAATTCTTAATAAGTGCTGAGTTGTTTGTTTAAATGACAACATTCTTCAGAAGCATTCTTAAATGTTTGGAATAGGAATGAAAAATATTTTTGTGTTCATTATTTTATGTCACAATTTTCTTTTTCATGTACATATATGTATAAATATATGTGACATGCTTCTCTTTTCCTAAATGATATTTTTTGAAGTTAAGAGTTTTTGTGATGGTCAAAAATTGCTGAGTGAGATTTGTTCAGTACTAACAGATATTGCTCCTTACAGTTCTCATTAAAAATTGGTGATGCAGCACAATCAGTTGGGTGCAACAATGAAGATGATTTCATTCTATTCCCTGATTGGAATTTTTAGATTGTACCAATCCACCGTCCACATCCTTTCTGAGATATAATGTAAAATTACCATAACAAAGGAGAGCACTATATGCACAGAGAACATTGCTATAAGAAGAAATTGAAAACAGCATATAAAATAATCTGTGACTAGAAAAGAATGGGAGGTGGGAGAATGATGGAAATAGAAGAATTAATTTTATCTAACTTCATTTATAGAACAGATAGGCCTATAGTCCAATTTAGTCGTCTATTATCAATTGTCTCCTACCTAAAATAGTTACAGCAGTTTAAATTTTTTTTCTGCAACGGTTTACATGAAGACTCATTTAAAATCCAGAGTGGATTTTGTAGCAACTATTGAGTTTAATTATTAGTAGCATACTAACACCAAAATTATCCATGTGAAATAGAAGCTGGTGATAACTTCTCTGCATAAATTTAAGAAGAGTAATCCTCTGCAGAAGACACCTCCAATCTCTTGGTCAAAATTAGTCCCAAAATTCTAAAATCTTCTTATAGATATTTCTTGTCAAAAAGTATTTTCAATATTGTAGAACTGAGGAGGAGTAACTTGAATTATTTACTACTCTCTCAGACACTTATAACCTTTCTAAAAAACAGATCATATATTGAGCATTGATTTTTACTTTTTTTCCCCCTCTCTAAGATAGAGTTGCAGTAGATTTTCTGTTTAAAAAATACTAGCTGGCTTTGAGTAATGAAAAATGGAAGAATTCATAATGTTTAAAAAAAAAAGTTTTAGAAATGCAAATTGAAAACAACACCCACAGCTCAAATGTTTGTATCACAGAAAAAGACGATTACAGAATTTAACAAGTATGTATTTATTTGCATCATACTGCTCAGAAAAATAGTTGCTTTTTGTAGGATTATTCATGTACTTAAAGCTAAGCGTATCTTTTTGTGCTTCACCAACCATGTGGATTTTAACAAGTGCAAATACTAAAATCTACAACTTGGACAGGGCAACCCTGGATGTTTGCAGAGACTGGGGAATGAGATCCAGAAGAGCAGTGCCATGGAAAAGGACCTGGGGGTCCTGATGGACAGGAAGTTGAATGTGAGTCAGCAGTGCCCTGGCAGCCAGGAGGGCCAACCCTGTCCTTGGGGGGCACCAGGCCCAGCATCACGGGGCAAGGGAGGGGATTGTCCCGCTCTGCTCTGCACTGGGGCTGCCTCCCCTTGAATTCTTGGGCATCAGAAAATAATAAGGATATAAAACTTCTAGAAACTATCCAAAAGAGTGCCATAAATATGCTGAAGGGCCTTGAGGGGAAGCCTTATGAGGAGTGCCTGGGGTCACTTGGTCTGTCCATCCTGGAGAAGGTAGACTGAAGAGAGACCTTGTTGTGGTCTACAGCTTCCTCATGACAGAAAGCAGAGGAAGAGGCACTGAGGCCTGAAGTTGTGTCAGGGGAAGTTTCGCTCAGATATTTGAAAAAGATTCTTCATGTAGAGGGTGTTTGGTCACTGGAACTGACTCCTCAGGAAAGTGGTCACAGCACCAAACCTGGCAGAGTTCAAGAAGCACTTGGACAAAGCTCTCAGGCATATGTGTGACTCTTGAGGTATCCTGTGCAGGGTCAGGAGTTGGACTTTGTGATACTTATGGGTCCCTTCCAGCTCAAGATATCCTATATTCTCTGATTCTAAGCATGCAGTTATCTGAGCTAGTAAGACTGAGTTTTTGTAACTTAATCATCCTTGCCCTCCCATCAAGCAAAAGAAAATGTAACACTTCTGGGGCTGCTTTAAGTTTTAGTCAAAGATTTACATTCCAGAGGAATCCTTGCTACTTCAGTGTATGCCATATCCAGTGACTGAACATAAATTGGTGGTGCCATACATCTGATTTTATTCCAAACAGCTAAATCATGAGTGCAACCAAATCAAAGGAAACCTTTCACTGCCCTCAATTGCTCAGAAATTTGGATTTAAATAAAATCAGTTGGCAAATAGCAGCAAGGGAGGATGCTGTCACATTCTCTTCCATCCTTACTTGTGTTAAAAGTTTATCTTTAATGTATTTTCCTTTTTATTTTTAACAGGAAAAATACATCCATATGATGGAGATGATGAGATACAGTTGTGGTTTGAGTTGTGAATAATCGAATTCAAGTTATGAATTATCTTAATTTAAATCTTTCCAAGATTATTATGCAAAGAAAACTGGATTATTGCTTCAAGGACAGAATTCTTTTTAATTGGAAAATTCCAATTTTTGTTATAACAAAGAGTTCATTATATTTTGGTTGGGTTTTTTTTCCTCAGAATCCTGCATTCTTAAATTGTAGCCAGCATTAATGAATAGACAAACTAAATTATCTTATTATCCTAAATATCCTAAATAACCCAGAATTCTTGGTTTCTTCTAGTTTAGTATATGACAAGGTGATCTAAGAAAATATACAAAGTGATTTGGGAAAGAAAATCTATCAAATGTAGTGTATATTATTTTCATCTTCATAAGCTTTCTACACAACATTGATAAAGTTAAATCAAGGCTTAAAAACTTTCACTTAAATAGTCAAACACAGCACACAACAACAAGTGAAATATAAAATGGCATTTTTAAAGAATAGAAACAGCCTTCCGATGTCAGGGTAATTTTTCCCATAACTGCAATTTCATAGGCATTCTGCATTCCTTTCCTTAATGCTGACAAGGTTGCTTTGGTGCAGAACCACCAAACTATTTAAAATGCCTTGATCAGCCAGGACCATCAAAAGGAAGAGATAACATAGCTAGATTTTTCTAACATGATGTTTTCTTCCAAGTCAAGATTAGTGGGTGTTTGTAAAGAAATAATAGACAACCTAAGCTGTATTTAGCAAACTAAAAAGCTAGGACAGTAATTCATAAATCTTACATTCAAGAGTACATCAAAGACCCAAATCTTCCACAGACAATTCAAGTTATAGCCTTTATTGTCTTCAACTGATTTTATGCAGAAAAGAGGGAAGTACTGTGTAAAATCATGGATGTCTTCACAATACAGATATTATGCTTTAAATGAGAACCAACCTTCCTTCCTTCCTTCCTTCCTTCCTTCCTTCCTTCCTTCCTTCCTTCCTTCCTTCACACTACCCATGTGTCCTGTAAAATCTTTTTCTGCATATGTGAACACTATAATGCATCAAGAAATGTTAGTACCAGCTCTCTCTGTCAGGTTAACTCTGCAAATTGAAGGCAAAATGTTTTTTTTTTTTTTACTGAAGGAGGTAAACAAGGACTCTCTATATGCAGAAACAAATAGGAGTAAAAGCATGTCATTTTCACGATAATGTAAATGGAATCAATGTTACAAAAGGTCTCAGCCTGTCACAATGGACCATTTAAATCCCAAGACAGTGGGAAAAAATACACACACAGGGTAATGTTTCCATTTATATAAATTTAAAAGCATAATACTGGTAATGTATTTGGTTGAATAAATATTCTAACCAAGAGAAGCTTCAAGTGCATCCGTCTTATCAATTGTACCAAATATCTAAACCTGCTTCAAACTCTTAAATACTGAAGACTTTTCCTCATATCAGTTTAGACACATGAAAAAAAGTTTTAACAAACCTTATCAGGTAGTTTGCATCTCATTTTATCTATTTCCTTCCTTGAGAGTGCAATGGAAATAATTATCTGGGTTTTGATTAACTGCTTGAAAAATTAGCTGCTGTTTTTTCTCACTCACTTAAACCTTTCATTCTTGACCTAGATTTAGTAGTCAAACCAGACAATAGCAAGGTTTTTCCTCAGGAAAATTCAACCTGTAGTAGATTTATGACTACGTAAAAAGAGTGTCTATGGCAATTTGGGTTTAAAGGGATTGTCTGTTTCCCTAACTTCTTTTTTTTTTCTGCGATGTTAAGACCAATTTTATTATCAATCAAATAGCAAACTATCAGTGTAGTTTGAATCAGCTGAGAAAAATACAGATTCCCCAAGACTTTGAAATTCATCTCAACTCTAGCCTCAAGCAAGCCTGTTTTTTCCCAACCTGTTCAATCTGTTGACAGAGTCTGGCAGTGGAGTTTTAATTCATGTGATTCTTAGTTGATGTGTAGGAGTCAATGCATATGTATATGATGCAAAACTTTTAGCCATTTTCCAGATTACAGGTCATGCTGGCAGAAAGTGGCATCCTGTAACATGTGTGACCGGCAATAGACTTAGATGGAAGCTGAGATGGGATCACCAATCTAATCTTCACATAATTATTGCAGTTTGAAATGAGGGCCAATACACAGCTTACTTCACCCATTTTCTTCTCTTTTCTTTGCCATGTCCCTGCAGTATTTTATTTAAATCACATGAATATTTAATGCAAGCATCTAATAATTTTTTGTTTATTATGCTTGAGGACAACTCCATAGCTGAAATGCAATGTTCAGAGTCATTGATAGATATTTCTGTAAGATTTTTCAAAAACATGTTAGCAAGTTTTGGTCTGAAATAGATTGTTATTGTAGGAACAGGCAGATTGTACTGCGCAGGATCAATGTACAAATGTCTGTCCCTGTACAAAACAGAAGGCAAAAAGCCCTACAGAATTCAGTTAAAGGAAATCATCAAATTTTCTCTCACATTCGTAAATCCAAAAGCCAGTCTTAGTGCAGAAAAGCTTTTGACAACATTCAGTTGCAGATGAAGTTGGGTTTCTTATATTTTGTTTAGAAGAGAGCATTTCCTGTTGGCAAAAGATGGAGAGAACAGAAAGTTTCTGTGACTGATGGAACCGATCCTTTGGAAAGTGCATATTTGGACAGATGCAACAGGTAATTTGGAGACGAAGTGAGATAAATATACTCAGGATATTTTCTGAAGAAATCTAGCCTAGCCATTTGGAAAAACACCAGGAGGAATATGAGGTGGATAAAACTGATCTTTAAAATCATTCCACTGTTTTTTTGTATCAGATAAATCCATTATTTTGAGTTCTGTCCAAAAGAGAAAAAGATTGTCATTTTTTAGTAGACAGTATTAAAAAAAAAAAACACCTGGAAATCTTCTTTTCAGGTATATGTTCAAGATGGTATCAGAAGTTCAGATTAGGTCATAGCAATTGAGAGAAAATTTTCAGAGCCGGCAGTTCACCTCTTTACTGCTCAGTTTTCTCATCTTTATAATGGGAGTAGGGGACAGTATTTAGCTTGTGACAAACATAGAGTTTTACATGTCTTCAATGAAGGCAGCCAGTAAGTATGAAGGATTGCCTCAGTTTTAGCAGTGCAGTAACTGAAGCTGAGAAATATTTCAGTGAGTTGATAATAGTGAAAAGGAAAGTGGTTTTGTTTCTTTGTGGTAAATTCTTGCAGTGGTCATGGTAGCAAAATGGGACTGCCCCCTCTAACAATTCAATTTTTACCTTCCTTAAAGTAATGAAAAACTGTTTTGTTCCTTCTCTGGTTCTTGCTTCACGTTTTAAGCCATTTTTCATGCTCACTGTACTGGTCTCTAAATTTGTTCTCTCTCAGGCAGTTTAGGATGATTTTGAGTGTTTATGCACAAAGCAGAGGAAAATGTTGATTGGGCTTTTTGTAAGTTACAGTGAATTTGAAATACTGAGGACAGAACAAACGTTTTTACTGGTAAACTGTCCAAACATGATGCAGAAATCATAGAGGGTGTGTGTGGAGTGCAAGTAATACCAATGTATCTTTTTCCCTCAAAGTGTATTATATCACCAGAGGGACACTTTAAAATCAAACCCTTCAAAGTTTTCAGCTATTTTAGTGGCATGCACATTTATGGCTAGCAATTAAACACAGAAATTATGGATAGAATGCAATTGGAAGTGAAAATCTAAAAAGTCTGCACTGATCTAAAAAGACAGCCTGATGCAAAGCATTATCTCCCAAAGGCCCTTATGTCTACGTAGTTTTGAAACATACACTAAACCAGCTGCCAAACCTGGCTTTTAAATAGAGGCTACAAAAAAGGTGTTCTGCATTTTCAGTGCATGCTACTTTACAAAGGAGAGAAGAACTGTCTGGCTGCCATATAGTACAGCAAAAGTGAGCCAGCTTGCAAGTGATTAGAATAATGAAACTGGAAAGGATTAGCTACATTATCCAAACATGAAGCAATAGGCTAGTCAAACTAATCCCTGAGGAATAGTTAAAGGAAACAAATGACATGATAGACATAAGGTTACTTCTCAGTAAGATAGCATTAGAGCATGTGGTACTGCTCGCATATTTTCTGAAAGCATGTGCAAGATATGCAAGCAGGGAGAAGGTAAGCCGATGTGTCTGTGTGACAATATTGAGCTACTTTTATTTCAGATTCTGCATCTTATCTGACTTTTAGAAATAATTAAAATGTTATTAGACTGACTGATATCAATGGAACATCCACATCCTGTGGAGTCCTTAATTGCAGGAAAAGAAGGGTAATGATCCAGGTTTTAATATGACTGTGTCTATTGTGCCCTGTTGGATGAATTCATTATACAATGAGTGAATATTTTTTCCTCATATTTAATTATTTTGAAACTGCAAGAAGTAATTCCAGTGCTAATCAGAACATTTATGCTTTAGAAGAGTAAATCAGCGCCAAATATTTATTTCATAAAAACTCATCTCATGTGGAAATGATGCCCCAGTTCTATATTCATATATTTCCAAATTTCTTTCCATAGAGAAATTTGAGTTATAAATTGTTAGACTTACTGACATTGAAAAACATGAAAACAAGGCATACAGTGAGCTTTTCTTGAAGACCTAATTGAAATTCACAAGGGTAAAAGAGAGTCCTTCCAAATTCATATATATGTTACCTTTAGGAATGGAAAGCAGGGGAAAGGGCAGCATTCCCATCGAAGTTACCATGTGTGCATGGAAGGACTTAGGGCAAAACAAAACTAAGTTGTGTCTGATCATCCTTTAGATGACCTCAGGGTGCCCTGCAGGTGTGGTCTTCAATCTAGGAGGGAGAAGGTCTCTGGCAGAGCTGTAGAACTCTACTCAACGCACACCTTGCATGAACCAACTTACATTCACTCATCTCATGTAGTGAGACCAAATGGCCGTCCTTCTTGCCCTTCAAGCCCAGCAAAACACATCACTCATCATACAGTTCTTGACTGCAGAAGGGAGTTTTAAGGAATATGGAATATCAAGTATTATGCTGCACCAGAGTCCTCAGTGGTTTAAAGTATTTCTGACTGCATTTCTAATAGGATAGGATATTTTGAATATGATAGGATATTCTGAAGGATATCAAAGATCTTCAATGGATGATTATTAATTACTCTGCCTAAGAAGTTTCTTAACCATGATCAATTTGTTACTGGCTTCTGAGCTGTCACTTGAGAGTGCACAATTTTACCACATTTTTCCTCAGTTTAATGAGGTGCTGATTACTCTCATTGTTCATATTCAAATCTCATCTTGTTAAAGATCCAATAATCAATTGACTTCAATAACGTTCTTTGACAATGATTTCCCTAGGTTAATTGTATGTGCTATCTAAAAAGTATTTCCTTTCACTTTTTATTAGCTGTTTTATAAAAGTATTTTTGTAACCTCATAAGAAGAGTTGAATTTGGGAAGAGCTTATCAGATTCTGAAGGAGTGTAATCATCCATTCCTAACCAAGTGATATATTAGATCATTTATTTGTGGCAAGACAAACATTTCAATAGTGCTTATTGTTTCCTATAATGAAAGGTTTAAATCTTCCTTTAGGTTCCTCTGAAATTTAATTTTTGTGGATGGAGACAAGCCAGCTTGTGCAAGAATTTTTTTTTGTCAGGGCTTCAGAAATCCCAAACTATTAATTATATTTTTCCACGCTCTAACTCTATGTTGTGAAAAAAAAGAGGAAAAGGAAATCCAGTACAATAGAAGCTTTCATGCTCCTTACCTTTAAAAACAATAAATTCCTTCCCTTTTGCAGGATTATTTATTGAGCTGTTTAGTCACTGGAAAAGGATTTTGTCATATACTCTACACCACTCATGAACACTGCATCCTATTGTATTTATGAATTTACATTTGGTAGAACTACACAATACAAATGAAATGTTTCTTTCCTTGACCAAGTTAACCTCAGAAATGCCCTTTCTACAGGAAAACTTAGATTCCCTGGATGTATGCTAAAAGCCCGTGTGACTTCTGTGTGAATCCCTTCTACCTACATTTAAAAGGATTTTTGCAGGGGAATATAGTTTATCTTAGTTAAGAATGCCACTATGTTACTGAAATATATTAATTGCAGTACAATAGATTTATATTTAATTAATATAGTTAATATTATTGGTATATAGCAATAAAAGTCTTTATCCTGCAGTCCTTGCTTAGATAGCATTCATACTATCAAACAGTACAGCTTCCATGGCTGTGACACCATAGCTCCTGCCTGCTGTTGAGTTTTCAGTCCAGGAAAATATGTGCTTTGTGTTCTCATCTCCAATGCATTTGGAGGTCATGGACAAAGGCCTGAGCAAAATTTTCTCTGAGAAAATCAATAATGATTTATGATATCTGACTTCAAAAAATGTTGTTTCATAAAAGTGATAGACAATAAAGCACTAATCTACCAAGATGACTCTGGGTTCCAGTTCACCCTTTATTTTATTTTCCAGCAGCCAAAGCACTATACAGTGAAACAGCTATTGGGTTCTCTGGAGAAGTTGCCTCATTTTTCAAACACACTGTATTCATCAGCAAGCTGGCGATTTCACAACCTGTTATGAAATTATTCAGAAAATACTATTGGAATATTCAGAAACTGTTACTCATTCAGCTGGGCTAATGGCTCAGATCCTGGAAGGCAAAGTAATTTGACTCCAAAAGTTTAAAAAGGAATATAATGACACATAAACTAATCTCAGGATTTGAAGGCACAAACCATGATTTTTACACCGTTCAGTCTGACAGTGCTGCTATTAGTGGTGTAGAGTGGGCAAGGGAGCAGGTGTTTAAGAAGATTGCAAACAGCAATATTTTTTCTTCTTCCACCTGAAAGAAGAGTGGTTTATTCAGAGAAGACTGCCTGGGTAGTTCCTCATAAAATTTCATAAATTTTTTTATTCCCTAAAGAACTGGGTTTATTCACAATTCAGAACTGGGCATGAATGAGTCATTGCTACCCAAAAACTGCAGAGGACCAGGAAATTCATTCTTCAGTTATGTCTGCTAAAAAGTTTGCCAGGAGTACTTTGGCCCACACATATGTACATCTGTGTCTGTTTGAATGTACATGACTCAGCCTGCGCCTTTATAACCGCTCTTCTCAGGATTGCATTCCATCCTTGCCATGTTGTCTCCCAGTTACTATTTTCCTCAGTTTTACAATGGGATATATGCTTGTGATACTTATCTATCTGTGCACTAATAAGTGCTGGACTAATTAGCCTAGGAGGAGCATTATTTTGCTAGAATTATATCACTTGCAGGATTCACATCTACCTCTTTCCAGTGCTAATCCATGCTTCACAAAGATACTTTTCGTACTTTGGTGTGACAAAATACACCATTTTTGCCATTCTTTCACACCCCTGTGATAGATCTTTCATAAAAGGAAAGAGGCTCACAGGTTGCAGCAGTGGTTTGTAAAGTTCTGGCACAGAGCCTGACTCATCTCACTCTCTTCCCCAATAAGAAAAGGATCCTTCTTTCATATGGGAAGAAAACTGCATGACTCATTTTTCTGGGTGTCTGACTGTAATGTAGGTGCATCCTACCAGCTGTTCAGCTGGCTCAATGGTAAGACTGAGCACAATTGTGTCCCTCCATTCTCCTTGCTTTTAAGTGTGGACTCTGAGTGGACTGTAGGATCTGCCAAACTGGCAGGTTGTGCTAGGGGCAGCACACTGTCCCTCTGTCCTATTAAAGGCTGAGCCTTCGAGTTTGAAAGTGTTTCAATGCTGACCACAGCTCATTTTGTCAGTTATTAAAGCATATACTTTCCCATTTCATGTCAGATTTTCATGCTAACCAGCAGAATGAATTTGAAGCAGTGAGCTTCCTCTGACAGTGATGTCAGACACATAAACAGGATCCTTACTCATTGCAAGGTAGCACTGGTCTTCCTGGTTTCCCTAATTCTCCTTTTCACATATGCTCTTTAGGTGCCAGATAAAAGCAGGCATAATTCCATAAACTGTAAATATGTTGCCAGAGTGTTGCAACTCCTCATTTAGAAGACCTCACAAAACTTTCTATGGCTGTACCATGTGATCTTATCAAAATTCGTTGCATGAAGTGTAAGCAGTGTTCATAGATGTATGTGTGTATAATAAAAAAAATTAGTATTACTGCTATTGCCTGTGTCTACACCTTTAATTTAAGTTTTACAACCTAATTCTTTCCTGAGAGCAAGGAAGAAATAGCCTCCTTACCTTTCACATAAAATCTGAAAGTCATGTGCGACACATGACCTATCTTTAAATAATATATTAATTCACCTCACTGACTGAGACAGGCATTTTACATTTACTTTATGTGTTATGTCAATGCAACATATTAAAACATCCATGAAAACATGCTGTTTCTATGCAGAAGGTAGGGCAAAATTTCTAAGAGGTAAACACCAGGTGAATGTCTGGAGGTATTGATAATATTTCCCTGATATAATGGCATTTGATTATTTATGTCATAAGCTAGATCCTTCCAAATCAGTGCAGAAAGTCTCCTGAAAGAGGTCTAAGTTTGCAACCTGATGCTGTCATTTATAAACTATTTTTGACTACATTTATGTCTAAGAGACTTATTCACAGCTCTTGGAACAGGTGATGCTTTAACACATGCAATTTTTTTCTTCAGCAGTCTTTATTATTAACTTATTATTACTGGTTATGCAGCAAATAATGCCTATACTTAAGACTGACTAACAATCTCCGCAATAAAACTCATGCTTATTATACTGTTAGATTTAAACTGTTCAGGATGAAGAGAAGTTTCTTATGCCAGACAGCTGTCTTAGGTTTTGTTTCGGGAAAATTTCACATGCAAAACGTACAGTTCTTTCCAAGAAACAAGTTAAGGAAAAAAACCTACTCTTTTGCACACCAGGAATCTTCACTGGAACATAGAGCAATGGGAAATCAGGAAAAAGTACAGTTTGTGCACTAAATACAATCATACTGGGCAATGTAGACAACTTTGATGCCATGACAGGCCTTTTGGATATCTGATATTTCAGTTGCCTGTCTGCAGGATCTCTTTGGAGTGAAATGTGGCTCTTGATTGGCTCAAACATTTGGGTTCCTTCCCAGTGGGTGCAAAAGGTGTGAGACCAGTGCCACCTGTGGAAGAGAGGGCTGCCCCATGAGGGCAGCGAACAGGGTTGCCATGGGTGACAGCCAGGCTGGCAGGTCAGTTCCACACCAACTGGCCTGACTAAGAGATCAGGACAGGGCTGGCAGTGGCTTTTGAGGTCAGTCTCAGCCCAAGGATCACAATCACTTGGAATCAGGAGGTAAATGGCTGTGGTGCAGCTCAGGCAAGGACTTCCAGTCAGAGTGGGGAGCGTTTGACAAGGCCCTTTGCAGCACTTCCTCCTCCCAGCTTTGACCAAGGCATGGAAGCACAGGCAGCCAAAGCTCCTGAAGGAAAGAGGCCACTGACCCAGCAGGTACACTCAGAGCCTTGCCAGTGTCTTGACTAACCTCAAAGAGGAGGTGAATGCAACCACCAGGCTCCTGGCCACCCCTGGGGGCTTGGACACCTCCCAGTGCCACCAGCAAGGGTCCCCTTGAAGTGCCATGCTTCAGTGAGGCCATTCTTAGACCTCCCTTGCCTTTGGATGCTCTGTGGCTCTGAGGTTTGCCCCTTGGCACTCCATTCACCTTTCTGCAAGCACGGACACTTGCACTGCCAGCACACAACATTTCCTCCTGGCAGAGTTTAGCTATCTATAGCTGCTTATTCTGCCTGCACCACTACCCCAAGAATGTCCTTGGTCCTTAATGAAAACCACAAATTCCACTTTAAAAGTATGTCTCTTTCATGGAGAGGTGAGGCAAGAAAATGAACTTGCAGAAGAAACTCAAAGGCTTGTAACAAAGAAGCAAGGGTTTCAAGAAAGGAAAAAACTATTTTATTGATAAGGCACTTAAGAAGTCCCTTTGGGAAATTGCTTCCTACCAGAATACCAATATGAGGCTAGAGAAGTCACTTCAGCTTTTTACAGCTGACTGCTGAATATACTTTTAATTTTGTTATCTACTTGATAGCTTTCAAATTTGTAGAATGGCTTGGTCTCACAAATATAACTCTTTCTGATTTTAAGGTCATAGGTAACATTGCAAAAAATATGTAAAGTGATAGAAAATAATAACTGTGAAACTGGGATCTAAACACCTTATTCTGGAATACAAAATTCATGGAAGTTGACTCCTTAAACTAAATCTTCTGTTGTTTAGTTTAATTCTCCTAAAAAAGTATAACAAATAGTACCACTCCATGCAAGTATTTTAAAGCTTATTTGCATTAGATTTGTGGAACACTTGTGAATATTTTAAGAACAACATTTCATAAGAAATTAATTTCATTAAGAAATTAATGTTTCATAGCAAAGTTCATAATTCTCTACTCAACTCTGGTTTAGTGACAGGCTGTAGATAAGCTTGCTGGCACACACTCCTTGGAGGTACAAAGACAACCTGAATGAACAAAAGACTAAGCTGATGAGGTAACTTGGTAAAGTGAATTCCAAAACTTTGTATATTAGTCCAGACCTATCACGTTCTCCTCACCCAGTCCATTAAATCATTTTCATTTTGTCAGAGATGAAGAAGATGTTTTGAAAGAGGAAAAGGCTAAGGCAATAAATTGCTTCCTATTCAATCCAAACCATTGTATGATTCTCTGATTTTTTTACTGGTACTTATTTTTGGTTAGCCCACCAGCAGAATATCATAGAAGGGTTTGTGTTGAATGAAATCTTTAAAGGACTTTATGCAAAAGTTCATTGCACCCAGCATCCTCAGAAAACAGATTCACCAGAAGTTATAGAAGAAGATGGAGGTTACACTGTAAGACTAAAGGAGAAACAAGTACTATATCATAGGGAATTGAAAGACAGGAGTCATCTGGGTAAGTTTCATTCTCATTTCAAAATCAGAATTTAGACAGGTCTAAATAGTCTGGTCAAGATCTTTACTCTAATTTTCATCTGTTCTAGATCTCCTTTTGTCATGCTGTTGACCACAGCTTTAGTTGGGTACTGACAATGGTGATAAGAGTGCTACTTTAGCTTATTAACATCACTTTTTTTATTAGGGCTATACTTCGAAGTTCTAGGCCTTGATTTGTCAACAATCAAAAGTTACTTTAACTTTTAGCACATTTTTGTTACTCAAAACTGGTTCTTAATGCAAAAGCAAGCACTTAATATTGGCTTAGATTTATGTTTAGATGCTTTGCTGAATCAGGTCCTAAACAATGATACCAAATAACTATACTAGGTTATCTAGGGCATTATAAGTGCCTTTCTTATTGTTGTGATGCCTGGCGAGGCTACCTAGGACAGAGGCTAGACAGAGTTAGAGAATAAAGTAGGTATTTAATAAAGTCCTTTAAAAGACACCCCTTGGGCAGTGCAAAAGCCTGGCAGAGGCTACACCCAAGATGGACTACAGCCATGAGTTTTCTCAGATGAATATAATTTGGGTCTATTTGCATATCAGAGGTTAATTGTCCAATTATAGCTTCAGGTAATGAAGTCACATTTCCCCACTTGCCTCTCCCCCTGATTCACTTCCGTTTATGCTTTCTGGGGCCTGAGGTAAATGATGTGACCTTGTTTCCCAGGCCCAGAAGGATTGTTTAGTCTCCCAAACTGTGATGAGAGCTTACTAGCATTTTGTGTAGAGTTCAGAGTTGTACACTAATGCAATACAGAATCTTAAAAATATAAAACCTAAAAAGGCATCAATTGCTTCCTAACCTTTCTAATGTTTCATTTGCCTCTTTCCTTTCCCTTGCAAAGCTCTGTATCCTGGACCTTACATTGTTTCTCTATATCATGATTTGTTCATTGTTTATTTAGCTAGGCTATTGTCTAAGCTATATTAAAATTGTCCTTAGAGACAGGGTGACACCCATAATGCATGTATCCTTATTACAGCTAGAGGCACAGCACAAAAGCACTGCTAATTTATTACAACAGACAGTGTAACCATTGAGCCCAGTTCAACCTTGACCAGAGGACCCAGATGGTTTAGCCATGCAAAATATGGCTCATTTGTATCTACCTATTTTGTATTCACAGCTGATGTATAGCTATTGAGATTATGTGGATATAAGGGAATAATAGTTATAGGTAGAAATGGATGAAGTGTCTTTAAATAGATTAGCTTTCATAGTCAAAGCTTTTTCCTTTAGGATCAGGCTTTTACAAGACGACTGTAGTCATTTAGCTGATACTGAAGAAAGCACAAAGGGGAGCATGAGATGAAAAGGAGGGAACAGCTCTAAAGCAGTAAAATGAGGAAAGGTACAAATATCCTGATTGGGACAATTATTTACATCTTGTTTATCATCACTGATATCTGTAACCAAAAGGCAGACTGCAGAAATCTGGAAAAAAAAACCCCAGAATTTTGTCTTAGATTTATTTGGACTAGAGCAATATGTGGAAGAAGAGCCTTAAATCTTACCTATATAGGGCTTATTATTTGCCCTATTAACATTTTCAAAATCAGTTACTGCTTTTCTTTACGCTACCTATATTCAAATATCTTCTGCTATCCAGTCTAGCCCAAGGAAAGAGGAACAAGAATGTTGCCAGGAAGGGAATATGGCCTGGAACCAAGGGGTATCACCTCCAAGGAAAATATAATGAATTCCTATGTAAGAAGCATAGAAACTTGTTGGTGGCAGAAGCAGGGAGAACCTGGAAGGCTGAGGAAGCTGCCTGATGCCAAATTACACATGAAACCAGTACTCAGTTCTCAGCCACAGACTGCTGGATTTTTTTTCAGAAGTCCTTTCACATTGCTCTGGATGGCAGCTTTAAATCCAGGAAAGCTGGGAGATAAGAGGGCTAGAATCTTTACATATAATGAGGGTACCTGCAGATATTAACATATGGAAAAAAAAAAAAAGGTAAGTTCCACCTTACTGCAAAAAATATTTTACTTTCCTATAAAAAGGGAAAAGGAAATATCCGAAAAGAATTAGATTTCCAGAGCTGGGAGTAGTAGCAGCTTTCATGTTAAAGAGCCCATGACATACGGAGAGAGTTAACCAAAGTTTTATGCACTAAGCGTGAAATAGGAAACTGAGTGCTCACAGTCACTGGTTAAGATCCTCTTATCTCACTGTGGAAATAAACTGAACTTTATATGTTTCTCTTGCTGGCAGGGCAGCCTTCTATGGTTATCAGAAATGCAGAGGAAAGTCTAGCTAGCCATTTTTTTCTCCCCTTTGGCTTCTGTGCAACAACTGTAGCTGATTAATCCAAGTCAAAAGAAAAATCAGCAAGTATCATAGATTAAATGAGAATAAATTGTTGTTGCGTACCCTTATATCTCCTCCCTTTTTATGGAGTTTTGCTATTGCAGAAATATGGGATTTTCTTGTTTACTATACGTCACAAATCTGTGCTGCTGTGATTGCTGTAAAGCTGGGCATGCTCTTTTTATAAAAAAAGAACTATATTAAATCACTCTACCTACAGGCTGCTTTTGTTTTTACAAAAGAAGAATTGACAGCACTTTGAAGATGAGATCAAACTTCACCCTTCCTAAATGCTTTAACCACAGCTGACTCATTTAAAATTGGGGCAGGTTAAAGCAGCAAATGGTTCACAATTTCAAGATGGCCTTTGTCTTAGCCTTCTTGGAAAGCCCTGGTAAACCTGTTCTCTTCCCTGTGGCAAGGTCACAACAAGCTTGTTTCTCTTTCTTCCAGTAAGCTTGTTTCAAACTTATTTTTATCTATGCTTTAAGCTTTTAATCCTCCTTTCCCTTCTCATCTTGAATAAGGCCTAAGTCCTCAAATACAATGAAACCAAACTTTCAATGTTTGAATGCCCCTCTGCAATCCCTTACAAAGGGTTTGTCTTCACAATTAAAGTCAGACAAGTTAGAAAGCTGCAGAGCAGGTTTACCTTCAGATTTTGGTCATTTAACAAGAGATTGAATGATACAAACTGTTTCAAATAATCCTTTGAATACAATTCCTAAAACAGCCAAGCAAATTGGAAACTTCAGGTAAATCCAAACAACAAATAAGCTGGTATCTAGACCAGCAGTGACCATTGCTAATTCTGGGAGCCCTTTGACCTTTTCGTTCAAAGTGCTACTGCTATGCAGTATCTTTTACAGCTGAAAGAGCACATATTAGGACAAAGAGCAGAAGGAAGGCATTTAATATGATCTAATACACCTGGGATGCAATGTCTAGATGCAAGAAATCTGAGAGCAATAAAAGGTGAATGAAACAGCTAAATTAGTTTCAAATTTGTGTACAAAAACATTGTTAGAAAAACTAAAGAAAGAAAACAGAAAAAAGAAGATGGGACAGCAGGCAGACCAAGAAGATTGAAAGATAACATCATAGCACAGAAATTCTGTCATCACTCTTCCAGTTTAGATATTTCTTCATTCTAAAAGTAATTGACCAGACGCTTGCTCCAGCCTTGGAGAACAACATCAACAACACAAAAAAATGAGTCTGCCTATGATGAAGGAGTCTGCTGATGGAATTTATAGACTAGACCTGATCTGTGCTACAATTCTAGCAAAAGAACATTTCTAACTACCCTCCTAAAAAAAACCCAAAAAAACAACAAAATAAAAAAGCCAAACTCAGATTTCAGAAAGGTCATCTAATTTCTCTGCCTTGATTTTTAATTTGGAGCTAGGTTATCATAGGATAAAATGAGAAATGATGCACACTTCTGTTGTATGGGTCAGGACTCATGATCACGCTGCCCAGTTTTGCATGACAGAATGGAAGGGAATAAACTGAAGATTAGCTTTTCCCCCTTGCCTAGTGAGAGCTGAGGACAAACATGCTCAAACACACAGGGACATGAGATGATGAATACTAGGCTGACCAAAAAGTTTGGGATGGGTTCCTTCCCTGCCTTTTTCTCACGCTCATGTCTTCTTCTACCTGTCTATCAGACTAGGAAATTTTCTTTAACTGTAGTTTCAATTAGCAAGTAAAATTTCCTTGTGCTACATCCAAGCAGAGCAGACTGTGTTTTCACAATATGTTTGTCAAAATGCTACTGTATTCTCTGGAATGGCCCAAGACTATACACTATTCAAAAATAAGAGAATTTCACATTTCTTTTCTGTGGAAAGGGACTGGAAAGTAACCAAGACTGAGACAGAATTTTGTTCAATTTACCACAGACATTGACAGTTTCTTGAATCTGAGGAACATCTAAGTATCAAAAAACCACCAACTTTCTCATGTGGAAATTTGTCTTTGCTTTAAAAAAAATCCCCAGAACCCCAAAAGCACACAAGAAAATACCCCCCAAATACGGATAACAGAAACCTTTAGATCATGGTCTGAAAGTAGTAATTGCAGAAATGGAAGACTAATCTAACTCTAACACGGCCGAATTACTCCTGTATGTCATTGAACTTGCTCACAAAATCAAGAATACATTTTTTTCACATATGGCTGATGTGGACCTGCAGTTTACGTCTATGTTAGGATCCGATTATTAAGAGACGCTTCTGCATGAATTAAGGGGCAAATGAGACCGTAAGCCTAAGTCAATAGTATGGATTTTATTTAACAGTAAATATGAGATAGAGAGATAGAGATGGCGGGAGAGGAAGGGGAAGAGAGAGAGAGACAGATTAAGCAGAGACATCACCCCCATGTGGAATTCTGCACGTCTTGCACGTCCTTCTTCACCCCAGTGTGCTCGGTGGTGGGGGTCCCAAAGTGATCTTCTGGAAGTATCTCTATATCATATAGTTCAAATCCCTGAATCCATGGGGTGTACATGCTGTTCCCACAAGATTTGTGTGGGATGTGTGTAATGGCTGCTTCCTTTCTCACCATTTGTCATGGTGGGAATTTTATCTGGAAGGGCTACCAAGATCTGCCTCATCAGGCTTGGCATCTTCCTATTGTTGCTCTCTACACGTCTCCCACAGTCTGCACAGTGGAATCTTGTCCAGTATGCTAATTCTAAACCTTTCACCTTCATGTAGGCCAGAAATTAACACCTTCCTGTTTGCCATCTGTGGTTATCTTAAGTTTCTGTTGTGGTAGCTTATCTTGTGGGAACTTCCTCCTTTGACAGTGTTTGAGGCAATTCATTTTGCTTCTCTTAATCCTGACACTCTGCTATTGCTACAGCTACCGATAGATCTTCTGTTTATACAGATGTGAGAACTATTAAAATATGTTATTTTTGTGTGGAAATGTGCTGGAAAAGTCTGCACATTTTTCATCATTTTAAGTTACATTTTGAAATGGCTTCAGTAGTTTTATGCTTCTTAGCATCCTGAAGAATTTTACTAATGGTTAGTAAGATCATACTGTTATCTCTTAGTGTTCTATTTCTATAATAAATGCAAGAGATCTAGAAATCTCAGCATGTGTTTGTTGAGGCCAGAAAGTTCTCCTTTCATGGACTGACAAGAGACACTGCTTGCCTGATGTTTATACTGACTGTGGAGCTTTGTGAATTACATTCATTTAATTGAATCCTTTTTTTTTTATTTATTTTATTTCTGAGCCACTTTAACTTCTGTCATTGCTGCTCTTTTACATTACAGAGGGGTTTTTATTGTCTGCAACTCACATCACCTCCTCTTTTGAAATTCTTTTTTGCTTTAATTTATTTTAAAGTTGAAAATTTCAGCTATAAAGAATCAATAAACAATTATAGCCATTATTTTTTTAGCAACTCTACTATATTGAGAAGACAAAAAGATTACCTTCATTCTGAAACATATTTACCCATTTCTAGTTTCAAGAAAATGTAAACATCATTTAAGAATTTATCATTCTTGGATAATTTTGTTTTAATGGGTCAATATATTAATGGCTTGTATTATATATATGTATGCTATTTTTTTATGCCACCCTCTTACATAGGTATTTAAGAAATGTAAGTTGCAATGCTGTCCTAAGATACAAAATTTTTCTTCTGTTTTTGGATTGGATTGGATTGGATTGGATTGGGTTGGTTTTGTGGGGGATTTTTTTGGTTTGGTTTGGGTGTTTGCTGTTGTTTTCTGGGTTCATTCTGCTATCCTTTTGTTGTTGTCGTTGTTGTTGTGGCTGTTTTTGTTGTTCTTGCTTTGGTATGTTTTGGGATATTTTGGTAACTTTACAAATAAATTCAAAGATCAATTGTAAATTCTATTAGCTGTGGGCCATATGCTGAGGTCCTGAAGTCTGTAAATCCTACACCCTGTACAGCCCAGGGAAGACTCACTAATTACATCCTCTGTGTAGAAGATGACTAAAAAGAAACAGGAATCATTGTCCTATTGCTGTAGACGCTGACTGAGAGAGTTCCCAAGGTTCAGAGAGAGTAGGAAAAGAAATATATTCCTGCATGGAGAGTTGTCCACAGTGCTGCATCTAGAGCTGTGGCTGAGACAACTCATTTTCTGCAGTTTCACTTTGGCAATCTGAATGAGGCAAGCAGTCCCAGATGCAATTCATGTGACTAAAGTTTTATTCCACACCTTACAGATTTTTGTGATCTTACCTAATGTCTGCCAATTGCATTAATTCCCCATCTTGTCAATTGTCACAGTATGTGGAGACAAGAAAGATCAAATCATACCATTATTACTGAGTCTGAGCGAGTGGTAGAGGTTAGTGGCACATGGGGCATTACAGTGATGGGAATTATAATTCTAATCAATGGTGTCCAGTGTTTGTGAAACTTTCCGAAATACAGTTAGAAGACATATTACACTGTCCTTATTTTGATGTTAGTGGTGTTCTTTAATTATATTTCTTCTCACAGATGAGGTCACAATACTCCTTTTCTTCCAATATTGAGGTCATCAGATTCCCACATCTACCACTACTGTAGTAACTAGGCAAAGATTCCTGTTGACTGTGACAGCTCTACAAGGCAAGGCTGGCTGTTTTGCTAGCTGCTAAGGCACCCTCCACTAGAACATCTTCCTCTCAATTCCTTATAAATTTTTCAAAATCCTAGAAGTTTTATTGAGAAAAATCACAAAAATTAATGGGACACAGAATATAACTAAAGCCCCACCAAGATTCATCTGTGACTGTCACAGAAAGAGGACTTGTTATCTCAGGTTGGCATCCTTGCTGTCTCCATTTCAGGAATATCTCTGCTTATCTGTTTATTCTTAACAGACAAAGGTAAATAGCTGATGTCATTTTTGTGCACTGACTAAATCAACATCTGTGAACACAACAATATGGAAACAGAGGCAATCATTTCAGTGACCATTACATGATAGTATGTTCTTCTGTTCAGCAGGACTAGCATGTTAATACTTTTTTTTTGTTTGCAGCTCCTTGTTGCTTTTGTTTGATTTGGTTATTTTTTTATTATGTGGGAAACAGAATATAAAACACTTTTAGTAGCACAGTTGATTTCTTGTGCGTATGCATACAAAGATTCAGTCTTTGATAACATGTCACATTTTTGTTTTTCCAGCAGACATCTGGTATAGGAGCTGTAAGATTCTCTTGAGAGCAATAAAATTTGTGTAGAAAGGTTGTGTACTGGGCATACTGGGAATCATGAAGTGGATGAGGGAAGGGATTGGAAAGACAAGGGAGATCCTTATATCTTAAGCAGTTGAGTGCTGACATGGAACTGGGCCTTGTATCTGTCTCTGCCACAGCATTCCTGTATGCTGCTAGAGAAACTGCCTAAGCTACACTACTAACAATATTAGATGTCCTTTATTGTTGGAACCCAGGGGGTTCCTGTGGCATCTCAGAATGACCCCAACCCTGGTCAGGAGGCTTTTCAGCCTTGACAGAGGTGTTGGAGACCCTGGATTGATACTAAGAATGCCTGTGGCTTTGATTTTAATCCATGAGACAAATTACTAACTTATAGGAAGAATTGCAAGTCACCAGAATTTAAAGAATGGAATAGCAGTAATTATAGATGAAAAGGGAAAGGATTTGGACCCATGTCCCGGGGGGTTTAAGATTCTGGACAGGGGGATCTAGGAGTCAAGATGGAGAATTTTTACACGTGGCATGTTATCTCTTCTTCTTTTTCTTCCTAACCTCCATCTTCTTGGTGATGTTGGCACTTTTGGATTGGTTTGTCAGAGAGATGGACAATGTAATGTAAGGGTCATGGATTGGAAATTAATGGTAAACATTGAATATGTAGCTGATAGTATAAAAGAACAGAGCTGACCTGGGGTGGGCACAGTGTGCCTCAAACTCCCTTGTAGGGCCACAGTGTGTCTCTGGATGCTTGCTGTGTCGACCTTGGCAGGGCGGAGAAATCTACTTTTGATAAGGAACTAATAAACTGCCTTGAGAACATGAACTAATGACTCCAGACTACTCCTTCAGCAAGGCAGGTTGGAAAACTGGATTTTTTACACACTGTGGGAGTTGCCCAGGACAGGGAAGTCTCCCGCACTTTATGAGTCCTATATGCATATTCTTAAGATGCTGATTTGCACACGTGACGGGTACCTAAAATTGCAACTGAAGCTACAGGAGCCATGCAAAAAAAAATTGTTACCTAAAATCCCCAAAATTCTTTCAAAACTTGAGTGTTCTGTTTTCTTCACCTGGGTACTCAAAATTAGTAGACATTTCTAATGTTTTGTGGTTTTTTCACCCTTAATTCTTAATCTGTATAAGGGAATAGTGGAATTTCTTCACATAAATGGTTTCCATGGAAAGAAAGCAGTTCTTCAGATATCTTGAGACAATATTCCCTCAGAAAGAGCACAAGGAAATTAATATACCTGGCCTTAACAGAAGAAATTGAAAAGAGTAATTTTGTTAAAATTATTAAGATACAGTGTGAAAAAGCAAATGAGGCAGACTTCCTGCAAAAGTTAAATAATTTTATTGTGTAATTAAATCCCACATTGACACACATATGTCTCAATGAATGAACTAATTTTGCACAACAAACCCTAATTTTTGCCCCTTCTAACTTAGTTATGAATTTTGTTTTCCAATAATAGCTTTTGTGTGAGAAAATGTCTCCATAATATAGCATGGGCTGATCCTAATACTGATGCTCTTTTACTTGAGGTCATCATAGTAAATACTCACCCCTGAAAGAGCATCAATAATTACAAATTAACTCTGTTTACTAAGTCTCAATACTTTCATAGTTCATATCACAGCCAGAATATGTTTTAATTATATGGTGTAATAGTTTTCCTCTGCAGAGGTAATAACTCTTGTTCAGAGCTCTAGAGCCTGTAGCCCACATTTTGACATGGATATTTTTGCTAATGCAAAGTTACTTCTGTAGCTGTCTATGGATTTGCAAAGCTCATAGTATTTTTCTCCAGACTTGAATATAGTACTAGATTTCTCTTGCAGAAATATAGTGTTATTCAGTGTATTCACCCCAGGGGATGGGAAGGATTTAAAAGCATCTGCTGATAACACTATGTATTGAAAAATACCTTTTTCACATACATGCTGGCAGATATTAATTTACATTTGGTGTCATGATAAAGTTAGCTTTGTGGATCGGAAATAAGGTATCCTGACAGAGATTTTTTGAATCACTTGTTCCACATGAATGCAGACGGAGTGGGGGAGTATTCGCATAACTCTGCTCCTCTGATACTGAGGCCTCTGGTTCCCTCAGGTTTTCAGAGAAGCCATTGCTTTCTGAAGAGCCACTGCTGCTTGAAAGCACAGCTTTGTTTGCTTCCAGTCCTTGTGTTGCCATGGGCTTTTACCCAAAGCAAGTTAGTATCATGATCCCAGCTCCAGTGATGGCAAGTTAAGACTTCCCAGAGTGTCAAGACCAGCAGCGTTTTCCTTTGCAGCACTACTGCTGTCATTAAGGGACCTAGAAGTCCTCAAACGGCTTCTGTATACCATCAATTACATCATATGATTGCTAGAAAATCAAAAGCATATGAGAGACACAACTGTAATATCTGACCTCTTTCCAAAGTAGAGAGAACAAAAGAAAACCAAAGGGAGAGCAGTGAATATGAATCTTTGGGAAATGAGAAAGTAAACTTGTTTTTTAATTTCAACAATAATTTTAAGGAGAAAAGGACATTTTGTCTTCAGAGCAAATCCTGTAACCTTCACTTAACCAGTAAAAAATGACTGAGGTGGGCAAGATTATGAAGGTGAAGTTCTGACAGATATTCTTCCATCCCTGCTAGGACAAAGGTTATGCTCTCGTCTTTTGTATTGCCTGCCATTTTTTTCCAGGCAGCTGAACCATTCCTTCTGAAAGGTCTCTTTGGTCTGGGACCCCTAAAAGCTCATATAATATCTTCAGCAGGTTTGTGTTTCTTGTCTCTCACTTTTTTTTTTTCCTTTTCTTTTTTTTTCTGCTGAAACCCGTTTTGAGCTTCTTTGAGGTCTTGAGGTACATAAGCTTATAAAATTGTGGCAGCAGCAACAGCCTTGAAGAGGATACAATAACCACTGTACATCTGCTACGATGTTCTTAAGTATTTGCGGCATGCTGGCTTAAGCCTGTCAGTTTTTGTAAGGGCTACCTGTTACAATGCACCTAATTAGCTTACTGGCTATTTGGAGACAGCTCTACTGGTTTTTCTATCATCCAGTCTTTATTAAGTGAGCTGTTGCTGAGACGAATAGGTTCTTTATAATGATGAGGTCCTTTTTACGCTTATTAGTCCTTAAAGCAAGCCTCTTCTTATAGAACAAAGTTCTCTCTCTCCCCCTCTTCCTTCCCCTCTCTCTCATTTTTTTTTTCTTAAGACTTACAGTGGAAGAAGTAAAGCAGCTTTTTTTCTGCTGAAGTATTTTATTAAAAGTTTTAGTGGCTGCACTAAGAGCAAGGTGCCTGTGCCTTTAATCATTTTCATCTTTAAAACAGAACCTTATATTTTCACATCTTCAGCTGTCCCAGAGGGCAGCTAGGCCATCTTTAACAACATTAATTTCTCTTTATGACAGGACTAGTGCTGCCCCAGGTCTTCAGAACTGCCTAAAATGTCTGGAAAAGTAGATAATGAAGAGGATATTAGAATTGTAAACAAGAACAATTTGGTAATAAAAACCATATATTTTCTCCATAGGACTTTGGGCTTAATATTGCAGCAGCAAAAGTGTCACAAGTTGTAATTTGTTGATGGCTACTGTACATTAGTTACTGTAGGAGCATGTGCATAAAGGGCAAGAACTATTGGCTTTGCATTAAAGAACATCTAAGATGGGTAATACTAATTTGCTTGTTTTGATTAATCTCTTTTGTTTGTTTTTATTGCAGTATAATCCTACCAAAAAAAATTTTGCACTTTGTAAATTCTGTGACTGTTTAGGAAAGGTTGCTTTCTGTGTCTGGAAATGCTGGACAAACACCTCAGCCATGCTGTCGGCATGAACTGGAGCAGCCCCCAGCCCTGGGAATTAGCCTCACCTCCATGAGACACAGATTCCTGAATAGAGAACCAATTGAAAGAATGAAATGCTGGTATTTCTCTAGTATGATTATGGAGTTTACCAGCTGCGCATCCCTGCCTCTGTCTACCCATACATCCTTTATTGCTGACAGGGTTTATGAGTGTAATATGATGGAGTAAGAAAGAGTAGATTTTTCCCAAGAAGCCAAGCACATCTCTTTGTCTGCAGAGAATGTAGGAGGGTAGTATAAAATGGTAAGCATTGTAGTCTGCAGATGTCATAAACAGGGCTATCTTTTCATCTTAAGGTGCACAGCCACCGAGAAAGTTCATGCTATACTTAACCTTTGGCCTTCTGCTGATCTTTTGTTGCTCTGCATTACTGTGCTGAAATCTGAAAACATAATCCTTACAAAACCTACCCACCTTTCTTTCAGCAGTGCAGTTTCCCTTCATAATTTTCATCTGCTGCTTTTAGCAAACTGAACTTAGTCCAGCTTCTTCTACCCAGTCACTAGATTTTAGACTTCGTGGATAAAACCCAAAATAAAAAAAAATAAATTAAAAAAATAATTAAAAAGGACACAACAAGAACAAATCCAAAAAAAACCAGACCGTATTGACATATTTCATAGTAACTGACAGCAACATTATGTGTTTCCTATTAAAAAGTTATAGGCTCAATCAGTCGTCTTGCTTGCTCAGAGTATACAGTATTTCACTGCTAAATGTTTTAAGCTAATTGGTCCAATACTGAGGTATCACATTATGCACTTTAGTAAGAAGAATAAATTGGCTGCATTTTCTAGGGTTCTTTTCTGTGTCTATGCACCCCCTGCTTCCTCTAGCCCCCCCATCCCCCCTCCAGTCAGGACAACAGCTTTTCTGTCATTAATTCTACATCAAATTGTTTCCTTGGTGAATCAGTTCCGAGGCTAATGAGCTGCCTGCGCTTGCAGTTTGCCTCATTGTTTTTAGTGGAGTTTCAGATGAGGGCATATCACTTTAACGCTTGTCGGTGATAGCGGGATCATTCCCCAGACAGGGCTCACTCAGCCTTGATACAAAGTGAAAGGCTAAAATGAGCACTCTTCTATTATTTAGGCACCTGTCCAGAGGTTGGAAGAAATCCTACTTCTTCAGATTTAGCTAAAGAAAGCAGAGATAACCACCTTGCCTTCTGTGTCTAATAAGATGTGAAAGGGGAGAAATAATGAGTATTACACTGTATTCTCATGTAAAAGGCTGAGAAACAATACTCTCTGAGCACTGGCAGCAATTCCAGTCATTTTCAAATGAAAAGGACTATTTGTTTCCAAATTACACCAGCCACTGGAATGCATACATATATGGCTCCAAAATCCTCATTTTGCGAAGTAAAATTACCTTTCAGTAATTTAGTCACTGCAGGCTTTCCCTGCTGCCTGGCCAGGAGCTATCAGATAGCTTGCAGCTGCAGCCTGAAACGGGACCATTTTTTTCCAGGACAGGCAGTTAGTTAGTAGAGCCATCAGTGTGGCATCTGTCATCCCGCTAGGCCCAAATTGTTTTCTATGATGGATGTCACAGTCTGTATGATCAAAATAGGAGCCCTGCTGCTTTTAATTGCAAAATCGGAGTACTTGCACATTTGTTATTATGCTGAGGTTATTACCTCACACAAAATGAATTAACAGGTGAAAATAATTGATGAGAGGAGTCTTGGGATTTTTAGCCTCTTCAAAGAGACTTTGTAATTATGGCATAATGAATGTTCTGAGACATATCTGTGGGGGGCAGCATGAGACCACCAAAGATCTTTTTAGATTGATGATAAATTCAGTGAAATCTACTGTAATACTGCTTAAATTTACTTAGCAATTAGTTTAATAGGCCTACATGATTCATGATAACGTAGTGAGAATTTTTAAATAAGTTTGTTCCATCCATTTATAAATTAAGCCGCTTACCTCAGCTTTCTTCCCAAGGTGATGGAATATGTTAACTAATCAGACTTTCTGAAACAAAGATGATGTTGGGCAGGAATTTCGATTACTGGAATACATTTCTATTTAAATACTTCATTGCTTTCATCTAACACAGTGTGAATCTCTCTCCCCCGCACCCCCATGGCACCACCACCCCGCCACTTCCTCTCATCAAATTTTGTCTAAAGATAGTATTGATGGTCCTTCAGCACAAGGAGACTGTGCAGTTGTCTTGCGAAGTAAATTGTTCAAGCATTTTGTAATCTGAAGTAATTGTTCCTGGCTTTCTGACCACTATTCCATTCAGACTTGGTCAGGTTTCAAATTCATCCAGCTCCCGAGTACAACCAGACTGATGCACTCCGGTCCATCTCTCCTCTCGCTCTGACACTCTTTAGTTTCACAAGGTGTCTGCAGCACAGCGCGCTTTCTCACCAGGCTGTCCTGCTAATGCTAAGGGGAAATGCTCTTTTATTTTATTTTTGCATTCTTGCATTAAACAGGCAGGGCTGGCTCACCAAGGAGCAGGTTTGCATGTGCTGTCCATTCAATTAAGCACATAAGCAGATTTTAAATATCAGATTTTTAAAGTGCCAAAAAGTAAAAATTGTCTGATTAATTCAATAACTAGTAAATAATTCACTGTATAAAACTCACAGGGGAAAGTCTCCACATGGTGTATGAGCAAAGTTCATCCTCTTTCTGTTGCACATTACGTTATTGACATACCAGATACATTCAAACACCTCAAGGTTACTCATTAATTTGCAAGGGTTTAAATCTAATTTAATTCCAGCTACTACTGACATCCTGAAGATTCTACAATAGAGTTTGTAACAGCTATGCCTTTAGTTCAGCCTGTGAGCTAAGGGAAATATGCAACAGAGGAAGGGAGAAGTTGCTACTAATTAGAAAATAACGGAAGGAAACCTATCTTGGGAACTTAGCAGATAGGTCACATGGGGCTTTTCATTAATTTACTGTACTTCCATAAGCTCTCTACACACCCGCAATACATTATTTATTATCATTCCAGGTATAAGGCACACAAAGAATAGGTAAGATTACATATAGACAGATATGCACAGAATTTACTTTCCTCACAAGACAATGACACTTTGTTTTCAGAGAATTTCATTTATTCTTGGGAGAATTTCTAACAGAAGCTTTGAATAGTTCTCTAAATAAAACATACATCACCCTAGTGAGCTAAAATGACATGTATCACTGGGACATTCAGCTGATGTTCAGTTAATTCCTTTTAAATTCTGATTCTCTTCCCTCATGCACACATCATTAAAAAAATAAAAAAAGAAATCTTTGTGGTTCCTTCTTTATTTTATTGTAGTTACATTTTACATCTGTAGTTTTGTCTCTTTTTCTACATCATGCATTCTTTTCACATTTACTGTCAAGGTTTGGTATTTAAAAGTATATAGTATCAAAGGGTCTCAGAAAAAGAAAGAGAAAATGCCTACCAAGAAAATACAATAAATGCAAGACAAGTAGTAGATTGCCCCACATGTGAAGCGGACTGTGGTAACTCATATCAGGCTTCCTGTCACTTGCTGAGACATTTTTCATAAACCCTCACACGCTTGCATTTATCTTCAGTACAAACCCCAAGATGAATTCTCCAAAGACATTAACAATAGATAAATGCTTATTAAACAAAACAGTCTATTCAAGAGAAAGTATAGTGTCTGGATTAGACGCAGCAAGATGTTTATAAAATCAAATATACATTATGTCTTTTGGCTTGATTCTTTTGGCTGTTCTACGAATTTTTTTTCAGCCTTTGGTTATAATCTTAATAAACATGAAATAAAAGACAACCAGAAGCTCGAGTTTAAGTGATATCATCTCTGATGCTGGTTTGATTCATAATATATAGATGCATTCTCTGGATAACTTATAATATAGTAGCAGTAAAATTAGGGAAAAATAGGACCAAGGGAAAATGAGTCTGGATATATTTCATGTCAGTAGAAACTGCAATATTGTTATGGAAGTCTTTTTGCTAAAAGCATTTCAGAATCTAACTCATAACTTCACTTAACAGTAGAATGCACAATTTTTTGTCCCTGACAAATTCTGAAAAAAAGTCTCTTACAAAAAAGAACAGCAAAACTCCACCAAGAAAAACCCAACAAAACCACCGAGAAACCAAACCAAAAAACCAAAATCATTACAAAGAAAAAGACAAATAAAAACCACAAAAGAAAAACAACCAAACCAGCAGAATTGTACATGTTTTATGATAGCTTTAAGACAAATGATACACAAAAATGTGGTGCATAATTGACTGCAAAAGCAAATACCAGTCTCTTTCCTTTGAATGCACTGTGTAAGCGCAAATATTTATATGGTGCCTAGTGACTACACAGAGTTTCAAGTAGAGTGCAGTTTTTCTAAATCTGGTTTTATAGCTACACTTTTGATGTGTTGTTTAACTATCATGGAATGCAAGATGGACAGAATAAAAAATAACTGCATTATTCATACATCAATATAAAATATTGGGGAGGCTATGGTTTGTGAATTACATCAGCAGGCAAATCCAAACCCTACAACTGCTATCTAAAATTGCAAGTTTAATATGTAATGAGGTTGCAAATTAATCTCATGGATGATGTAAGAATGTTAGCTTACATGGAACCTTGCTCCTGATAGCCCTTTCATTCAGTAATTAAACTGAATTTGACTCTGGGTCTGTTTTCTTTAGATGGCCCCTGTTCCTGAGTAATACCCCATAGGAGCCCTGCACTACTGATGTATTGCATTAATATATCATCAGAAGCAGTTGTCATTCCAATGATATATTAGTGTAATACACGAGAATGAGGCTCACTGATGATGTATTTAGTCCTTACAATATGGCATTGTCCAGGGAAGCAAGGGTCCAATAAGAGATTCATTACAATTACAGTATGAAGTCAGCTAATGCACTGCAGGTTGGGAAAAGCATTTCTGATACCAGGTAGGTAATTTTGATGCTAAATTCAATGTCTTGTCATTGTTTCTAGTGCTTCAGTCTACAAAATTCTGTCAGCAGTTGAAAATACTTCCAAAAAAATGAACAAGCATTCTTTTATTTTTGTTTACTTCCCTCTTTTTTTGCTAAGCTGCTCTTTGTGAACCATGTGTAAACTGTAGGCTATTGTTTCTCTTCTCTTCCTCTTGGTATATTTCTGTTCTCAAAATGTAAGCATCTTAGACCTGGGACCTATATTTCACAAATGATTGAAAAGCATTTCTCACTTCCTGGAATCTCCCATAAGCAAATATTTATTAACAATACCGGCAAGTTCATCCTGTTTTGGGTGCTTCTTGAAAGCTTTTCATCAGAGTTTTCATAGCTCCTGAAGCCATCCTTCTCTTGTGAAAGATAAAGTTTCTGTTATCAGTCTGAGTCAGCAATATTGAAATTATGTCATATTTCTTACTTTTTATCTTAGTGAAGGCTGCAGGCGGATGGGTATTTCCTCTGCTATAGGAAGTGGTCTTTGTTGCCAGAGCTACCAAATAAGAAAAATTTGAAGTGAACCATTTTGTTTAAAGGCTACAAGCACATTTTCTGCTAATAGACCTTCCCAAACATCCTCTAAATGTAGACGAATTAGAGACCTGCATTCTGCACTTTCTATCTAGCCTCTGCGGCTTTTTCTCAGAAGACAAGAAATAGGAAAAGGAAAAAAAATGAATCTTTCAAATGTTTGTAATATAGGGTTGAAAGAAAGGGGGATATTTTATGCATTGGGAAAGCAGTTACTGCTCACTCTCCTACAGCCTTTGATTGCATCGTAAATAAAACAGTAGTGTGAGTCATCCTGGACATACGAGGTATTGAGATGCTGGTTGGAAGACCAGTTAGGAAGTTAAAATTATGGTGGAAGACCCTTAGGTTGGTGATGGCTGGACACAGAATAAAGTGATATTGTCATTTATTAAAGAGGAAAGGAAAGGAAAATGTGCAGAGGTTTTATAGCATCTCCTGGCCAAAGCATGTTGCAGAAACCACTCATGTTTTGAAGAGTCTCCTTGTCTTTCTTGTCCTAAGATGATTAGCTTGGCAAAACAAAGTGGAAAAAAAGAGGAAAAAAATTGAAATTTAAGAGAGCCTGATGAGCTTCTGTTGTCTGCAGCCTTGGAAACTAGATCCTGCTTCTGCAAAAAGGAAAGTCAAGAGAAGATGTATGTGGTCGGTAATGGAAATGATAGGTGATAATGGACTGAAGAGGTGTGCAAGTATCATCAGTGGGTCTGAAATGATTCATCTATGTGTGGATACACCCCCTGACATATCTCTTAGATACATGTGTGGGGTTTTAAACTAGTTAACAGGATTGCTAGAATAATTTGTATAGCTTCAATGTAGAAAACCAAATCATATTCCTTGAATCCCAGTCCCCACACTACATTCTGTTTTTACTGAGGGTGTTCAGATTTAAAGCGGTAAAATGTTATCTCTTGGGCTTCACTGTGATGCTTAGCTGAGTATCAGGTTGTGCACTGCCAGGTGACACCCATCTAGGTGCCTGTGTTGTATTTCCGAGAATAGTGTTCAGGATTTCCTCCAAATCAATTTCTCTTAACTTGGGGATTATATCTGCACTTGGATTTGGTGTCCATCAGGCATGTAGAAGTTCCCTAGCTACCCTGAAATTCTAACAACTCACAAACAAAGGTTTCTTCATCTCTGAAAAGCTTAAAAGCCAGGAAGTCTGTGGCCTTGCCAAGCATGGAAGCCGGAAGGCCTTTGGCCTCTTAGGTATCTCTTCACCTGCTCTCATGCTAGTGGATGGCATAGCTGAAGACTTTTTGCTGAGACTCTTTGAGATGAGTGATCCCATTGCTCTCACCCCCCAGGCTGCCAAGGGGAGATAGATCACTCCTGCTGTCACCTCTACAGGTCTAGTAGGAGCTGGTGAAAAGCAGTTAACGTTAACCAGGTACTCTCAACATCTGGTAATCCAAGTATGACGGCCCCAGATCAGACCTCATTTTCCCAGGTGCAGCCTGAACAAACTTTGTGCAGTGCTGTCTGCCTGCCAGGTCTGCTGACTGCAGCTCCTCCTGCGCTTCCAAATGCAAGAGTGAGGCTTGAGTGCCTGGCACGTTGTGCCAAAATATGCATCTCTGGATTTGCTCCAGCCTGTCTGTCAGGGGAAACTGAGGCATGGAGCTACAAAGGGAATTGCTCTCTTCTTCTAACTGCAGAAATGTGTTAATTTTATTTAAGACTTTATTTGATCTTACATAATTTATTACTAGTATCCCCTTCTATTTCTCACTCTGCATGTTTAAGAGCCACCCTTTCTAGACCATTCACATGAATAACTTCCCGAGAATGCTTTAGCATTAACTCTTTTTATTTATAAGGACCTATTCAATAACTTAATAGAAAGAATGCGTTAAATCTGTTTTAATTTGTCTTAGAGCTTCTTTTAAAAAAAAATCTGAGGCTCCTTGTATCTCCTACATTTATTAAGATTGATCAAGATTGCATGTAAATGTCCAATTTAGCAAGACATTATACCAAATGTCCTTGAGTTTTCCAAAATATTATCCTCATTTCAAGCAGAATTTTTCCTAGACTTGCCATCAAGTAGTCTAATTCTTATCTACATATGCTATCCACAGAAACATGAAGTAATATACTCAATTTCCCTGTATTTTGCCTGAATAAAGCTATTATCTAGATGCATATGTGCCCAGAACAAGCTAGTAAAAAAAATGAAAAGGAGGAAAGGAAAAAAAAAATTCAATATTATCATTAAACAGCAGAGCAAATGCAAATCATAATTAGTATTTAATGCTCCAGTGTTAGTTGACCAATTAGACTTTGAGTATTATATTGTGTCTTTCAAACAAGAATAAAATGTCCTTTTTTTTTGTGCATAGTTATTACATAAACTTTCTTCTTTCCCTGTAATGTGTTTTCATATAAACACACTTAATTGTCTAGAGAATTAAATAGTGTTTATATGGCAAGTGAACCATGCCAATTAAATACAATGTTGATTACATATTTTTCAATTATTACAGTGCTTCTAACAAATTAATCAACAATATCTACACTACCTAAAGTAAACTTTCCTAATAGGGTTTCTTGTGTCTTTGTTTGCCAGTTACTTTGCACGGGTAGAGCCCAGAGCTAACCAAATCTAAATGGTTCTTTTGTCAACAATGAATAAGAAAAGAAGAAAAGGTTAAATGAGCACTAGGGGGTGGGGAAGAAGAGTAAGAAGGTACAATGTCACCTCCATGCTGTGACAGCCATGAATCAATTATTCACATAGCAATTGGTAATATTTCTGAAATGCTGCAGACTGGCAAGAAAATGTAAAAAGCATTTTCCTGGAGATGTCATGATTTTTCCAAGTAAAAACTATAAACAAAATCTGAAGGGAGAAAAATATATGTGGATGTTGGGGAGGAATATGCTGAAGAGATCAACAATAGTAGAGGGATATATTATTATGGAAAATACATTCAGAAGGCTGGCGACAGAAAAAGAAAGAGTATACAGGATGAAAGGGTGAAAGTGCTGGGCTCAGCTAGTTATAGTAAGATTAATGTCATTTAACAAAAATCCCACAACACATTACAATATCTAACAATACCAACGTGTATTGATTTCAAATTTATTTCCTGTACCAAAACTGGTAGCATAACACACAGCGAAAAAGAAGAGAGAGATATCTCTGTAGAAATACTTAACATCATGGTGAATGGAAGGAGAGGAACTGTCACAAAAGGAAAATGAATTCTGACCATCACTCAAGTCTTGTAATCTGTATATTAGACCTTGCTGTAAATACAATTTCAGAGTATCTGACATAAAAACCCCATATTTTTTTAAGAAAAACAAAGCATGAAATTTAGTATG
Source organism: Bombycilla garrulus (assembly GCA_013400315.1). NCBI lineage: Eukaryota > Metazoa > Chordata > Aves > Passeriformes > Bombycillidae > Bombycilla > Bombycilla garrulus. The sequence goes on along the minus strand of VXBU01018247.1, from coordinate 104,937 downwards.
CCTGGATAAAAATGTATGGAATGTATTTTAGAGCAAAATTTATTCAATCCTGACCTTAAAATAGTATTTCTACTTCTAGTAGTAGGTTTCCTTTAGATTCAGAGAAGTGTAAACGTTCCAAGGAATGCACATTTTCTCTAAGCTAATGCAAAATAACAGTTCAACAGTATGATATTTTAATCAATTAGAAAATAACGAACTAAAGGCAAGCATGAATCAGAGGGAAAAAAATGCCATATGGTATGTTTTTCTCCACTTAATTTTGCAGACAAGTGACTCTAAGGTGAAAGCACAAATCACAGAAATACAGGCAAAATTTCAGCCAGAACAGTCTGTGTCTACCCTGAAATAGAAGGGGTCCAATCTTTCACAGGATTATAAATGGTTTGTATGAGCTGTAATGAGAGATCCTTCAAAGGAAGAGCAGGGCCCCAAACTTTTTATTTTTAACTACTTAACCATCTGACTTTTTACTCTCTAATTTTCTGTGCTCCTTCAGATCCTTGTGTGACTCCCCGGTTTGTCATGCATTCCAAGCCACAGGATGTGTCAGCTTAGTGATATTCATTAGCTGGCCTGCACACCTCCCAGCTCCTATAACCTCCCTCTCTCAGCTCTGATTTACCTCCTTCTCATAGAGGAAGTGTCCCCTTTTCTCCACTGCTTTTTTTCTCCCTCTCTTTTCTGGTTGTCCAATCTCTTCCCTGAAAGTGACTGCTTCTTTTATATTTGCACACTTGGACTTATTTCTTTTTACACTTTAGTCCCCATTAGAAGTCTTCACCTTCAAACACACAAACCCCAAATTGCACATTGTGGTACAAATGAAATCCCCAAATTATCAAGTCCAAAATTAGCATTAAGAAATCATAAGACAACAAACAATAGAGCTTTTTATGTGGTTTTTGTAATTGCATGAAACTAGTTACTTTGGCAATTATTGTTTGTGTCTCATTAGCATGCAAAATGGATTTTTAGACTAACCCGCACACAAAAGAAACCATTTGTGATGAGAATTGTGCTTTGTTTAATGTTAGACACCATTGTATTTGCTTTCCTAATATAACAGTTCTAATTAGTACCTAGCACTCATCCTGAGTTTTTCAGCTTGAAAACGACGAAGGTGACAATTGAGTCACAATTCCATGGCACTCTTTGTCAGTACCTGTCAAAATATAGCTAAGTCTTTAGTAGTTGTGATCTAAATACTAAAAAAAAGTTAATAGTCCAGAAAGAATCTCACCTTAGCTAATTAAAAAAAATAAAAATTGCAGATGAGCCTTTAGTAAAGAGCATTACATTATTAATACTTCATGGTTAAATATGGTCTTGGCAAGACTGTCCTCTGTCCTACTACTGACTTTGCATTGTTTTGGTAATCTCACCTTAAACTGTTCACCTGCTTCTTTGATTTTACTGATTCATTAGAAGAACATGGGCGGTTAGTGACAAAAGCTAAAATCCATTCATCAGTATAGGCAAACTTCTTTAATATGATTGCTCACTTGTCTTTGAAGAATTATTTTTTTCTTTAGAAAATGCTTCACTCCAGAGCTGGGACCAATCATCACCCCCTCTTACTCGTATTTTTTGACTTTACCCTAAATTCTCCACAGAGCAGACAGATGTAGTGGTAGATAGGGGAAACATGAAAACTCCTGCTGAGAGGTTGTCTCCAGCTTCATGTTTGGGTATGAATAAATCAAGAAAGTCCAGTGACACTTTGTCAGTATTGCTTTGTGATTATCACAGTATGAAGTGATAACATTGTGTTTTCTTTACAGTAATAGATATTTGTAAAGAGCTTTACTGTTCACAGGCTTGACCAGTGTTTCAGTTCATAAACACCAGACTTCCATATTTTCTAGTTAGCTTAAGCCCACTGAGAAGCTGAGTATCCAAAAGCAAAATTGCCCACTTGGTCACCATAATTCAAAACTTGCCTTTTGTCTCTTTCTAGCTCATTAACTTCCAAGTACATTTTTTGTGTGTTTTATTTTATTCTGGTTTCAAAGGACTGAATGCAAGGAGATCTGAACTCCTTTTCTTTGCTGGCATCAAGTCTTGGGGTGCTGCACTGAAATTAGTTTATTGTTGGCTTCAGTCAATAAAAGAGCCATCAGTGTTTCTGTGCCTCAAACTCCATTCTGAACATGGAGAGATAGGTTTACTGGCTGGACTCACACAGCAATGGTCCTGACTTCAGAGGGGTTGTAACCAGTAAACACCTGTCATGGGTTAGTCACACCCAGAGTCTGTTTACTCAGATTATCCTCATCTCTGACTGTGATCTTTAATTGTGAACTAAAGTTGTTTATGCTATCAAGATTTTCCCAGCTGTATTTTCACAAAAAAAAAAAAAAGAAAAAGACAGCTGAAGAGAAAGCAGATAGAGCCGGGATGAAGATGGAGAGAAGGGAGGACTTGAACAGTGGTCACAAGTTCTGTAGTTTTGTCATTTATCCAGGAAGATCATCCTATCCGTTCTCATGATGCTACAAAATCTGCCAGATACAGTGCATGTACCTCAAATTTTGCAACTGTGTGTATCCTGGTTAGCTGAGTAGTTGTACACACAAAACATGAGATTTCATAAGCCAGTTCTTATTCTCTACCTCTAAAATTATACTGCCACACAGTAAGCAATAGCATGTTCAGTTCTCTACATCTATTATTAATTTGCTTTTTACATGGAAAAAAACCCAGGTATTTGTTGATGATAATTGACATGACAAATTTATCAAACAAACAAAATTTCATCAGCAAGTAATAGCCTAACTAGGAATTGGGGAGAAACTGATAAAATTAAAAAGAGGTTGAAAATCAAGTAAGCCCTTAGCTTCCAATCCAGAATTTGTTTTCACTGGTCATGGTCAGGTTATGAGGTCTTCAAAGTTTGGTGACTGTTTGGATACTCACAGCTGTTCCAAAGTTGCCACTAGCTGGCTTGAAATCCAGTTTAAGATAAAGTCCAGGACACTCCAAACCCAAATATTTAATTTGAGAAAATTCATTGCAACTAAAGCCCAATTCTACACATACCTGTGCATAATTTCAGCCTCACAAAAACCCATGAGGGCATGGGCATAAGGCTCACAGCTAAGGAACCTGTAACTGGCTTCAAAATTATTGTATTCTGGTGGATGGAGTGTTTCCATTCCACACAAATACCTCAGATATACATTCTGAGAGGACACTTTTTGCGGGAGACTTCCCTGCCCCGGGTTCTCCCACAGTGTGTAAAAAAGTCCTTTTCTCCCAGCCGTCTGAGCCGAAGAACCAGTCTGGAGTCATCAGTTCGTGTTCTCAAGGCAGTTTATTAGTTCCTTATCAAAAGTAGATTTCTCTGCCCTGCTGAGGTCGACACAGCAAATGTCCAGAGACACACTGTGTCCTGCAAGGGAGTTTGAGGCACACTGCCCTGCACACTCTGCCCTGCAAGGGAGTCCAAGGCACACTGTGCCCACCCCAGGTCAGCTCTATTTTTTTATACTATCAACTATGTATTCAATGTTTACCATATATTTCCAATCCGTGACCCTTACATTACATTGTCCATCTCTCTGACAAACCAATCCAAAAGTGCCAACATCACCAAGAAGATGGAGGTTAGGAAGAAGAAGAAGAGATAACATGCCACGTGTAAAAATTCTCCATCTTGACTCCTAGATCCCCCTGTCCAGAATCTTAAACCCCCCGGGACATGGGTCCAAACCTTTCCCTTTTCAACTATAATTACTGCTATTCCATTCTTTAAACTCTGGTGACTTGCAATTCTTCTTATAAGTTAGTAATTTGTCTCATGGATTAAAATCAAAGCCACAGGCATTCTCAGTATCAATCCAGGGTCTCCGACACCTCTGTCAAGGCTGAAAAGCCTCCTGACCAGGGTTGGGGTCATTCTGAGATGCCACAGGAACCCCCTGGGTTCCAGCACTTTTCAGCATCTTCTAAAAGGTTGCTCTATTTTATGCAGTTCAGAAAACCGTAAGATATAGTTGAATAGTTTATCCATATAATAATCCACAAAATAATTAGTTCATAAGTCAATAGGCATAGTAAAATTATGAAGTGAATTAGTTTAGGTACGTATACACAATGAATCATAAAGAGGTCCAGGAGTATGGGTCTACCTCCACTAGGTTCTTTACAGAGCCTATGCTGAGCTCCAAGAGTGAAGAAGCTGCATTAGTGTTGCAGTGTGATTTTCACTAAGTCCAGGTACTCAACCAACCAGCCTGGACCGTGGGGAGCAGTGGTCTGCTGCCTGTAACACCTTACCCCTAGCACAGCAATGAAGTACCACACAGCCACTTGTTCACCTACCCCTCAGTCTCCTCTACTGCCAGTGGGATGGGCAGGAGAATTGGACACAGAGGTAAAACCCATAGGTTTAGATCACAGCAGTTTAATAACTGAATTTCAATAATAATAACAATAATAATAAAATTTTAATGAAAAGACAATCAACAAAAAGAGAGTGAGAAATAAAACCCAAGACAGACAAGTGATGCACAATACAATCTCTCATCACTCACTGACAGATTCCTGGTCCATTCCTGAGCAGCAATTGGAGCGTCCTGGCCAATCCCCCCCAGTTTATATACTGTTTATGATCCTTTATGGTAGGGACGATCCCTTTCACCAGTTCAGCTCAGCTGTCCTGACTGTGTTCCCTTCTGGCTTCTTGTGCCCCTATTCATTCACAGAGCATGGGAAACTCAAAAGACCTTACTTGGTTTAGAGTAAGCATTGCTCAGCAACATCTAAAGCATTTGTGTTTTAGCAACATTATTTGCATATTAAATCTCAAAATCATAGCAATTGTGCCAGCTACTGGGAAGAAAAGTGACTCTGCCCTAGCTGAAAACAAGATATTGTAAAAGACACGTAGTCGCTGAGAAGAAGACCTAGCTACCAGACAACATCTCTGAAAGGTCAGGGTGTTTTATTGTTGCTGTACTTCTGCTGGCTCCATGTGAGGAAAAGGATGGGGAGTGAAAGAGCAACTTTTACACATGAAAGAACCAAAATGGTGCTGCAGTAAGCCCCCTTCAGTCTTACCAACAGGAGTGATCATCCTGTGTCCTTTCTTTGCATATTTTCAGCCTTTCACATGAATGTGGAGTTCTTAATAACCAGTTATTAAACAAGTTCCTATTGCAGTTCCTATCTTCTGTTTTCCATTTTCTGTGATCATTTTCTACTGGAGTGATAAAATGCAGTATTAAGATGGTGAGCACCTTAGTGTGCCTGGCCACTGCTCTGGCCACACTAATTCAGTTACTGAGCCCTGGGGTTTGTAACTCCTCAGTATCTCCACAAGTGTCTGGTTTCCCACTTCTGTGCATGGACAACCACAGTAATTAGTGAATGATTCACTCTATATATTTCTACATCTTTCTGTCCCATCCTGTTCTTTTTGCAAAAATGGATGCTTTCCCCTGCCTTACTGTATAAATCTCAGTGTAGTGATGCGACAACACAGCTCTGAGGAGGTGGAAGTAGGGTAAAACCCTAACTCCTCACTCCATCATGACTAGAGGTGTGGTGTTTGCAGAACCCAGATTTGATCAAGAGTCCGTGAACAGCATTGTGCTGTGTGCTTAGAGACCTTATGGTTACATCAATGCCAATAGATGGACTGGGCCAGAGACCATTCTTGGACAGCAGAACTTAGAGCTTAAATCCATACAACCAAGCCCTCTTGTCCCCAGAAAAAGGTGAGTATGTCCAAATGACCTATTTGAATTGGTGTCTTACCCTGGCATTATGTGGAAGAGAGATGGTTAGCTGAGCCCAAAAATGATTCCAAGAACTGTGTGAGCAGTTTAATTGTATGGACAATCATGTCTCAGTAATTGAGCCCACAGAATAGATGTAGGCTGGGGATCACAGTTTATCCCTGTAGAGAATGGGCTTAGTGACACAGTATTGCATGCATTGCAGCCTGGTTGTGAAGTTTAACTGATATTTATAAAATATGCCAAATCCTCGCATACAAAATGCTACATAAGTAATAAGTATTAATAAACGTGATTATATTAAACCAGGTCTGTTTTCAGTCATGTTTTATAAGAACACAGTTGTAGCAGTAAGTGAGCTTTCATACGAAAGATCAAACATTTTGCCTTCCATTGTAAGCCATTCTTTGTAAGCTTTTCCAATAAAAACAGCAGAATATCTCATACATACTGAAATTCAATGACATTCTTAAAGACTAAGTGTTCATTTGCAAATGGCAAGCAATAATACTGAATTTCTCTTTCCCAGATGTTTTTGAGCATGTATTTCAAGCCGAATGTTATCAATAAGTAAAAAATTAGTAAGCTTAAAATTTACAATAAAACTTATATAATTTTTATTAGTACAACAACACATCAGATACATTTTAGCTTTAACCTAAACATAAGCAAGCAAGGTCTCCTGCTCTGTCAAATATTTTTCAAATTGAAGTCTGTCCCATTTTCAAGCCTAACTAATTCTCAGCACTTAAAAAATGTTTTTCCCAAATTAGATTCACTGAGAAGAGAGACACCCCAGTTTAAGTGAAAGCTGGTTTGAAACCTCTGCAGCAGACTTTTTAGTTTCCAGTTCTTTTTTAAGAAAAACAAACCAGAAGCTTTCAGGGGTACCAGCACTGACAATTATGATACTCTGACACAGGGCTTCGACTCTTTTGGTGCCAATCTAAACTTAAAAGTGCTACTGACACAACTCTGACAGAGCATGAAAAAAATATAATTTCCCAAACTGACTCAGCTATGCTTTCCTTGCAATATTACCTCCTATTTTTTTTGGAAACTGGTATAGAAATAACTTAAAAAGAATCTTTTGATAATATAAAGTATCTCTCAATTCAAAGAATTTTTTAGTGCAATTCAAATAACAATCTCTTTTTGGTGTAGACCAGGCCTGGGGCTCTGTCTTTGTGTTATGGACAAATCTTCACAGGTGATATACCAGATTTTAACTCAAATACAGGAGTTGGAGCTTACCGTGTGTAAAGTGGGATTTCTAACTCATCTTCAGTTCATTTCAAAACTCACTTCCTAAATGACCAGTACTTCAGTGCTGTCTCCTCTTTTTCTCAAAACACAGGGAAAAGCCTCATGACCCTGTGCTGAATATGAGAGTCTGCATGAGGTACTCTTTGAAGAGCTTGTCATAGCTGCAATGTCACAGGAAACCAAGTCTCTCTGCTAAGGAGAGGGCAACAGGTTCTATTTTACAGTCATGGATTTGTATTTGAGCAGGAGGACTCTGGCAGAAAGACAGTGGAGCTCATGGCTGAGAGCCTTATAACGACGCATTCCATGCTGTGACTCATGTAGGAACAGATCCTTAACATCATACTTGTGCTGATGGGTCCGTTCCAGTCACTGGCATAAGCTCACACCTGACTGCATTCCCTGACTTTGTGACTCTTTTTTCACTTTTGTGAAAGTGTTTGAACTTTCAGAACTTCAGAGGGTTCCCAGGCCAGCTACATAGCATGTTTGGCAGATTACCTTCTTCTTCCCATGAAAACTGTAGACTGCTGAACTTGGCTGTAGGGCTTTTTACCCTATACATTTCTCTATGCCATCTCATATATCCCAAACACAGCTATATTTAGTGTTTTTCTTCCTTTCCAGACCTGTTGAATTTCAGCTGTTCCTCAAAAATACTTTCTGTGAGCAACAACAACAAAAAAAAAAAAAAAAAAAAAAAAAAAAAAGAAGAAAAAAGATGGAGGATTATTTTCAACAATTTCTTAGGTTTTTATTCAATTTTTCCCCTAAAAACACTTTAGGAATAGCTTTATTTTGCTGTTGCATCATTTTTACACATTCCAGCAAAGGAACCCTGAATCACACACAGCATATGCATGCACACAAGGACCCAGAGCTTATTCCTTTGAGCAATTTCATAACTAGAATTAATTCAGTCTTTGCATGAAAAATTTCTAAGAAATGTCAGAGTATAAATCCATGTAACATCCCTTTGGTGACTGCTATATTCCCTTGGCAACGGAGGAAATATTTCTCATATCCATGTGGACATACAGAGTAGATAACTGAGACAACTGGAAATTGAGCAGTGAGCTACCACAGGTCTTACTGCTGCCTATTTAAACTGCATTTTGAGGTGTAAGGCAAGGGGCTGAGCATCCTCAGTCATTCAAGGAATGTGTCAGTAGCCAAGGAAATGTATCCAATGTGGCTAATTGCTGCATATTTCAATCATTGAAAGTTTAATTATTTGAACCTCTGAGGTCCTGTGCTCAACTCAGAGGCATTTCTACATTTGTCTGTATCTGTGCAAAATGGTTTTAATTTTGGAATACCATACCTCATTAATTTTAAGGGACATTCAATATATCAATCAATTAATTTAACGAAAAACTGTAAACCCAGAAATAAAAGAAAAAAAAAAATTGAGGTGGCAGAGGATGCTCTTCTATTTACCACAATATTTTCAAGTATCTTTGCAGCTGAGGGTAGAAAAGGTAAGTGGTTTTCTGATTCTCTTTTTATCCTCCAAACAGACTTTAAGAGGCTGTCACATGGACAGCCTGAATGGCATGGTTCCCAGGCCAATAGTGGTAACTGCTAAAGACGGGTTGTTGCGTAGGTGTTCTGGCACAAGGGAGCGTGAGCAAAGAGAGGTCTTTTCCAGGGGAAATGTGCACACATTAAAGTTGTCACGGCAACTTTAGGTATGGCAATAGGTAGTGGAATGACAAGAAAATGTAATACAGTGTAGCTGGGAAGGATGTCAAGATGTGTAGAAGAAGACGGCTGGAGAACAAGATGGAAGGGAAAGAAAAAAATAATTGCCTTGTCATGAGAGGACAACATGGAGCACTGAAATGGTGGTGGAGATGAATAAGACACTGTGCGAAGTGTGAGCCCAGGGCTAATAGGGATAAACCAGTTTTGAATTGCACAGGAGTATGACATTTCCTTCAAAAACAGGGAAATCATGAGGAAATATGGAAATTTTAGGTTTCAGTGAAAGAAAAATCACATGCGGACTTGTATGAAATTTGCAATAATTAGTCAACCTCAAAGTTACAAAGACTATTTAAAATAATTTCAGAATGTTTTTATATATCATCCTTTCCCATGGAGACAAACAGTGTGTAGGTTTTATAAAGCCTATACATCTTCTTTCTCTGCTCCCTGCCATATTAATAGTGCACATAAACTAGTTCTAAATAAGTTTCTAAATGTTCTCTTCCTGAAAATTTTTTAGGAGACTAGGATTCTTTCCTTAGATTCCAGAAGCATTAGATTTCAGCAGCCCTATAAATACCTGCCTAGATGCTAAGGCTAAATTTACACAATGCACATAAAAGTGATTTCCAAGCTTATGAATGGCTGAGCCTGTGGCTTACAGGATCCCTCTGGGGCCTGAACACCCTGCAGAAGAAAGCTGTGCACCCATGCCAACTCTAAGTTACAATCTTCAAAAGAAGTCCTTGCTTTGGACAACCAGGAGAAGAGCAACAGCAAATGTGATCCTGCTCTGTCAGAAGCACAATCTAAATGTTATCTGAGGACTTTTTAAATACTTATAAGGCAAAACTGGAAAGAACATATTGTATCAGAAACTACCTTATTTTACAGCATGAGAGCTACAGGAGAAATGGTGTTACTTGCCTTGAAGGGATTTTGTAGCTGACCATGCCTCCTTGACTAATTCCCAGATGCTAAGAAGAAACTTGTTTGTTTGTTGTTTCCTTTGCTTTGCTGTTGCTATGCAGAGTTGCATGTCCCTAACACACAAGACACACCATCTCTCTCAGTGCTGTCTCTCTGACCATAGCTAGCAAAACACCAAAACTAGCATAAACACTAGCATTATGTCCCCAGAAAGGGAGTAAAGGAACACAAATAAAGTAGTTTATGTCAAAAACACTCACCAAACCCTCACAAAAGAAACACTCATGAAATTTACCATTATGCTTCTAACTGTGTGCTATTGAAGGCATTAAAAGAATTGTCAAATTTAATATTTAATGATTCTGATGGATTCTTGTTTTAACCTTTGGCTCAGAAATGATAATGATTATATTTTTATAAATTCTTTTATATTTTAGGCATTTAAGATGTAAAAGAAACACCATATGCCAGATCATCAGTTGTCTTTTCTCCTATCTTATAGCACTTACTGAAATTTATTTTGATCAATATGTAGCAAGTGATGATCTTTGCTTCATCCCAGACCATAAACATTCTTTTGACACTTCCCTTCTCCTAAAATGTCTTAAGAATAAGCCAGAAAGAAGCCCTTCTTAACTACGGCTAGAATTTAACTAATGAAGTAAAAAACGGTTATTGCTTCACTAACCTAACTCAACTATTGCTATTAAATTAGGAAATCTGATTTATTTTTGAAACAAGAAAATGCTAGATGCAGGTATATTTCCTGTGTGCAGTATGTTCTGTGCAGCTCTGCCATTCCCTTGCTGGAGTCCTGGGCTATGCAAGTAGAAAGTGCCCTCCTGCTAAGGCCACTTTGCTACTTTCTGGGGAGCACATCTAGCAAGAGGTGCAAGGGCTCCAGTTCAAGTCCCTGCTGCAGTAATATGCCACAGAGAACCTGTGTCTCCTGGAAGTTGCTTGTTGGCAGTTTCAAAGCTACACACACGTGTATCTCCTTCTTTTGTCTCGTGGAATAAACGTTAGAGTACTGGGTGAACAGCTTTAAAAATGAATGCAGATTTCACTGGTTTGAGATTACATGCATCTTTCCTTAAGTTTTTACAGTTTTTAATTTGCTAAATAATGGGGTATTCATAGTGGTCTGAAATACCTACTCTATCATTTATGTTCTGTGCTTAATAATTTTCATGTCTTTAATGTCTTTCTGTTCACCATCACTACCTTAGATTGAAGATAGTCTTTGAAACACATTTTTTCATTTTTAACTTGTTGTTTGACAAGCAGTGATTGGAAAAATAGTTTCTAGCCAAGAAAGAAATTTTAAGTTAGCTAGTGCTTTTCTCCAAGCTGAATCAAGGCCCTATAGACATTAAGGCAGGTTGGATTTTGAACATTTTTTATACAATTAGTTAGTTAGTAGACTATAGAGTCATAGAATCATAGGATGGTTTTGGTTGGAAGGGACCTTTAAGATCGTTGAGTTCCAACTCCCCTGCCACAGCCAAGGACAACACTGATTAGGTCAGGCTGCTCAAAGCCCCATCCAGCCTGGCCTTGAATACTCCTAGGGATTGGGAATCCACAACTTCTCGGGGCAACTTGCTGCATTGCAGTGCCTCACCACTCTCACGGAAAACATATCTTCCTAATATATGATCTAAATCTACCCTATTTCAGTTTAAAATTATAACCTGTAGCCCCTTCTTCCTCACACTACATGCCCTTGCCAAAAGTCCTTCCCCATCTTTCTTGTAGGCTCCCATTAGGTACTGGAAGTCTACCATAAAGTCTCTGGCACCTTCTCTTCTCCAGGCTGAACAATGCCAACTCCCTCAGCCTGTCTTATAGAGATGGTCCAACCACTCTGAGCATCTTCATGTACAGAATCTGGAATTTCTCCAACTGGTCCATGTCCCTTTTATGTTGGGAGCACCAGAGCTGGATGCAGTGCTCCAGGTGGAGCCTTACAACAGCAGAATAAAGGGGCAGAATCACCTCACTCACTTCCTCTTTTTCAGCTTCCTAGGCATGGAAGAGGAAAGCCCTGAATATGAATCAGGTTTCTTGGGTCCCTCTTTGCTCCACAGCTTTACCCCATGGTACTCTACCAAGCAGAACCCTGAAAGTCTGCTCTTCTGAGACTCATGTTAGAGATTACTGTGTACCCTCCTCTCTGCCCTAAGTATATTGAGCTCCATGGTTACTGGAGCCAAGGCTGCACTTGAGATTCATATTCCCTACCAGCCCCTCCCTGTTGGCAAGAACAAGGACCAGCACAGCACATATTCTCATTGGCTTCTTCATCACTTGGAGAAGGAGGTTACTGCCAATGCATTCCTGGAACCTCCAGATTACCCTGTTGTGCAGTGCCTCCAACAGGTACAGACTGGTTGAAGTCCCCACAAGGACTAGGGCTTGTGAATATGAAGTCCCTCCTATCCGTCTGTAGAGGGCTTCGTCAGCTCAGTCTTGTTGTGGGTGGCCTGCACCAGACCCCCAATATAATATATATTGACGTCACCCCGTCCCCTGTCCCTGCCCTCCCCTTAACTCCCCATAAACTCTCTGCTGCTTATCGGTCCTCAGGCAGAGCTCCACGCACTCACGCTTGTCACTGACAACAAGTGACACCACCACCTCTTTTTCTCCTCTGCCCTTCCTTCCTAAATAATCTGTATCCTTCTCTTACAAGACCTGAGTCGTAGGAGCCATCCCACCATATCTCTGTGATGCCATTACAGCACTGCAGGTGTGTGCACATCTTGTATTCCTTCAGCTATGTGCATTTTGCACAGAATCATTTAAACTGAGCCTACCATTCAGTGTCTGAAGGGGCTGCAATTCCTTTGTGCAGTTTTTCCACGCTGGGATCTTACTTCATACCCAGTTTATGCTGTCCACCTAGAGGCTCAAATACATGAGCACATTACTGAATATCAGCTGAAGTTCAATGCTTGTTCATCCATACACTCCTCCCTGGCACACAGATGAGGTAATGTAACTCAACTTAAAGCCTATAGCCTAAATAATAAGCAAGGTTGAACTGGCAGGATGCTAAGAATGAACACATACATGTGTGAGCTAATGTACTTTTACTTCTTGAACCTCAGAAAAATGTGTGGGCCACAAATCACACACATTGTATGTAATTTCAATGTCAATTCAAGGTGACGGGAACACATGCCCTGTCACTAACCCTCAATTTCCTGGTATCATCTGGAGGACTTCTGGCACAAAGATGCATGCTGGTCTGGTTCATTATGTTTGTGCTCTTATTGTGACAAAAAGGGAGAAGCAAGTAGCTTTATCTCCCCACTGACACTCCCTTAACACAAGAGCCTGTAATGCTCACATATGTGGCTTTATGCACTCTTTTACTCTTTTTTTCTTGTTGTTGTTGTAGTTTTAATTTCCACACAGGATTTGTTTAAACATTTGTTATGAGAGCCAACCAAAAAAAAAAATTAATAAGCTGGAGAAGGTAGGGTTTTGAGTTCTTTATCAGAAAGTGGACTATTTTGTGAATTTCAGTATTTTTTCTATATATAGATTAAGCAATTAAACCACAAGGAATAAATGCATGTTTTAACTGAGATTTCATTCCAGAACTCCACAAAGAGCCATCACTGAAAGCAGTGAAAATTATTTTGTGGTTATGCAAAATATATGACTCATACATGGGTAGAAGGAGAAACATGTAATAAAAATGAAAAATCACAAAATAACCATATTTTTCTCATTTTCTTTGGTTTTGCACACTGTTTATACTGCAAATATGGTGAAAGCTGTTTACTGTGCTACAGTCATAAAAATTATGTTTGTTTGAACAATCTAGTTTTGAGGCTAAGAAGTTGCACTCAGACTTAATGACTAACAAAATTAAAAACTCTATATAAAATTACAACAAAATCACCCAGGGCACATCCTAACTTCGAAGGAGTTGGAATCCCTGTCTCTGGCCTTCTGATCTCTGGTATTGGTCTGAAGAAGGTCTACCCCTGGTGACACAAGTCAATACTGTAATCTGCTTCTTCTCATGGCATTTAGATAATCTTTTAATGCAATAATATTATTTGACACATAATTTTTAGGAATCTGAAGGAGGTATAGAGAATAAATTTATTTTCTGCAGTTATGTTCAGGTTAATTTAATTTATGCTCAGCAGTTACTGAATTGTTTTATCCAAACCAGAATATCCAATTCTTAAACTGAAATTGTCTCATGAACATACAGGGTCAGACAAGGTTTATGGGAGTAATGCTTAAAATCAGAACACCCTGACTATTTTCTCAATAAAATAGTCTATGTATTAGTCAAGTGAGGAACATGTAGCTTGCTAAAAAATACTGCCATAAATGTGCAGTATCCTTCTTATCACTCCATTTTCTGCAAAGTTTATACAATTATTATATCTTGCAGTACACTTCATGCTGTTTATTGTTGCCATGGCCTTCCAGTCTGTACTGTAAATTCAAGTAATCAAAACTCTTTCTCCATATACCTCCCAGAACACGAGCCCAAGTGTTTTTATTTGTGATTGCAGTGACATACTTAATGCTACTGCTGTGACTGAGGAGGACACAGGCCCACTACCAACAGGAATGAAAACAAGGCCAGCTTTCACTGCCTTATCCTGCGTTTGCCCTGGGTAGGGACACACTCTCAACATAGTAACCTCTCAGGCCACTGTAATTTAGCTGAACGGCTATATCTAATGTTTCTGGCAACCCTAATAATAATAATACAGTTCAGTCCCTCCAAGCAGCTATCTGGTCTGTTAAAATGTCATTATCAGTAAAAATATAGCTCTTTAAATAGTGTTACCTTTCCATCTCTATTTGCCTTCCTTTACAAGGAGAACATCTGCAAGGAGAACATACTGCATCCTTGCAGTAATGCTGTAAGTCTTCCTTCATTAATGCATATATAGCACCTTGAAATGAATGAATAATATATTTTGGACTTCAGTGAGAAATAATAAGGATTTTTTAAAAATCCTTGATCCCATGCTAAAGAGAATTCACTATCAAGATCAATAAATTTGAGACTTCTTAATTTTTTAGACGGAAATGTTGGTCTGTTGCTTGTTTGTTTCTTCAACTGAATTTAAATTTTATCATAGTATTTCTACAGTAAGTGGTCTTTATCATGCAATAATAGTTTGATAAAACTCTCAAAAATGGACTAAAACTTGGAGGGAGGATAACTACTTTAATATTATAAATTATATGTAAAATGGATGGTTTTCATAATGATACATAATGCACTGCTTTAACTGTCCACATTGTATTATACAATGCTTTTTCTGTGTGGAATTGCACCAGCTGTACCTGCTGTGCCTTTGTAGAGTCCTATTCAGCACTCCTTATTCACTCCCTCCTTTGGCAAAGCCCCCTCTGAAGTCAGTGTGTGATATGCTACAGTAAGAAGTGCTGAATAGGACCCTTAAATGATAACTCCTTGGAGGACGAAAGTGCCACTTTTCTCACACTTCTCTTACAGTATAATTCAATTTGGACTGAAGATGCTATGAAAATACCACTAATAATAGATTGAGCAAGTACATCAGGCAAATCATGGTAGTTCTCAAGAAGAGCCATCCTTTTTTCAGCATAAAGGGATCAAAGAAGACTTCAGAACACCAGCATTGGTGTTAGATTCAGATAGGGTGAGCAGTAACTTTTTTAATTTTACAAAGTCCACAAATATTATGTGAAATATTGATGCCACAAATTCATATTTTTCAGAAAGGTATTATATATTCACAAGATTTATTACCAATTGGCACATTTTCAGCCTCTAGGCCATAACTATGTCTTAGACCTAAATCTTGTACTAGTGAATAAGGTACAACTATTCATCTTTTGAGATTAATCTAAGTGCTGTATTAATCTATGTTTAGGCTTTTCAAAAAGTGAAGCTCCACAGAATCTTTGTCTCTTCAAACATTCAAGATTTCTTGGCCTTCTACAATTTTACTCATTCGCTTTGATAAACTCTCTGTGCCAACAAACCCTAGCCAATTTCATATCTTAAAAAAGAACACTTTAAACAATTTGACTAAATGCCTTTACAGCTTTGGTTTTAATTAGATGTTTTGCTTCCTCAGCTTACTGGAAAAAGCTAGATAGCTTCTAACCACGTCAGTCTATATAACAGCAGGTGTCAGCTTTAACTGCCTCAGAAAATTTTAAATGTATTTAATTAAAAGAATCCCTTAGAGAATGATACTTTTATGTTCATTTGTCTTATGCAAGGTTTGCAACATGTTTTATTTCTATCCACTATGTTCTTGTTGATTTTGTGACCCAATTATGGCTAAAATTTTAAATGTCAGAGTACATTCAGTTAGTGCTTTCATCTTAATATAATCCATCAGAAAAATGGATTCTTCCACAAGTGTCATTTGGGAAGGTAAGTTTCTCTATTTCTTTTTCTGGAAACCAGAGTAACTTTGACACCAAAACAGTAAGTGGTTATCTGAGCAGTGATAGGTGAGAAAGTTGATAGCTTTGAGATCTGAAATGGATGGCTCCTCATATTCTGATCTCAATACAAAAACCTATATGTGTAGTTATGTAGGCCTTCCTGGAATAGGAGTAAAAGAACTGCAGAAGAGAGCACACACTATAAGACAGATATATAAGCTGTACATGCTACACACACACATATGCTTAAGTACAATTAAAATAAGAATGCTTGTCCTTCAGCTACCAACAGGCAGTTAGTTTTTCCAATTTATGTTAACTCTGTTATTCTGCTACTGGAATTATCATCTGCAGTTACTAAGTTCCCTCTCGCATCCAGTAGAGAACAAAGGTTGTTCTTACCCTTCCTCTTGCTGTTAATATATTTGTAAAGCCATTTTTTATTATCCTTTACAAAAGTTGCCAAATTAAGTTCTAACTAAGCTTTGGCCTCCCTATTTTTTTTCCTACATGCCCAAGAAACCTCCATAAATACTTCCTGAGAGACCTGACCCTCCTTCCAAAGATGATACACCCTCTTTTTATTCCTAAGTTCCTTCAAAACCTCTAGACGTTTGCCTCCTTGGCTCATCTTTTGGCAGACAGGGACAGTCTGTTCCTGTTCCCTCAAGATTTCTGTTTTGAAGCACACCCAACTTACCTGGACTCCTTTGTTTTTAAGGGCTTCTTCTCAAGGAACTCTCTCAGTTCCCAAATAGTCTCCTAAATAGGCCAAAGTCTGCTCTCTGGAAGTTCAATGTAAAAGTCTTATTGATGTTCCTCCTGATTTCACCAAATATCATGAACTCTATAATTTCATGACCACTGTGCCCCAAGCAGCCTCCAACCACCACATGTCTATTTGCAAACAACAGGTCTAAGAGTGCCTCCCATGGTGGGCTCACTCACCAGCTATGACAAAAGGTTCTTCTCCACACACTCTAAAAATTTCCTGGACTGCCTCCTTCTGCTGTAATAAGTTCCCAGCAGATGTCTAGTAAGTTAAAGTCACCCACAAGAACAAGGGCTGGTGATCCTGAAGCATTCTCTAGCTGCTTGTGGAATAAATTGTCCACCTCTTCTCTGGTTGGATGGACAATAACAGACTCCCAGTAGGATGTCATCCTTGTTAGCCTTCCCCTTAATTCTTACCCACAGGCATTCAACTTCATCGTCATTAGTTTCAATACCCATGGCATCAAAAGCCTCCCTAATACAAAGAGCCACCCCTCCACCTCTTCTCTCCTTCCTGCCTCTTCTGAAGAGCTTGTAGCCATCCAGTGCAGCACTACAGCTGCGTGATTCATCCCATCACGTTTCTGTGATGGCGACTACATCACAGCTTTGCTGTTGCACCATGGCTTCCAGCTCTCCTTGTTTGTTACCCATGCTGCGTGCATTGGTGTACACCTCAGCTGGGCTACTGATTTCACCCCTAACTCAGGCTTACCGCACTTGGGCCTGCTTCCAGATAGCCCAGCTGTATCCTCTTTCCCCTTTGAACCTGGTTTAAAGCCCTCTCAATGAGTTCTGTCAACTCATGAGCTAAAATCCTTCTGCCCTTAATAGAGAGGTGGAGCCCATCCAGTCCCAGCAGGCCAGGTGCTATAAAAGCTGTCCCACAATCAAAGAACCCAAAATTCTGCTGATGACACCAGCCTTTAAACCACTTGTTGATAATGTGGGCTCTCCTGTTCCTATCATCATTTTTCTCTGCTACTAAAGGGACTGAGCAGAACACTACCTGTGCTCCTGGCCTGTCAACCACTTGACCCAGTGCCCCAAAGTCCCTTTTAATTGCTCGGATGCTCCTCTTTTCAATCTCATCACTGCCAGCCTGGAGTATCAGCAGTGGGTAATAATCACTGAATCAGCCCAGGAAGTCTCTCAGTGATATCCCATACCCAAGCCCCTGGGAGGCAGCAGAGCTCTTTGAGGGATGGGTCTGGTTGACATATTGGGTCCTCTGTTCCCCTCAGAAGGGAGTCACTCACTAGTACTAGTTGCTCTAAATTCCATTATATCAGGCATGACATGATAACCAAACTGCCTCTGATTGGCTCCTAGCAAGAGTTCCCAATGAGTCAATGTCTAACTTCAACAAAATCAAAAGGTGTTTTTGCATTGTTATAGAATCAGTCAGGCACTGGGGACTGGTAAACTATGAGTTAACCAGATGCTTACCATATGTGAACCCATCACATTTTCATGGGTTCCAGGTCTTAAGAATTGAGATTAACCTGAAACCCTTGCAGATAAATTAATGATAGTTATCATATAGTTTGTAATGTGATATTTAAAAAGATATTCTAAACTACGTTTGAAATATATTCTGAACACACTGTTACTCCAGACAACGAAGTTCAAACTCAATCTAGGTGAAAAAATTTCATCTGCAATGTACAATGGTGTTGGATAGCCAGAATTTAAAAAATCCCATGTGGGCAGATTGTGGCTGCAGGAAATGATGTTTTAAAGTCAGAGGATGCTGATCACATCATTTATTTGAATTGAAAGATGTCTTTCAATATCTCAAAATTATTTTCCTCAAAAGCAGATCAGGGAGAGGTGATTCTGTGAAAATGTATCAGGAACACTGCATACATGAAAGAAGGAGAAAAATAGGGATGCTATAGAGAAGAAATTTTAAAAAATGGAAGAAGCTGAAAGAGACTGAAACAAAGCAAAAAGCATTTCTAAGCCTGTTGCTCATTGAAAAAAGTTTACTTGAAGGAAGAACTCAACAAAATAGCATGAGAAAGAAAACAAAAAAGAAAAAAAAAAGGAAAAAACAAAACGAAGAAAAGAAAAAGTCATGGATCTGCAAAATAAAAGATAAAGGAAGATGTTAAAATATGTAGAGACAAACTGTAAAGGATGATGTAGCAGCACATACATTAAGAACCAAAAATAAAATGGTTATTGGAATAAATCTGGATGTTCATTGGCGTTAGTACAAAAAAAACGGTAGAACTGAGCTTTCTTCTATTTCTGGGTCAAGAGGAGACGCCTATAAATGCAACAAGCAAGATTTTTGTAGAAGAAAATGTTTCCAGAAACTGCCAAAATTAAGGAAGTCTCTTATCAAGCGACAGTGGCAAAGAACTACAAAAAATATTGCTTCTCAGGATAATGAGAAGAAATCTTTATATTCGAATAAGGGAAATAAGCTATAGTTGCAGCTTTGACAGCTTTCTCTTTCTGCTTTTGGTAGATCTCTCTTGATTCCTGATATGGATTTAAAGGAAACAATATACATACTGTCAGATCTATCACATCCATTTCTTATAAAGAGAAAATTTTAAAATTATTATTAATGTTTAACCAATCCAGATGAGTCTATATCTTTACCACTTGTTCAGAGGCGACCAGTTTGGGGTCATAAGGACTAACATGATTACCAAGTTGTTGGATTCAATGAACTTGACTTCATTTTATATTAACATCTTACTGTTGTTAAATGTATGGGTACAAGTGTGAATGTAAAGGAGAACTGAGTACCTTAGTGGAATAAAAAATATTATTGGTGGTGAATAAATTGCATTCCTACTGCAGCTACAAAATAATTTACAATACAACAAACACATTTAAATCTGAATTATTTTGTTTTCACTTATCTTGAGTCAGTGTTCTCTTCCAAGTTTTTGAATTTTAGAATTCTAGGAAATTTTCTCTTTGGTTTCATCAGTCTTGTTTTAAAAATTAGTTTTAGTCTTATGCTGTCTGGGTGTAGCACTTGATAAAGTCATACCTCTCTCTAAAATTGTTTGATGAGGTCCTTGGTTATCTTCAGTAGTAGTTTTTACGTCTAAAGTCCTTACTTATCTCCATGACAGTAGCCACATTAGCCTAAACTGATAATCTAGGGGTCTGCACTGGTTAATAGGGTTGCTGCAGATCTTTGGAAATCCAGAGCATGGTAGTTACATGAGTTATTGACCCAAAGACCTAGTGGAAAAGAAGATGTTATATTTATTAAAAAAATAAAGTATATTAATCTGCATTTGATTTTTTTTTATTTTATATGTATTTTCCACAGTTCTACGTTCTGAGTCATAATCTGTTTCAAAAAACCATTATTTTTCTTGCTACCTGAATTGCCATCTAATATTCAATGTCATCAACACTTTGTTGACTGCTTGGTTTTGGTTTCTACACAGTGGCAACAAACATAAAATTAAGAAAAACTTTAAAAGAATTGAGTAAGTATCTAGTCTTAATCACAGATAGAAATCAGTTTGCTACTTGTCTGGAAAACATAAACAGGCCATTCATAATGAAGTTAATATAATAAGCCAAATTATAAAGTTATTGCTTACATGTAAGGATAGGAAAAGTATATTTATACCATAAAATAGGATTTCAACTATATCAGTACTATAGCAGTATTTTACAATTTTTACTCATTGCCTCTTTATATGTGTGTGCTGTGTGTATACCTGAGCTGTTTTTGCAGTCATTAGTTGCAAGGAGTTTAGCTATTTTTCAGTAAAAGTATACATAAAAATCAACCACATTGTTCTGAACTCATATAGTCTTGTTTAAACCACAAGCAACATGTGTAAGTTCTCATTTCAGCATTTTAAACTTATTAAGATAATTGAATAAAATGAGTCTGTACAAGGAAATTTTCAAAGCACCTCAAATGGAATTTATATTTCACAATACAAAACATTGTACAAAACAAGTGTAACACAGTTGTGACTGCTGAAAGCTATTTTTCCCCATGAGTACTTTGAGAGAAACAATGAAGATTTCTAGTAGAAACTCAAAATGCCTTCCTCTCTGCTCTCTCTCCAGAGACTTAACTGTTCAATAAGCTACCCACTGTACCTTGTACTTTTTCTTGTTATCTCACTTGCAGTGGGTGATAGTTACTGGTCTGGGGAATAAAATCAGATCATATTTTAGCACCTAGCCATCAGTCATAGCCTTCCATGTGGCAAAATAAGTGTTAACCAAAATCTAAATGCTTATGCAGTATTTAAGTTTTGCTCCTTATACCGGTATTTCTGAAATCTATGTCTGATGTGCTTGTAAGAAGCCAAGTTTGATCTGGGGAAAATGATCAGCTATGTAGGATAGGATAGGATAGGATAGGATAGGATAGGATAGGATAGGATAGGATAGGATAGGATAGGATAGGATAGGATAGGATAGGATAGGATAAGATAGGATAGGATAGAACAGGACAGGACAGGACAGAACATAACATCCTGTGGGACACACAAGGATCATTGAACTGAACTTTTCAGACATCCTGGTTGAATGGTTTCTAGTTTACTGGCCCAGAAGAAGTATGTGTATGGTTTGAATGAGAGAGGAATGAAGCCAGTATGACTGTTGTGCTGAACTTGGTTCTTCCAGCACAGAAATTTTACATCACAGAGTCTCTCTCTTGGGAAGACATTTTTAATTATGATTATTATTATAGTCTTGTAGTAACATATGAATACTAATTTTTTTTTCTTTGAGGTAGGTTGACTTCTCTCTTCATTTCTTTTCCTAAATTATAACTCTCCAGTAGGTCGTGGTACTAATTAGCTGAATTGGAAGTTGCATAGAAAAAATTCTAGACATTATGATGTGAACATACCATTTAATGAGGACTATGAAACTAAAAATGACATTTTTCCCTATAATTAAAAGTAATTTTTATTCAGTCATATTTTTTACTTTTGAAAGACCTTCGAACAGTCTGACTTATTAAATATATTTGAAATATTTGGGGTTTGTACTTAAAATTCATCTGTAATTAAAACAATTTTTCTGCAATAGTCAACTCAAAAAAATTCTGCATCCCTTGTATCTAGTAGTATATTCAAAGCAGTTCATATATAACATAGGATGTTAAGGGGATGCATGTTAACTGGCTAAATCACTGATAAGTTCAACTTTTTTAGAAACTGGTAGAAATGGTTAATTGTGCCCTGCCTCTGATGAATCCTCAGTTATTTTAACCTTGTTGATACAAATGTATTAAATATAATGTCAAAGATGTCTGTGTATGGCTTATAAGATAATATGTATCAAATTAAAAAATAATGCCATGAAAGAAATGGAAGTCACTGTGAACTTTTTTGGTATAGGGCCTAGTGCACTTCATATTTGTCTTTGTCATAAGCCTTAGCCAGTTGAAGTACATCAGGTTCATACACAAAACATCATGACCTTTGTTTCTATTTCTGTCTTTGAATAGTTGAGGTCTTATGTATATGGGTTTGTTTGTGTTGTTTTGGTTTGGTGTCATGCTCCTCTTCCCCCAGAAAATGTTTCTTATGTCTCCGCAAGTTGTCAATAATATTACAGCTCACAAGTGATACAGTCCACAGTGAAAAGTGAATGGACCTGAACCAGAAATAAAAATAAGATTATTTTCAAGACCTGCTTCCTTATGTGTTGATTCAGATTACTTGTAAACACAAAATTGGTCTATTTGTCTCAAGAGGAAGCAAACAAACAGGAGAAAAGATAATAAGCATTCAAGTAATTAGAAGATAAAATATTTTTGAGGATACATATCCATTGCCTAGAAATACTGCAGTAGTTCTGATTTGATTTAGTACATGAGTGATGATATTTTTAATTTTGACCCTTTTATCTTCTGTTTTGGTTGTTAAAGGCTAAATGCTGCTTGCTTAGAGATAGCTTCCTTATTAAAAACTTAAGTCTGACCTTTTCCTAAGAGACCAGAGGTGGGTACCCAGATGGGGCTGCACTGGAAGGGGAGTGGGCACTGATGCACCCCATGCCCTTACCTTAGCTGGGAAACACACTGTAAGGTGCTGGGAGCAACGGGGATGGGCACCCATGGGAGGTGCTCCTTGCTTGCCTCAGGGGCTGCCACAGCAACCTGCTGTGATCCTGCTGTTGGCCCTGCCTGCTCATGGCCCGCTTTGCCTGGGATGTGGGCTCCTGGTCTGCTACCCGAAGGCACTGGCTCCAGCCCCCAAAGCCAGACAGCCACATGGCATAGGCACAGGAACTGTGACTGCCTGGCAGTTTGCTCCTTGCTGTGCAAGGTTTTTGCCCCCTGACTCCCTTCTAAAGCAGCTCTAGTGCAACTCCACCTGACGAGGACGTGGCACAGACGCTGCTGTGCTGTCCCCCTGACAGCAGGCTCGTCTGAAACCTTACTGACAAAATGTGCATTTGTTCCTCCATTGTAAAGTTTACAGAACATGTTACTGATTTGAATGCGTCCTATGGAATGTTCTAAAATACTTGAAACCTAATGAAACTGTCAGTTTTATTCCAAATGTCTTTGTATCTCAGTGACTTGGCCCTCACTTTCTTCCAGCTTAATTTGTATTTAGATCCTCATTGTTTCACAAAGTGTTAGACAATGACCTCAGCATGCTGCCTTCCTAGGGTACCAAGTAACGTCTGGAGAGAAGGATGGGAAGAGTATCTGCAACTTTTGTTTTGAGTCTTTACCTCCACATCTTGGCTAAAGCTTATAAAAATAGATTGAGGGGGTTTCACGGCTACATATGGAAGTAGACCACGGCTATTTTCTTCTGACGTGGGTATGACTCACATGCCGAAAACATTAAGGCCCTGATTTTGCAAATTTCACAGTTCAGGATCTTCTTCTCCTAACATGAGTTGCTTGAA
The DNA here is from genome assembly GCA_013400315.1 of Bombycilla garrulus. Lineage (NCBI taxonomy): Eukaryota > Metazoa > Chordata > Aves > Passeriformes > Bombycillidae > Bombycilla > Bombycilla garrulus. The sequence continues at coordinate 81,199 of VXBU01018247.1, read as the reverse complement.
ATACAGAACAACCTTGGTTCAAAATGTAGGAGAAAGGCCCCCAATTGTAAATTCTGTGATTTAAATACACATTTACTCTTGAAGGGTTTTCCAGGCACCTTTAACACTAAGCAGAACATTTTAAAGAGATTTTCTGCTTGTTTCACCTTGGAATCCAAATGAATAGCGCTTTTTTAGTGGCATTTGTGAGCTACGCTAAAAATAATAATATGTAGCTCAAGCCTTAGAAACCAAATTTCAATACAACTGAATGTTGGCATTGGAATCCTTTAAAAAAAAACAAAACACAAAACCAAGAAAAAACCCCATCCCTCTGTTTTGGACTAGTATAGGGGGAAATTGCCATTAATGTCCCTGTCAAATACAACATACACAGTCAAACCTGTGAAGTTTCCCTGAGTTCAGACTGGTTATCTCACAAATCTGTGCAAAGCTCTGGTGAATAATTTATACCAGGCTCGAGGTGACAAGTTAAACACACCCATTTTGTCTAAAATGCTATGAAAGCATCAAGATGGAGCCAAGCTGCAGGGTGAGTAGAGCTCAGTTGATGGGAATCTGAACATGTCGAGAAGGGGGATGCTGCTGTAAAGAAAGTGAAATGTAATGAGATACTTTTTCATGCATAATTCATGGGTGAAAACATGACTGCATAAAAAGCCATGGATTTTAACAAGGCAGAGCTGCAATCATACACATTATCTTCCCAGAGGAACTTTATATAATATTGGTGAAAAAGAGGATTCTGAATACCAGTACAAAATAAAGCTGACGTTTTCAAATGCAGTAGAATTTACTTTAATGTACAATGGCTGTAAAGGAAACAATTTATATTTAAACCTCAAAATAGTTCCTAGAAAAAAAATTACTTTAAAACATATGCCTGCATTTTCCAGCTTAAAGAAAAAAATAAGATGAGGAATGAGAAAAATACCTCATCTGGATAAAAAAAAATTTAAAATGCATAAGCAATATTTTGTTGAGTGTGTTGTTAGGATTGTGCTTTGAAATCTTTTGCAAGCATTTTCACTTTTTAGAAGCAAAACTTTTGATAGGAATGACTGCTGTGAACAGGCTTAAAAAAAGATAAAATGTTAGCTATTGTCACCATAAAATTTAATTTGGTTGCATTTGCAAAAGCAAATACTGTAATTCAGCTTTCAAGAACAGTTTAGTGGCTAGCACATGACTGTTTGAAATGCTGTTTAACGCTTGGGGTATTTAGTTGAAGGGATTAAAAATGGAATGTTGATTAAAGCTTGGGATGTCTTAAATTTATCACCACAAAATCCTAATGACAGACTTAGCTGGAAGGAACAGGGGTGCTTCCTTTAGCTGTTCACTTAGTAGGAGCAGATCACATACAGAAAAGGCACCAGAACAAGTCATAGAGAGATTCAGAATCACACAAGCTGAAGGACTCTGTGAAGTTATTTGTTTAGTTTACACTGCACAATTTCAATATTTTTGAGGAAAGTAAAATAGCCATTTTGCATCCAGTTACTGTTTTATAGTCCTGACAGTTGGGTGAAGAAAGCATTAAGGGTTCAAAATGATTGATATTTCAAAGTGTTCACCTTCTATGGGATTTTTTTTCCTGTCTCAGTTGTACAATGTGAGAAGCAGAGAAAAACTATAAAGAGAAGCAGGTTAGTTGGTACAGTCACTAAACAATCTAAGCTACTTAAATAAAATTATGTTATTAACCCCTGATAACAAGAAATACAGATGCCTTCAGGTTTTGACCATACAAAAAAAAATGGTCTCTTTTTTGACCTTGATAATAATTTAATATCTCGCATACAATTTTATCAGTTCACAGCTTTTATAGCAATCCAAGCTAAAAGAAACACATAGCTTCCCTTTTCTGTCTTAGACCAGCAGTGTAATAATGTTTTCATCTATGATCTCTGACTGTGTTTTTTCACAAAAGACTTTTCTTCTTATCTATTGTCTGCATTTTTAATTTTTCTAAATGTTGTCTCAATAGAAAACATTGCTTCTCTGCAGTTTTTCCAGACGTTGCTTTGCCTTTAAAGAGCATGACAGTGATCTGTCTCACATCCTGCCTTAGTGAAATCTGATCTATTAGTTTATTTCAGGATTGATTTGTCATACTTGTTCATCTCCCATATAGAAGACTTTAGAACTTGAGCTCATCCTGGTATTTGAACAGCTAATTTTCTGTAATGGTTTCCCTGCTTCTAGTTAAGGGGGACAAGTAAAGGAGGAAGAGGACATGAGAATCCCTCAATTAAAGTGCAGACCATCTCACAGTTCCTGCTGTAGAGTTTAAAAAGGACTTATTTCCGTCTGCTCCCCTCTACTTAGAAGGTGTTCAAACCTCCATACATTCACACTGGCTTTGACTGAATACTTAGCCTCACTGATACAGCCATTTCCAACTACAGAAAAGGTCTGTTGGCTTAGGTACCGGTTCTTTATGTGATGAAGTTTTCTCCTGTCTTCCATCATGCTGAATGGCTAGCTGAATACTTGGAAATGTAAAACATCTGAAATAGGAACCAAATGACAATATTACCAAAATCTCCTTCAAGTGACCATGTGGCACAGGCTGTGCAGTTAGCAGGATGCAGCTATGCTGAGCTCACATAAATGGGGTTTGTTTTCTGCTTATTTTCTTCTTAACTTTGAAGAGAGCCCCTCAAAGGTTATGTGATAGGATTGTGCCACTTGCGCGGAGGGTCAGGGACTCTATGGTTTTGTATCAGTGAACTCCGCTTTCAGTCTTAGTGATTTGAGCCTGTCTGTGATGTAAAGGGAAGTATTACTTGTTTGATTTTCTAAGGCACTGGAATACATTATAAAAACACACCAGTATTCTCAGAAAAAGAAATAAAATAATCTTTAGAATAAAACTGCTAGAAGAATATTGGTATGGACCCCAATACTACAGCATGGTGAAAAGGTCTGACGTCATCAAGTGACTGTAAATAAGTATAAAATTTTAGACCTGGGTCATTAATTAATAAGCAGCTTAAATATTCCCGTCAGCTGGACAAGGTGTGGAAAAAACTGTAATCTGAGATGCAAAAATCCTTAATTCTGATACTTGTTCTAAACCAGATTGCTCTGTGGGTTTTGGCAAAGTACTTAATCTCTTACTTCTATCTCTAAAATAATAGTGACAGTAATGGGAATGGTAATAATACTCTAAACAAGGTTGAATATTACTTCTTGCTAAAATATTTTACGTATACTATAAATTTTAGGGTTTATGGTATAGATATCAAGGTGCATCTAGTCCTTGATGTTAGACTTTGCTAGGAATTCATGCTCAGCATTGTGTCCTCTTAAATAAATGTTATTCAAGCTAAGACACTGACATTATACAACCAGAAAAATTGTACATTCAACAGCAAGAAGGTAGGCTTGTCAGAAGGCTGGAGGCAGCCAGAAGAAAAGAGAGTTTCTCTTAACACAAATCATCACCAAGGTTACTAAGAATATCCACATCATACATATTCTACACTCCTGCTTTTTAAGATGTGAAAATGAGACATACGCAATGGTGCTTTAATTTAGATAATTATTTTCTATCTTTGGCAGCAAAATAATAGAACTGAAGAAAAAGACTTCTATCAATGAATTTTCCTGCAAAATGGCACTAAGAATGAAGTGATAAAGATAAAATATACTATATTTATCCATACCTACAGTGTTGGAAGGTCATAGGTGAAGTGCTATCAACACTAGGAAAGAAAAGGAATAAGGAACGAAAGTGTAAGTGAGAATTTTCATACCTTATGTGCTAGTCAGAGTTCAAAGCAGCTGGTATGTGAGACTGATCTGTCCTGCTTTCTTGTTCTTTGGACCCCAAAAACCTAACTGGGAAACTACCTTGTCACAGGCAGCACCCTCAGAGATATGCAGTGGTTTTTTCCTTCGTGTCCTTCCTCCAACCACAAAAAAACCCCAAAACTAAACAAAACCCTTTTCAGATATGTCTGGTTAACATTATCACTTTATTTTAACATTTTCATAAATTTTTTTTTTGGAAAGGCAGTAACTTCATGTCTCCTTGTACACTGCAAGTGAGATTTCACTCCTGGAGGAGAGATTGCCAAGGTTCTACCTCTCCAATAGTTTTTTGAATTGCACCGTTTTTCTTTTTTGGACATGGTGACAGAAACAAAAGAAATTATAGTAGAATTAATCAATTTCTTTGGTACAAGACTACCTTATTTATGGTACAGATGTGATTCAACAGGTCTAGAATAGTGTTTTTAGGAATATTCTCAGTAGGATCCAACCATTCTCATTTAGCATCAGTCTCAAAAGGAATTAATCCAAGTCACTTGAAGCAACTCCACCTATCCCCTACAATAAATATAGACAATGGTGAGAGGCAAGGTACTCTGAAGAGCTTAAGATAGCAGCTGAGTCTGTCTGATTTCAGTACTCCCATCCTGCACTGGCCTTCAAGGTAATATAGATACTTTCCTAAGAGAGACAGTTTGCTAAGAATCTTAACTTTTTCTTTGGGAAAATAATCAGTGTATATAGCAAATATTAGATCCACCCAGGATCCATTCTGCTTGGAGTCGTTATAGGACAGATATGAAATGGTACACTTACAGACTACATCTGGTACAGCAAAAAAAGGGAAATACTACACTTTCATTTGCTGTGATCTGCCACGGTTCCAGGATTGCACCCTTAATGAAACCTATACTACTCTTAGCAAATACCTCATCTTTACCAACTTTGCTCATTGTATATTCATGAAACTGTTCAACCTTTCAACCTCAAGACAGAGCATAACAGTTTATTTACCAAAGTCTTTATTTTTTTTCCTAATGCAGTAGCTGCATGTAGTCCATAAAGAGATTTTGTGACAAAGTGTTGACTCCACAACAAAAATAAATTAATCCCAGTGTTCAGATCTCCTTGAGTTCATCTAAATTAAGAAAAACATAAAACTGTAGTGGGCAACCATATGACTACACATGAGCAGACCAGGTGATTTCATCATCACTGCACCTCTTGGACATGAAGATCTTATTGCATAAGCCTTTTCAGGAATATAGTATGCATAATGACCTGCAGTGTAGGCTGTGTACATTGGTGTGCAGTAGTGACGTCAGCAAGGTCAGATCTTGTTACTTTGACAGACCATCTATCTCTCTGAGATACGTCCTTGAACTATGATCTTTTGGTTTTGAACCATGTTTCTCCTATCAGATTGGGATTTCAATTTTGAACGCAAAACTGAGTATTATCACTGTGAGTTAAAGCTGATTGTTGTTTTCCCATCTGGTTAGAATGAGAATACAGAACCCTGAATCTGTGCCACTTCTAAAAAAGATCTTACTGAATTTGGAATTCAGCCTTTCCTTACCATTTGCATAAAACCATCACATTTTATGTAATAAGAATGAATTGTGAACAGATGGACACCAACACACACTGCTATTGTCACAATATATAATGTGTCCATTATTTATTTTAAGGTAGGGAGCAGCAAGAGTTCCATGGATAATCAAGAGAGACTTCAGGGCCTTGGGATGAGTGTTCAAGGGATCAGGAGCCCAAGTCGTGTTCTCCTCTGAGCTTCAAGCTGTAGAGAATGATGATGGAAGAAACAGTAAGAACTGTTGTATCACTGTCCTAGCCCAGTGTCATCATCAGAATTTTGCAGTTTCGATCACAGATGAGTTTACATGACACAGACCTGCTGGCAACAGAGTACACCTGTCTCAAAGACGGGAAAGGATTTCTGCACAGGAGTTAGCACAGTGTGGTGCTTTAACCCCAGCCAGTAGCCAAATACCACACAGCCAGTAGCTCACTCCCCTATCAACAGGATTGGGGACAAAAGTAGAAGGGTAAAAGGTAGAAAATTCATGTGTTGAGATGAAGATAGTTTAATGTGGAAAGTAAAAGCCACCCACACAAACAAAGCAAAACAAGGAATTAATTCACTTCTTTCCATGGGCACTTCTTTCCTCTGTTCAGCCATCTTCTGGAGAGCAGGGCACCATCGTGCATAACAATTACTTGGAAATACAAATGACATCACTCCAAATGTCTTCCCCTTCTTCCTTATCTCCCTAGGTCATATTGGATTGAATAACCCTTTGGTCACGTTGGGTCATCCTTGCTGTTTCTTCTCCCAGCATCTCAAGCAAACCCACACTCCTTGCCATCATGGCAGTATGAAACACTAAAAAGGCCTTGAATCTGTGTAAGCCCTGCTCATCAAATGAAAAACATCTCTATATTATCATCACTGTGTTTAGCAAAAATGCTCTGTTTTATATGTGGAGATCTATGTGGCAGCAAAGCTGCAAAGTGTTATTGATATGTTAGAAACCGCAGAAGTGTCTGAGAATGATCCCAAAGGAAATATGGCCTCACCCTCCAAAAAAAGTGGTGGGATTAATAGCCTAACTGAAGTGCAACCACACCAATGCACACAGCATGGGCAACAACCAAGAGATAGAAGCCATAGTGCAGCAGGAAAACTATAACATAACTGACATCGTGGAAACAGGGTAATATGAAGAAACTGGACAGCTGCAATGGATGGCTATAAACTCTTTAGAAGGTATAGACAAGGAAGGAGTGGCAGTGAGGTAGTCCTGTATATTAGGAGAACTTCAGTTGTCTAGAACTTAATGATGGCAACAATAGGGTTGAATGTTTATGGATGAGACATGGAAGAAAACCAAAAAAATAGAGCCTTTTAAGACCAGCTAACCATGATAAAGAGGCAGACAGTATATTCTGTAAGCAGTCGAGAGAAGTTTCAAAATTGCTAGGCCTTCTTCTCATGGGGAACTTAAATTTACCAGATTGCTGCAAATAGAGTATATCAGAGAGGAAGACTTCTAGAAGGATCCTATAGTGTGTTCAAGATAAATTCCTGACACAGCTGGTGAGTTAGACAATGACGAAAGGTGCACTGCTGGACCTGTTGCTTGTGAACGGAGAAGGACATGTGGGTAATGTGATGGATGGAGGCCAGCCTGGGCATACCAATCATGGAATGACAGAATTTCCAGTGCTGGGAGAATTAAGGAGGGGGTCAGCAGAACACAGGACAGATTTTATCCTTTCTAAGAGACTAGTTGAGAGGCCTCCTTGGCACGCAGTCCTTAATGGCCTGAAAGCTCTCTGACAGAAAAGGACCTGGGGCTACTGGTCAACAGCCAGCTCAACATGAGCCAGCAGACTGCCCAGGTGGCCAGGAAGGCCAGTGACATCCTGGCTTGGATTAGAAATAGTGTGGTCAGCAGGACCAGGGCTGTGATCAATCCCTCCTCCCCAGTACCTGGTGCTGGTGAGGCTGCACCTTGAATCCTGTGTTCACTTTTGGGCCCTTCACTGTAACAGGAGCATGTCCAGAGAAATGCAGCAAAGCTGGGGAAGAGTCTGGAAAACAAAGCATATGAGGAACAGCTGAGGGAGCTGGGATTGTTTAGCCTGGAGAAAAGCAAGATATGAGGAGACCTCATCGCTCTCTACCAGAAAGGAGATTCTAGTGGAGTGGGGATTGGTCTCTTCTCCCCAGTCACAATCAAGATAAAGGGGAAATGGCCACAAGTTATATCAGGGGAGATTTAGATTGAATATTAGAAAACATTTATTCACTGAAAGGGTTATGAAGCATTGGAATAGGCTGCCCAGGAAAGTGTTTTTGTCACCATCTCTGGAGGTATTTAAAAGATGTGTAGATGTGGCACTTGGAGACATGGTTTAGGGGTGGGTTTGGCAACGTTTGGTTTATGATTAGAATTGATAAGCTGAAAGGTCTTTTCCAATCTAAACTATTCTGATTCTATTCTATGATTCATTTTGTATATACAATGTGATCTTTGCCAAATATAACCCTAATCAATACAGCAATTTTTACATAAAAATAAACAAGTATTGCATCAAAGCGAAGTTACCCATCTTGGATTTGATTGTACCATCAAGCTACCAGCGGAACTCTGGATGATGTCTGAAAATTTTCATGCAGATTAAAGGTACATCACACTCTTAAAAATTTAGGAGAAAAAAAGTTTATTGACTAGATATCTTCCAACATAAGGTAATCAAGACTTTGGATTACTGATGATTTATAATGTTGAGTAAGACATAATGATCATCAAAGTGAAAGGCAAAGCAGAGTTAAGGAGTTTCATTAGAGGCTATCACTCTTTAGGTATAACAAAATCCAAGAGCCTGTAGAAGAAAAAAATGGTTTCTGATTAATAGTTGATATAATATAGTATTACTATGGTGATGTCCATGCTATAGGCATAGAGAATGCTACATATATGGCCTTCATAGGATTTCTTCTTGCTATATCTGTGTAATATAGATAGTGACAGTAACTAGCTGACAATTTTAAGTAGCAAATTATTTATATCCACCAACGCAATTTTACAAAAAACATGCCTAATAAACCTAATTTAGTGTGTTTTCTAAAGTAATAAACTTCTCTGACAAAGAAACTACATCCATATGAATTTATAAAATGTTTTCATTCAAAAGCATTCTGCATTACTGAAAAAAATCTTTTTGCATTGATACTGCCTATACTGGATGGACAAAAGTGGGTGGCTTGCAAAAGGAAATTTTTAAAAGATATTAAATAATGGCTTAACAGAATCTTATATAGTTATACTTTTAGACCAATCTGTTAAACATAGTTACCAGAAGAGGAATACAAAATCAGTAATTTTGTACAGACAAAATGTGCAGATGGTTCATAAAACGTTTTAGTGAAAGCCAGTGACAGAGTCAGATCCATAAAAAGTGTTGACTTGTAAGGTGGGATCCTTTTTACAATGTATTTTAGCAAATATACCCAGGAACAAGACATGTTGGTCATACCTACAAGGTGATTCTGGAAGTCATTGACTTGTAGGCCATCCTAGTCTTCTTCCTGTGATAGGGAATGTAATCCTTGAATACATCAACTAAAGGACACCACATGAAGAAAAATATAGCATTACATTTTCAAGTGGAATTAACAACATCATATTTAGGTTATTGTTCTATGATAATTTCAGAAAAGTTGAGTGAAAATTATTGGACTGATTCAAGTTGAACAGAAAAAGACCTTAGTCAATTTACATTTAGAGAAGAAGGCCAAGCCCAGTCTTGATGACAATGTCCTAGTAAAGTACAACTTTTTAAAATAGTACTAAATTTAATTTAGAAGAAAAAGCCTTTTTTTTTTCTTTGCTCTTAGAGGCAGTAGTTTGAAGTTAGGCAAATTTAGCTGAGAAGTAAAGTGCACATTTTTAGCACTGAGATTAATGAAGCATTAGAACAATTTACCTGTGAAAGTAATGGATTTTCTATCACCTCCAATCTCTAAATTAAGACTGCATGTCTTTTTGGAAGATGTACTATCTCAAACCAAAGTTATGGGTTTGATTTCGAAATTACAGACTGATGTTTTTGCCCTTTGCTATAGTAAGAGGTCAGGCTAGATGATAGTAATGGCCTCTTCTAGCCCTGAAATCTATGAATCTAAGTTGTGGCTTAGCTTAATGAATATCACGGCATAAAACAGTGCCTGTAATTCCTCACATCTTTGTCACCCTACCTTCACTGTCTAAAAGCACAGATGCCCTAAATTATATAAAATGCTGCAACTTTAAGAAATCTAATATAAACATTTCTTGCTGTAAATGCAAGAACTCCATTATTTTAAGGTAACTGCTGTGATGTAACTTGGTAAAAGGAAGGCAGAGAAGCTCAAAAGCTGTTTTTTGTAGGTTTAGAGCAAATGTAGTTAACCATAAAGTCTGTCTCTTCCTTTTTTTTACAGTCTCTCTGATGTCTCAAACCCAAAGAAACTGTTCCTGATGCTCTTGTGATGAATTAGGTGTTGTTTTCTTCTATCATTAATGAAAATATTTTTAATAGTACTTTTGATATTTTTAATAGAGCTAACATAAATAATGTCAGGAGATTCAGTGTAAATCTGGTTTTTAACAGGATGCATTAAAGTTGTTTTTGTCATCTTGTTGACTGTTCCCGTACGTTATGGTACTGTGCTTTTCACTTACATGCTTGCTTGAACAAGCACCTTTCTGGATATTTTCATAATTCCTTTCTTTCTTAGATAATAATAAAGTTGAACACACAAGTGGGAAGTGTTCAGGAAAGTTTTGGTGCCACTGCCTGAACACTGTAGCTGAGCTTCCATTCATTTTTTACCACACTGCTTTTAACTTTGGTTTAAAATCATATACCTTTTGTATTTCTTTTTATTAGTTGTATAATATAAGTTGCTTTTTCATATTATAATTGGTATGAATAAAGATCTTCAGTTATAACAAGGTTATGGTGGTTCTTCTTTAATCCTACCTTTGCGGAAATTGTGATTATTACCATGGTCATGGTCTGTGGTCTGTGCTTCAGATACATGGACATATTGCTATCCCTTTTCAAAAGAGTCACATGCTCAGATATAGACAAGTTAATTTGCTCCAGACATGAAATAATGATAAGACTTCACTAAAAATACAGCTGTGATGTCACAAGCTTGTGGGGAAATGAAACTCCTCTACATACTCTTTTTATAGCCTTCCTTAGTCTTTTTATAGCTTCTTTAGTCTTTGCCACTTGACCGATCTATTGGTATCTACAAATGGAAGGATTACATCCTAGAGCAAAAGAGATTTTTTTTTCTCTTAATCATTTCTTGGGCTTAAGGTCTACCGTACTAACCACACAGGGAAATTAGAATAAGCTATTAGAAAATGAAGGCTTTAATTCATACATAAAGACCGAACACATCATTTCCAGGGTATTCTTGCATATTTCATTTTAATCTGCTGAGTGCATTTTTTTTTTTCTCCTTTGTACAGTATTGGATACTGGATGAGATTCATTATCCTTTTTCTCTCCTGGGTGCATGCAGTCCTTTCTTTGTGACCCAGATAAAAAAAATCTAAATCCAAAACATGGGGTGATACTTAGACAATTAGAAGGGGCATAGACATTTTTAACTTTCTCAGTATCTATGTATTCATTAAGTACAACAGATATGAGAAAAAATATTCCCTTGAACAGAAAAAGGAATGTATCTTGGAGTTTAAAGAGCTATTTTTACATGTCCATTCAATTAAAGAATGTCTTCATTGTAAAAAGAAATAAGTATATTCCCTTAGCTCTCTTTAAAAGTGTTGATGTGAGTCCCTGAGAGAAAGGGAAAAGAAAAAAATCTACTGGTCGGGAGAAGTTTGTCTCAGTAACTATCTTCTGACATTTCACTGTAGTGGTAAAACCAACGTATTTTGGAGAGGCTAGGAGCTCAATTTTATGGTGCAAATTTTAAGAACCAAAGCAGTTCAGAGCAGAACTCAGACTTTTCTTCATCAGCTTATTAATACTGGACATAGGCAGAGTATTGATGAATTTCAGCATTCATTAAAAAGTACTATATATTGATTTCTTCTTTTAGTCAGTCAACATATGAACACAAATCTAGGAATGAGGTTTTAAAGGTTTTATCATTGTTACTTTTTTACTACTTATTTTTTATATGAAGGAATTGAAAGGAATTGTTTTTTTCTGGGAGACAAATTCAAATAATTTTAAACATAAATGGAAAAAGTCTTTATATAACATTCAGCCAAAGACGAGTCACCATTCTTACTATAAGTTTATAAAATGAGGCAAGCAAGAGGTAGAAGCTAAGAGAAAGTAGCGTAAGTGCAATCAAAGACTGGCAAATCAGGATAAAAATGAGACATCCTGAAGATCAGTTTTTTTCCATATTATTGACTTCACCTACATTAAAAAAAACAAAAAAAAAAACCGGAAAGTTTTACATTAGGCCAAATATTGCTGGCATATACCTGGTGACTTTCTACCTTAAATTGTAGAAAATGGTGCTTTTTCAAAACCTAATTTGACTGTCTTCTTATGACCTGTGAGGTACTTCTATAAGTATTTAAAAGCTGCCAGTTGGTAACCACTTTGCAAATACGTGAAGGACCTTGGGTTATTATTTGCCTTGGGTGTTAATTATTATTGTTGTCATATATTTTGTTACAATACAACCAGAAATAAAATACAGAAGGAAGACCACATTTGTTGATACCTGTAGCACTGAAGTGGTACTAACATAGCAATTATGACAAATAGCCAAAACTGGTGAAATAGCAGACCATCTTGAAAAAAATGAAGCAGAATTTTTTCTAATTCTTTAAGAACCAGGAGTTCTTTTACTTCTGTTGCCAATCCCTTACTTCTTGGTGCCATGAAGTAAAACGGTGACCGGGGGTTGCCCGCCTTGCCCGGGTGGCCTGCCTGGGTGGCAGTCAGACCCCCGGTACCGCTTCAGATTGCCCGGACAGCGAGGTCCCGGTCTCGGTCCCANGGGTTTTTACAAGATTAGGTAGGATTGGGATAACTAGCCAATAGTCTGAGGTCTTGGTGATTTGACCTATAGTCTTAGGACATCTGGAATGTAGCCAATAGTGTTACAGGGAGATAACAGAGGGTCTTAGGAAGTAGGGTTTAGTACATGACTATGCATTTTCTCTCCACGGAGGCCTTGCTAGATGCTCAAAGATTGCAACAATGAAGAAGTAGGAGCAAAATTATAAATCATAACAAAAAATTATTTTCTAATTCTGTGAACAATAATCTCCTCTTAAAAACATTTAATACTTTCCTCTTTATTTGAAAGTAAGAAAAATAATCTGAAAAATGAAGGAATTCCTTATAATTAACCTTTTGAGTTATTTATGGTATCCTTATCAAAAAGAAAAGGGAATAATATGGGTAATACCACATCCAACAACTCAAAGTAGTTTAACAAGAAGCTGAAGAAAAAATTTCCTTCTCTGAAGTACCACTTTTGTGATTTAAAGATGCTGGAGTTGAGACTTTTAGTGATGCATCAGATAACACATAGGTCTATACGGTCTCCATGTGGTTTAAATCACACTGTAAGCTTGCAGCTGAACCTAAGAACATTTTTCAACTCACCCATCATAGGTTTTACAGCACTTCATCACCAGCTTGGCAGAGCATTTATTTTACTACTTTGGGAGCCTTCAGGTAAGCAAGAGATAGCAGCAGCACTGAAGTCCCGCCAGGTGCTTCTAAGACTGCATATGGTAGTGGTAACTTGTTCCTGGCAAAACCTGAAATGTTGAAATGTCTACCTGTGAAGAAATGCCAGGCGTTTTGCTCCTGGTGTGCATATCTAACTCAGTTCAATACACTGCCATCTGATTTCTTTTCCAGCATTATGTTTATTCCCAGTTACAGTAGGTGCTTCAGCATGCTGTTGCATGGGAGTATGTATTAGAGTGTGTCTTCAGCATTTCTAAATAATTTATATCTGAGTCCCAGACCACCTCAGTGAAAACTTGAGGAGAGCATTTAGATCTTGACCTGTAAGGGCTTACTTTTATGGGATTCATGTCTCTCTGTTGAGTAGAAACTGTTTCAGGTTTTCTTGCTAACTTTATTAGGAAATACCCGAGCAGCTTTCAACAATGCTGCTGCTGGCAATGATATATCTTTGGTCAGTTAATACTGTATCTGAAGTGCTTTAAAAAGTCTTCACTACATCATATGCTAAGATAACAAGAGTGAGGCCTTATCCTTGTCTCAGCAATCTGGGACATCAGTGTAGAGAGCAGAGACTGGTTTTAGAGGTGTTGGCAAGATGTACTGCAGCATTTTGCATTGGTTAAAGCTCCTAAAAGCATATGGCTTCATGTTAAGCAGCATTACGGAATCACAGAATATGATGAATTGTAAGGGACCCACAAGGATCAAGTCCAACCACTGGCCTGGCACAGGACCATCCCCAAGAGTCACCCCATGTGCCTGAGATTGTTGTCCAAACACTTCTTGAACTCTGTCAGACTTGGTGTTGTGACCATTTCACTGGGGAGCCCGTTCCAGGGCCCAACAGCCCTTTGGGTGAAGAACTTACATTTTTCCAATATCCAGCCTAAACCTCCCCTGACACAACTTCAGACCATTTTCTCAGGTCCTGTCACTGTCACCACAGAGAAGAGATCAGTGTCTGTCCCTCGTCTTCTCCGCCAAGGAAGTTGTTGACTGCAATGAGGTCTCCCCTCAGTCTCCTCCTCTCCAGACTGTACAAACCCAGCGGCCTCTGCTGCTCCTTATTATGGCTTCCCCTCAAGGCCTTTCACCATCTTTATTGCCTTTGGATTGCTCTCTAGCTGCTGTTTATATCTTTCCTGTATTGTGGTGCTTAAAGCTGCACACAGGACTTGAGGTGAGGCCGCTCCAGTGCAGAGCAGAGCAGGGCAGTCCCCTCCCTTGCCCAGCTGGTGATGCTGTGCCTGATGCCCCCCAGGACACGGCTGACCCTTCTGGCTGCCAGGGCACTGCAACAGTGTCCGGTCAGTGGGGATCTCTCTGGATTCCCAATATTGCTCAAAAATAATCAAAATCTGTTTTGCTATGACATCGGCCAGATCTTTGAGGATTCTTGGATGAATCCCACCAGGCCCCATAGATTTGTAGGGATCCAACTAGAGCAGCAGAGCCGGCACAGTTTCAGGGCTGACTTGCAATTGACCATTCTCGCATCATGGTCTTCCAGCTCAGGATACTGAGACTGCTTTTGTCCCTCATTCAGGTTGAAGACAAAGGCAAAGAGTGAGTTACACATCTCTGCCTTCTCTCTGTCCCTGTTTGTGAGGTGACCATCCCCACTCTGTAATGGGCCAGTGTTACTTTTACACTGTCTATTGTCATTAATATATATGAAAACATCTCTTTTTATTGTCACCTACATTTCTGGCCCACTTCAACTCCAGTTGAGCTTTGGCTGCATGAACTTTCTCAGTACTGCGGCAAGCAACATCTCTACTCTTCCCATGTCACCTGACCTTGCTTTCACTGGGCATACACTGTCCTTTTTTGCCCTATTTCCAAGAGAACATTCCTGTTCTGACAAATTGGCCTTCTGCCTCACCTGCTTGACTTCCCAATTTTGGAATTACCTGCTTTTGTGCACTTAGGAGGTGGCGCTTAAAAAGTGATCAGCACTGATGGACTCCAGCATCTGCAAAAATATTTTTTCAAGGGACCTTACTTACTAATTTCTTGAGCAGTCTGAAGTCTGCTTTCCTCATGCCCAGAGCTTAGAATTTGCAGGCACTGTTCCTTCTGTCAATAGGGATTTTAAACTCGATCACTTCAGGGTTGCTGTGTTCAAGATGGCAACCAATCTCCACTTTGCTCATGAGATCCACTCTGTTGAGAAGCAGGAGATCAAGGAAGGTGTCTTTCCAAGTCAGCTCCTTTATGACTCTTCTATAAGACTGACATACAGTTTTCTTAGGAATCTTCTGGCCCAGGTTTTACCAGCTGTGTGATGCTTCCGGCTAATTTCTGGTGAGCTGAAGTCCCCCTAAGGACAAGACTTGAAAGTGTCTTTTAGTTCCTCAAAGAATTGGCATCATCGTCCAGGGTACAAGGTCTATAGTAGAGTCCCACAATGACATCCATATTATCTATTTGACACTTGTTTCTTATTCAGAGGCTCTCAACTGTGCCATTGTCAGCTGTGAATTCCATACATTCTAACCCTTTTATTACATATGATGCTGTCCCCTGCTTCTGCCTTGCCTATCCCTTCTGAAGAGCCTGTAACCATCCAACAGGACACTCCAGATTTCCAGAATGAGACTGTAGCATCTTTGAAAATAGCCTGTTAATCTCTTGCTCATTTGCTTCATTTCTTCCTGTAGCTCCTTCACCTAGCAACAGAGCTCTTCAACCACAGCACACCTGGAAAACAACTGCCTGTTGACCCAGCCTTGCAAAGAGGCATCAGGCACTCCTGGCAACCTGTGACCTAGAGAGATAAATCTACCAACAGCAGGGCTGGCTGGCTGGAGGCCTCTGACTTTGCTGCTTCAGTGACTCCCTCAGCTACAGGGGACTGAGCTTGACTGCATGTAAACACCATAACTAAGGAAGCTTAAACTTGTGTGCTAATAAAACTGGGGCTGAAAAGATCTCTTTGCTCTTTCTTACCAACTACCGAGTTTGTTTGTTTGTCGCTTCCATTGGCTCTTCCTCGATGGGCAAAGAGGAGTCCTTCTTGCACATGCTGCTACCTGAACTCGGTGCCATGCCCTCTCTGACATACCACATCCCCACTGACATGCCACCCTTGTGGTCCCTGGAGACATTTAAACCTCCTTCAATTGCTCCCAGCATCATCTGGTTGGCTCCAGGGGCTTCTGTGTCATGGCAAGGCTCAGGGCTGCTGCACAGGTCCCTGAATGAAGGCCTGAGATCATGTTATTTATTTTTTTCAGGCATGAAGCCTCTAAGGCCTTCTATCAGAAAGAGTAGAAATGCTTAATAATAAATGCTGCTATTGAGATTTAAATATTAATGTTTTTATACATCCATCTTCTCAGACTGTTTTGTATAAAAATTTGTCCTTTATTAACGCACTGAGCTTATGTAAAAAGTATGTGCTCTTATGGTGAAGTAAGATGTTTATGGATCCCTGTTACTGTTTATCCTTTTTTATGCAAATAATTTTATCCATCCTTACTCAGATTATTCCTCCATCATTAGTAACTCATTTTTCCCTTTGAATTGTAAGAGAAAAACCATGTTAGTTTTTTGGGGATTTTTTTTATGAGACAAATATATGTAAGAAAAATTTAAATATGTTTAACTTGTTAGGCAACCTGATTTTCCCCAAATTATTACTTTTTACATCAAAACAGTGTTGTTAAGTTTGATTGTTATACTCAGCATAGCTTCAGAGCTGGAATCTCAGATTTTCTACAAAACTAAATGTTATAAAGTGCTTTGACTAATGTAATTGTAAGATGTTCCCTGACTAGCTAATGACTACATACTCGTATTGATATTATGGGATGGTCCCTTCGGGGAAAGCCTCATATTGTTTCCTGTCAGCGTGAGTCAGTTTGCCTGCTGAAATGAAGTGCTACAGGCAATTCAGAGTGTTCAAGAATAAAGTCTGATTAGTTGATACTGAGGTGTACATGGCAAATAAAATACTAAGTAAGAGCTGATAATCCAAATGGTTCCCTAAAAAGAAGCATTAAGACACCACAAAGTCATTTTTCATAAGTAACAGTTAAGTGGGTGATTTTTTTCACATTTCCATGTGGGATCTTAAAATACACATAGAAAAAATTTTCTTTCCTTTCTAGTTGCAAAGGTCTAGTTGTGAGAGAAGAAAATATAATGGAGAACAAAGAAGAAATTTCCAGGTTTATTCTAGTTTGAAGTTTTGCAGAAATAACATTTCTCCTCTTATATTTTTAATATTTCTGGCATTACCAGGCAAAAAAAAAAGTTTATTTTTCTGATTTAATTATCTATTTAAGGACCAGTATCTAGCAATTTCTTTGAGGCACTGGCCACATCTTCTGTTAAGTCAGTTACCTCCTATTCATCCTCCCTGGGCATCACCCCTTTCTCCCAGCATCTTTTGCAGATGAGGGATGGGAAGAAATTTCCTTGAAACCAACCAGAACACACACCTTGCTTTACTGATGTCTGCTAGGTGAATTAAATCCTACAAGTGAGAAGATGGTGGCTGTTTGCTACTGCTTTCCTTACGTAACTCTCCAGTCAAATACCAGAGAGTTATCAAAAGCTTATCCAGTCCATGTCTCAGGTCCGAGCTCAGCGGCAGTATTGCAAGCGTTCCCGTCTGGAGAGTACTGCACATCATCTTTTAGCCAAGCAATCACCCACAAACACACAAAGAAGAATAAAAAGCTCAGGCTTAGGAAACAGTGGCAGTTATCCTGCTCGCCTCAAGGAAGCAAAAGAAGACAAATCCAATTATTTTCTCTATGAGGTAGCCAGATGCATTCAGGATGCAAACACACATAACAACCGTAGTGGAATCCTATGGTGGATAAATACCCTATCACACATGTAAGAAAAAGTTTCACTGTATAAGGACCGATAGAGTAAAGCAAGAATGTTCAAGGTGCCTTAATGAATAAAAAAAATGGTATTAGATGTGGTAAGTCTTGTACTGTCATTGTTGATAATTTCTGTGCTTTAGTTTGAGTTGTTTAATCCACTGAGATGCATATTAAATTATATTAAATTGTTTAACTGCTGGTGCAATTGCCATAAGACTATTTTTCAGTTTGAGTGTCTTCCAAGAGAGGGCATGAACCTACTTCAACAAAACACCTTCCCCCAGGACCTCAGCTGAGGGGAAGGACAACCAAAACCTTCAAGAGGGGGAGAGGAAACAACATTCAGTAAAACAATTGTTGAGGCTCAGGCTAGTCTGCACTCATTGAAAAAAGCCTCTTTCTACTACAGGCCCAGGAAAAGTGGTCTGACATTTAGAATGTGGTTGGAATAGTTGGAAAAGGTAGTACAGGATATGTCAAACTGATAGTGAAGGAAAAACCTGCCATTAAAGGCTGCGATTTTCACTTAGATAGAACTTTGCCAAACTAAGTCTGCAGGATATTTTTTTAATTATAAATATCAGTTTTGCATTCAAATTCTATTAAACATTCAGCATAATCTATTTGATTAATGTTCAGAGTAAAATTGAAGAAAACATGTTAGATTCATGCATTAAAAGCTTCAATTTTTCCACTGAGGATGTCCATGTATATGTGTAGTTCCTGTATTTCTGAGAAAAGAATTTAAATTTAGCATAGGAGGATTTGTTATTCATAGTATGTCTTTTCTGAAGGCATGTAAAGCTCACTTTACACACGGTCAGCAGGACTTGTTAGACTTTATCTGCAAAATTCTCTGGAAATATGGTTTGTAATGGTCAGACTCTATCTTGAGATTACAAGATGGAATAAATGTCCTAACAACTTGTTCCACATTACTGCAAGCTCCTGAGTCACTGAGAATCAGGATTAAGAGTAAATGCAACATCTCCTCGATATCTACCTTGCTAGATTTCCAGAAATTTGAAAAAGAAAATATTCTTTTAAAGAAATGGAAACAAAAAAAAAGAAAAGAAACCATGGTTTGTTGAAGAGTAAGGAACAAAAGGAAAGGAAGTAAGGGGATTTTAGAATGAGAATGAACATAACACAAGGCAAAGGTTGGAACAACACAAGACTGGAGCAGCCAAGAGAGGAAAAGAGTCCTGGAAAGAGAAAACCATGGAGCACTGGCACTAGTGTTTGGGATAACCAGCTCATGTCCCTGCTGAAGCCAGGAACCTGCTATGGTGTCTGAACATGAAATGAGCACTGGCTGGCAGGAAGATGGTCAAGAGCAGAAAGTGGGCAGGTGGAAAGAAACAAGAAGCTACTGAGTCAGCTCTGAGCTGAAAAACGGAAGAAAGAAATTGCTCATTGAACCACAAACTCCAATCCCCACATTGTGAAACATGGCAAAGTAAATACCAGTTCTCTGCAAGAATGGCTTTATGAAGTAGAGGCTGATATATACTGCTGCTCGAGGTTATGTACTTTAGGTAAAATGGAAAATAACAGCGCTCATGTCATCTGAAAGATCTCTGTGTTGATGAACTCTGTGCACGCAAACACAACATAAACTTGTGTTTGGAAATGTAGCAGGAAATCACATTTCTTTACCAAAAATTAAGTTTTTTTACACTCACAGCATTAACAGAATGCTGAGTTCCTGAGTAATGCAGAGTTAAATTAGTTTATGGAAAGGCATTTCCAGTAATTCCAGTCTTTCATGTGTTTCCATTTACAACCTCAACGTTTGTTAACAGAGGGAAGTGTCATACTAGAGTTTGTAGGTGTTTGCAGACAATGTAGACTTCAGAAGAAGAAACAAGATTCATGCTTCTGCAGCCTTCCCATTGCTGACAATGGAATCTAATTATCCAGGAACACCATTCAGTTGCCTTCACCAAAAACTATTAACCTCCTTCCATAGATCTGCCTGATTCCTAAGTGCTTGCTTAAAATATAATCTTGATTCATCCCTAAAGCCTGGCCAATCCTGATCTCTCAACAAGGCAATGACTGTTTGCGAAAAGAAAGTATGTGACTGTGAGACTAATTAAAGTCTTAACTTTGGTATTGGGTAGCTGGTTCTGTGATTGTACTATTTTCTTAATGCAGGGGTTTTGTTACAATTATCTTAAAGGGTTCTTTTTAGGAAGGAAAACATGTGGATATTGCTTGGTGATAGACATTTTTATAACAAATTGCCTAACTGGCTTACCTAAGCCTTTTTTAAAAATTATAATGCAGATTGATTTTATGAAGAGAGCAACACTGATCTTTGGAATTTCTTAGTGTGTCATTTTCTGGCCTACTAAAGGAAAGCAAGAAACCATAATTCTGTATTTTTTATTTTTCCAAAGACTCACAATCTTTTCAGAAATAGACTGGGTGTCAATCCATATGTATATGTCTCAAGAGTTACCTATAAATTATTTTCTTGCATTATTAATCACATCTGTTTTATTATACAATGACTGCTACAACTGGTTCCACCTACATCTGTAGAAATACATGAAAGATTTTAGTAATGCAGATTTTTGCTGTCTCCTTTAGCAACCTATATTTAATGCTTTAAGGATTAATAGCATGATATGACAAGTGCTTTCCACTGTTTCTTTGTTAAAGTATGCCTGCCTCTAGGTCCATAGCTTTCAGATACAACTCCCCACCTTCTTGTCAAACCAAAGAGGGATAGTTACTGGGCAGCATAATTTTCTCTCTTTTCCAGTTTTTCTTGCACATATTTTTTCTTGAATGGTGTCCAGGTGCAATCAGGTCCAGTATGCAGCAAGAAATTAGAACAAGTAAATATTGGGGCGAATAATTTTATTAGCAATTTTAAATCATTAATTTTATCCCATCAAATGCCGCATTGTTAGTAGTTTACCCCTGAAATTAAATGCTTTCCACCAGGAAAATAATTCCTTGGAATGCAGTTACACCCTAACTTTGTTCAAAAGGCAGAATAAAGGAAAGACAGGAGCATACAATTCTCCTGTTTCATTCATATGCTTAACATGCTAAGATACCTATCTCCTTCCAGAACTTGATGAAAAACCACAAGAAATCAAATGGGGCCCTTCCACTCATCATTGCCTTCTGTGGATTTTGGACCAAAATGCGCAGCTAGCAAAGTAAATCCTCTGACCTTTGCATAAACAAATACAAAGAAATGGTCATTATATTTATTTTTTGTGCTATCTTCAACTACAAAGTTATATTCAAATGCAGGATCCATTGAAATTGTCATTGATTTTGGTTGGCTTTGTATTATCCATGATGTTAGTTTAGTAGAGCAGTAAGAGACACTCATACTTTTCTAATCACTGAAAAAATTTCCCTCAAACTAACTTTGTTCTCTAAGGGTAGAGTAGACAGAGAAAAGAGGTGCGAGCAGGGGTCTCACTACCTGCAGGCTTATATATGCTTCAGGACTAGATTAATACACAACAGTTTTAAGCATAAAAGTGACAGTGTGTGTTCAGTATGGCTTTTGTGGTGTAAGAGTTAGACAAATTATTCTTCACCAAATTTTAGAATGAAGACAGGTGTATGCAGCCAGTGATTAACTAATAATACAGTCCAGTATTTTTTTTCCTTTTTTTTTTTTATGAGTCTTGTCCAAGTGTCTTAAGGGTAAGCAATAACAGAATGCATTGTGCTGATGTTGCTATATGCTTGTCTCACAAACCTATTTTCATAAAAAGCAGTTTTTGATACATAATTAGAGAAATACCAAAGAGCTGTTATAAACAATGCTCCACATTGTACTTAATTTTTTTATATATAAAATAAAGTTCTGTGAAACTTATAGTAAAACATAATTAAAGACACTTTATAGGATAGTTTTTTCCAGTTGGGCAGATTGAAGCTACAGCTTAATTCCCTTGCACCCTGCAAAAAACTAATTACTTTTTAAACTTTGGTATGAAATGTCCAGCCACTGTTTCCTCTGGGGATATAAAGAGAAGAGAAAGAGAAAGAGAAAGAGAAAGAGAAAGAGAAGAGAAGAGAAGAGAAGAGAAGAGAAGAGAAGAGAAGAGAAGAGAAGAGAAGAGAAGAGAAGAGAAGAGAAGAGAAGAGAAGAGAAGAGAAAAAAGAAAACTAGTACAAAATAAATTCATGAAAAATACAAGCTTAAAAAAGAGCAATAGACTTAGAAGCACTTTTTATGCCATCTGGTACATTTATGAATGACTAGGTTTATCAGAGAACTGTTCAACAGTATGGGACTATGTCATTCAAAGGGATACAAGATTTTTTTATCAAGGCTGTGAATGATATGAAATCTCTCTTAAAATCTGCAGCTCATACTGCTATATCAACTACAGTTGTAGCAGAAGTTAAAGTAACTATAAACAGTAATGTTTTTGACTAATAATATCTTGAGTAGTTTTTATTTTTTTTTTTATCTTGTAATAGGTAAATTCAGATCACCCCATAACCAGAGTGTAATGAAATTGTCAACATTTTCTTCATTTCTTCTTTTCTTGACAAATGGTGTGAACATATCACCTTTTTCTCTTAATGGAAAACCTAACTGGAATACATCAAAATGCTATTAGGTTTTTCATTTTCTACCACAATTTAATGCTGGGGAATGCATGCAACCTTCATCTGCACACGACTGTAAAATATCCCCTGTCCCTGATAAAATGACTGCAATGGAAAATCAAGCAGAATTGTTCTCTGTTTTGTATTGCTATTCCTTTGTTACAGTCTCTCCCTGACTGTGTGTAGGAGGATTATCAGGGCTGCACAAATACACATGGGTTATATTTCCTAAAACGTGCTAAAAATTACTTAAATAAAGTGTTAATGTGTTAACATGTTTAATTAAAGGGCCTTCATCTTCAGCATTACCTTGCTTCATATTACATTTCTTCAAAAATAAAAATATTGAAGCAAACAAAGCATTTGTCATGTTTCAGGAGATGTTGGTTTTAATATTATGTAGAAAATAGAGAAAAAGATCAAATACCCTCATCCCGAGGGAAATATCTGTAACCTATTCGTTGTTTAATTCATTTTGTCATGAGCTAAACCAATAGTGAGGTATAAAATAAATCTAGGCTTGCATACATAATATAAGTCAACACAGATCCTAAAAATGAAATCCTTCATCTATAATATTACATCTTACAAGATCAAATCATGTTCCTTTTTGAGGCAATTTCTTTAAATGGAAGCAGAATTGGGCCCTTGCATCGGATTCCTCAAAGAGAAAATCCATGCCACAGTGAATAAAAAAATCTCCAGTGTAACCCAAGTTCAAAATGCACCATTATTACAGCACATTTCTTTAACAATGTGATGTACTAAATATCCTAGAATCTCTCATTTATTTTAAAATTAAAAAGTAAATAAAATGTTTTGCTTATGTAGCAATTATTTTTATGTCTAAAGCATTTATAGTAAGAAAAATGGAACTTCACCAGTTTTTATGAATAAATAAATTCATTATTGAAAAACCATCAATACTATTAACTTGCCTTTGTCTAAAAACATTAATTGTTTTCTGATAATTACCTCTGCTAATTTAATAATTTATATACCTGTATGTGTATATAGTCAAATATTCATATCAGACTAAATTTTTCTATTAACAGAAGTTATGGAATCAAATAGGAAATAATATAAAACATTTGTTTTCATCTAGAAAATTTTATCCAGAGGATTTTACAAAGAATGAAGAAACAAAGAAATATTTTCACTTTTATTTCCTTAATCAATACATTATATGTGGAAGAAATCAAAGTTCTGGAATAGCTGTTTTCATGTAAAATTATGTAAATGGTTTGAATTGGTTAATCCCAAAATTTCTGGAATGAAAATCAAAGCAGCAAAACTAAGTGCTGGGGTTTATTTCCTCCAACCATCCTATGTGCGTTAATATGCATTCACATGCGTTCTGAAAAATAAATCTTTCTAGGGGGAGAATATAAATTTTTGAATAATTGTAACCCAATTGTAATTAACAACAACAATCATAACAATAACAATAACAATAATAATAATGCCATTTTGGTTTTTTGGTGGTGTTGATTTAAGGCGTGACTTTGTAGCAGTGATTCCCGTTGTGAGTTAGCAGTGCCTAGATCTGGTCCACAGAGGCTGCAGAGGCAGCTGTAGACAGGTGTCCTACCCTTCTCCATGCTCATCAGCAGGCTGCGGCTATTGTCTCAGCCAGAGACATTGTCAGCCCCTAGGAAAACCAGAGATCAAATGTAGAGGTCATTAGCTGGCACCTTTTGGTCTTGCAATAATAACATCCCGATTGCATACATGGCAATTTACATAGCATTACCCATTATGCTTTGTGCTGCAATTTTGCTTTTGGAGGTCACTCTAACTTGATTAACTCTCTCTTAAGAGTGCCTTTCCAAAGCATCAAAGCCCTGCATTTACACATTTTGCTCTATTCCTTTTTGGCAGTTTCTTTGAAACTAAGGTGCTGTGTGGAATTGTACTGGGAGTCCTGAAAATATAACCATAAAAAGAATCCATAAGGCAAGAGCCAAACCCTTCAATAACAAAATGTCCAATTAAAGCCAGCTAGGTGGCCTTGGTAGGCTTACAGCCTTTCTGAATTTGCAAACCTCAGTAGATACTTATAATTGCCTTTTCTGTATTATTTATTTGTTTTATCTGTAATTAGATACACAGACTATCTGCCTCTCTTGTTCATTTTCTTCAGCATTAGCTGTTCACAGTGGATGTTCCTTCCACTAGGTACCTGTCAGAATTTTGGATTCCATACCCATTATCAAGATTGATAGCAGTTATCAAACCTCAAAATACGCGTGTGTTTTTTAAATATTAGCTGTCACAGTGTGATAAGTTGTGCTGGATTGTATGTTGCATAGTGTAGCACAGAGCCCAGTGGGGCTCAGTTTTCAAGAACGACGTACTGAACTCGATGGCAAGAGCACAGAAGCAGCATAAACACACAGACAGAGACACACAGGCACACATTCACAACTGGTTTTCAATATTTGATGGAAATCTATAAAAAGTGTCCAACATCCTTACTTTTGTTTTCCAACACATTTACATGAGTAAAATGGAAATTTTGGGTTTGCATCTGATAGGCTGAATATAATTTGATGTAAATTTTAAATAATTGGTTAAACAGAACATGCATAAAGGTTAAAATATTGCGGAGAAATGCAAAATACAGGAAAGAACAAGTGCAAATTGACTAGTATTATATAGGAGGGAGTGAGTAATCATGGTCTGTTATGCATTTTACTGGGTAGCGGTATACCAAAGCATTAGGAAATGTCTGGAAAATGTGATCCATAACATATCTACTGAATCACTGTGAAATCCTTATTATTTTGGAATTTTAAATAATGCCTTTCTTCTCAAGATAAGTTATAATCCTTTAAAAAAAGCAATCATGAGATTTTATTACACTTCTTTTTTTAATATAGCAGCAAAAATTAGTGTTGTTAGTGCTTTACAGGCAACATACATATGTGCATCTGTATGTGCATAATAGCATCTTTGTAGCCCATGAGTCCAGTCTTTCTTTTACACTCCTAAATAATCTCAAAACATTTTACACATTCTTTTCTGTGTAGATTTACATATTAATACAGTCTAATTGGCTACTTTGTAGCCTTTAATGTTATCTGCAGTATTCAGATATCTTTAATAAAGAAGCTGTATAACAGTTTTTGGCTCTTTAATGGGGACTTTAAAAGTGTATAATTATCCCTTTGTGCATAGAAACTAACAGAAACACTCTTATACTGACAGAGAATCTCCACTTTATTTATTTTTTTATTTATTTAAAAGGTAGTGGTGAAGACTTCCCTTCTAGTGAGCTAAAATGTGGTATTTTAATTAAGTGGAAAACTTGAAAAGGGAAGCTTTTTGCAGAGGGGGCTCAATTGCTTCTTACAACCTTTCTGAAAAGGGCAGAGTGTTAAAACAAACCTCCCACTTTTATTTTCAAAAGGGAAAAAAAATCAGAAGCTAAAGATAATCTCTCCATTAGTATTATTAAAAGTGTTCGGCTTTCTTCACATGCTTTAGAAGCAGACAGACTTGTCATGAGCATCACATTTGCAAGCACTGTCACAGCTACTGAAGGCTCTGGTAAAAGCACAGAAGTGTGTTAACAGTAACTGCAAGCAGCCTTTGGGGAACAATAGGCTTACCTATACTGTGCCCAGCTATTCAAAAAAACAAGTTGCTTTATTATACTCCATACTCGCTTTAGTGCTCATATAGTGCTTGACCCAGCCTCATTTTTTGAAGTACTGTCACTAGTTCTAAACACCTTTTTTGTTTCCTTTGGGTTAGCTAATTTGGCTCTTACAGCATTCACCAAAATAACACCGAATCCAGTGTGTAACATCCGATATGTTTACTGTGCTAGAGAGAGAAACCTTTCTTCTAAGTTTCTTCCATATTTTTTCTGTACACACACACAGATTTGATAATTTCCTTTCTTATAGAAAGAAAGGAAGAAAGAATTATCTCAAATTTATTTAATTATCTTGACAGATACATGTTGAAAATAATTATATATAAAAAGTCTTTGGTATTAAGACAATAGGAAAACAATAACTCAAGATTTGCAGAACAACCCTAATAGTATCATTAGTGCCATAAAACTTCTCAAGCATGTCAGAATCTCTCAGCAAGAACAATGTGGGCCACTGTTTGAAAAGGCTTATCTAACTAGGGAGTAATTTCTGTTTGGATTTCACCGTGTTGTTCTGGCAATTAATATGCTGCATGTTGGTTGCACTGTTGAATAAAAGTGTGTTTTAACTTGCTGGGTGGATGCCATAGGGTGATGGAAAGTGGGCTAAATTTGCATGACCATACTCTTATCTGCTGTAATAAAAGCTGGGGCTGCAGTATAATCAAGCTGAATCAGTAACCAGGTAGAAGAGTGTTTTCAGATCTTTTTTTCTGTAGGTCAAGTAAGTCCCTAACTGACACACTTTTATAGGATTAGGCAAGATCTAACTAGGTTTGGCATCTAATCTGTTTTAGACAGTGGTTCATTTTTTTCTATCATTTCTATCCATAGGGAGGCAAGGTCACACAATATGTAGACAGAATAGACTGTACTTCTGCATGAAAAATAAAACCAGGGTAACACGGGCCATTTTGAAAGAGTCTGAAACTGTATTCCATTCCATGCACTGTGAAAAAAAATCAGTCTATTGCCAAATGATGAAATGGACATTCTATCAGCAAAAACTTAAATGCAGGTCTTGGTATGTGGCATAGTGATCCAGAAATGCCACAGTATTTTAAACATTTTTGACTTGCGAAGCATAGAAATGGCGGTCATTGCATTTGTTTCTTTTCAAAAAATTAATCTCCTGGTCTTTAAAAAGCAAGAATCTAAAGCCACCTGAGCTCACATAAGTAGTAGTGATGCAGAAGTATCTAGTCCAGTAAAAGAAGTAAAATATATTCAATATTTTTATTTTCCTGAAGATGTTCTGTTAAATGAATTTTTGCCCACAAACAAACAAACAGAAAACAAAACAAAACAAAACAAACAAACAAAAAAGATGGACCTCTTCAGGATCCCCATTGACTCTTCAACAATAATAAAAATAATTATTGCTCAAGTCAGGTTTTATATCACACAGAGGAATTATGATTTCCTCACTAGCTATCCACAGCTGAATCATCCTTAAAGGAAACCTGAACATGTAGGAATATTGAAAAAGTCATAACATTTTTCTGTTCACTATAGTAATTTCAATTTATAAAGAAACCCAGACAAACAAGACAAACACCTAAGCATCCAGAGCCACTGATCAAAACCAGCTTTTTACCCAAAGAAGATACTTTAGATGTGCAGCAGAACAGAAGTGAAACAAAATATCAATCCAATTTCTTCCTCTCCTTGAAAACAATCCATATAAATTATATGGAATAAAATGCTAATATAGCGTGATCAAGTACTTTTATATTTAAAAAGTCTGAGATTTAATATGTTGGACTTTTGTATTTCCTCTTCCCGTGGCCACTGGAGAATGTGTCTCCCTCCAGCTCAATGCTGTGAGATACTTATGGAAAATGAAGTGCAAAGAATGCAATTCTCCCTCTCACATGCTACACCTGGCTTGTGGATAAAGATAACGGGCTCAATGTCCCTGTTGCTTCCAGTTCTTCTTTTCTTCAGATGGCTTAATTCATCACAAGCAAGGAAAGCAATAAAATATATGGGAGAAGCAAGTGCAGCAGCATGAACATAAAATGTGCCTTTTATATATTCAAATTCATATCCAGTTGTAGGAAATATTCATGACTAATATTAAACTAAGCCCAGAATTAGGCAAAATGCAACAGACATATATTGAAGTGAGCATTTTATTATGTGCCATGTCAGTCAGATTAAAGAAAAGAGTGCATGACACCGACAGGATATTGCATGTATATCAAGCAATCTATTTATATATGACAGGGAGGGTTTGATTTCTGGAAGGAGTGACAACCCAATGAAATAACTGCTTGCCTTCAAAATTACTGTAGTCTAAATGTATACCCTTTAGAATACGATTTCAAATTACAATTAACAAAATGTAGATAAATATATTTGAGAATCATTTCTGACATACAGAATCAAGAAAGAAGAAATAATCTCTGAACATAGAAAGAGGTTTCTGAGCACCATCAGCACCCTGACTCTGAAAAATTGTATGATGGAGGCACAAAATATTTCTCTGAGAATCCCAGAAAAGGTAATTTAATTAAAGGGCTGATGGGTTTTGGTGCCAAAAAGACCTTGAAGTAGAAGTGGGGGTGGGAAATTATATTGAGCTCTTTTTTATTCTGAAAGACCAACATGTAAATTGCAGAAGCAGATTGAGTAAATATCTGCAAATACAGAAACTTTGATGCTAGAAAAGAGATAATCACTGCACCATTTTTAAGTAGCCCTTCCTCGGAGGAAAAAACCAAAACAACAAAACACAAAACACCATAGAGAACTAAAGCTGAACCCACTAACTTCATTGCCTGCAAAGATAAACTGCATTAGAAACAGAAATTCTTGGATGCTTATATAAGAGAGCAGGATAAAGGAAAAAAAAAAGAACTATCAGTGGTCAATTTACTTTATTTTATTATTCTAGAATTATAATTTGCATGACTATTACATGTGTTCCTGGGCAGAACACATACAGCGCATCTGACACACAGTCTGTAAAGTCAGCTTGCACAAGAAAAGCAGATATTCCATTTGAGATACATCAACCAGCATTCCAAGCAGTAATGACAATCACTGTAGTCAAATCTCTTGCACTTATTTCCATGAGGTTTCAGCAATATCCATTTGGTGCATTTGGGGGAGCTATAGGACAAATGCAATCACATATGGCTTTACACATCAATAATTTCAAACTGTATTTTCTCATAACCTTTCCTTCTTTGTTCAAAAGAGGACTTCCATTTTAAATTGTAATCTATGACTTTTGAAACGGATGTTAAAGTGTCTTGCCGACAAATTCTTCTGGCTGATTTTCTTCTCTCTTTCTTCTTCTCCTTCTTGCTGTTTTGAAAAGCCATCATGGTAGCATTATGTGAAGGTGAAAGGTAGTAGACTATAAGGCGACAATTAAGCTCCCATTTTTTAGTAGGATTGCTATGGGGATTATGTATTTAGGAGATTCTAATCAAAGTTGCACACTGATGTTAAAATTCAGCATATATTAGCTACATATAACCAGAGATTAAACCATTTCCATGAAACACTGCTAACATCTTAGTCTGAATATTTTCTGCTTCCAAATCTCACTCTGCATTAAGCTTGATTACTTGTGTCTTCATAATGCATTTGCTAATATCATCTTAATCCTTCAGTGGCATTATGCTGTATAACAATGAATAACGACCCAGACACAGGAGCTGCTGTATCACAAGATCCAAGGAAGATTTACTGCGAGGAAGCGAAATTATCTGAGGTTGTCATGCTTAAATAATAATTATTAACATGGGCTAAGAAAAGCCTGGTCTATGATTGGATAGAAGCTGCTAAAAGCCAGGGTGATCTTTACTTTTTCATCTCCAGCTTGAACTTCTGCTAAAAGCAGGTGATTCCTGTACCAGACCTCACCCTGAGCACCACCATGGCTGCAGATTTATATGTTCTTGCACCCTAAATTAAAATTAAAGCAGTTTCTTACAAATACTTAAAAATGAAAGTGCTCTAACGACAAAGTATATGATTAAACAACCTCTTTGTGATACAAACTGCATTTTATAAATGTCAGTGCTTTCTTATTTTTGATTGAAAAAATAAAGTGTGTTTCTGATTGAAACTAGTGCCTTTGTGATTAAAAGTGAAGGCAGAATTTCACTATCATGCGCCAGCTGCTTGGATAGGGAAATGAAGGCCACATAAAGGGAACACAACTATATTCATGAATCAGAGAGCACTTCCTCAGCTGGGCATTATATCCTTCTTTACTGCCTGTCCGCAAGTATTGTGTAGAGTTGCACATCTGTTGCATTCCGTTGCAGAAGTAGCTGTATTTAATTTCATTTAACTAATTCTTCTCTCTACACAGAAAAAAATGGGTATTTTGGAATGAACAGCTTGATAAGAATATAAATGTTCACTATCACATTTTCATTCTTATCAGAGCTTGGAAAGTTTCTGAATGCAGTATGAGAATTTTGGAATTTGAGGGAAAATTTTTTTTCTTAATTCTGTTTGGTAATCAAGCTTGAGATTATCTCACACATGCCTAGGAGATAATAGAATCACAGAATTGTTGGGGTTGGAAGGGACTTCTGGAGATCTAGTCCAACTCCCCTGCCAAGGCACAGTCATATGGAGCAGGTTACACAGGAACTCATCCAGGTGGGTTTCGGATGTCTCCAGAGAGGGAGACTCCATGACCTCCCTGGGCAGCCTGCTCCCTGTTCTCTGCCTCCCTCACTATAAAGAAGTTCTTTCTCATGTCGGGGTGGAACTTTCTGTGTTTTAATTTATAGTCATTACTCTTCTTCCTGTCACTGGGCACCACTTAAAACATTCTGACACCATCCTCTGGACACCCACCTATGAGGCATTTATATGCATTGATGAGTTCCTCTCAGTCTAAACAGGCCCAGCTCCCAACAGCCTCTCCTCATAAGAGAGAAGCTTCAGACCCCTCATCACCCTTGTGGCCTCCCCAGACCCTCTCCTTGTCTTCCTTGTACTGAGGAGCCCAGAAGTGGCCCCAGAACTCCAGATGTGGCCTTGCTGGGCTGAGCAGAGGGGAAGGACCACCTCCCTTGGCCTGCTGGCCACACTTTTCCTGAGGCACCGCAGGACAGCACTGGCCCTCCTGACCACAAGAACACACTGCCAGCTGATGGTTAACTTGTCATCCAAGACTCTCGGCCCTTCTCCACAGAGCTGCTCTCTGGTGGGTCAGCCCCCAGCCTGTGCTGGTACTTGGGGTTATTCCTCTCCTGGAGCAGTACCAAACACCTGCCCTTGCTGGACCTCATTAAGTTTCTCTCTAACAATTCTCCAGCATGTCAAGGTCCTGCTGAATGTCAGCACAGCCTTCAGGTGTATCAGCCACTCCCTCAGTTTCATATCACCAGAAAACCCGCTGAAGGTACATTCTATACCTTTGTCCAGGTTGAATGAAGATTAACAGGTTGGATGAGGCTGGACCCAGTACTGGTCCCTGAGGAACATCACTTACTACAGACCTCCAAGTGGATTCTGCTTTGCTGATCACGATGCTCTGAGCTCTGCCATTCAGCCAGTTCTTGATCCACCTCACTGACCATTCATCTGACCCTCATTTCTGGAGCTTAACTAGAAAGCTGTTATGGGAGGCAGTGTCAAAAGCTTTGCTCAGGAGGAAGGAGACAAAGTCCACTGCTCCCCCCTTGTCAGTCCATCCTGCCATGTCATCACAGAAGACCGTCAGATTGGTCAAGCATGATTTTCCCTTGGTAAACCAATGCTGACAACTCCTGGTGACTTTCCTTTTTACTACATGCTTGATAATAACTTCCAGAATGATCTGTTCCATCTCCTTTCCAGGGATAAATGTGAGGCTGATTGGCCAATAGTTTCCTGGGGACTTGTTCTTGACCCTTTTTAAGATGGGAGTAACATTGTCCTTCCTCCAGTTAACATGCATCTCTCCCATTCTTCATTATTTTTCAATGACAGAGTGTGGCTTAGCAACAGTATTTGCCAGCTCCCTCAGCACCTCTGGTGCATCCCATCAGGGCTCATGGATATGTGGGTTTTAAGTCTGTCTAGCTGATCTCAAACCAAGTCCTCTAGGACCAAAGGCTGATCTCAAACCAAGTCCTCTAGGACCTCTTCCTTACTTCAGCCCTCGTCTCTTGCCTCAGGGGTCTTGAACTCCTGAAACTCATCAGCAGCAGTACAGACTGAGGCAAATAAGGCATTAATTAATTTTGTCTTCTCAGTGTTTTCTGCCACCAGGACACCCATCTGATTCAGCATCAGCCCTACATTTTCCCTAATTGTACTTTTGCTGCTGATGTACTTGTAGAAGCCCTTGTCCTTGATATCCCTTGACAGACTCAATTCCAAGTGGGCCTTGGCCTTCCTATTTCTCTCCCTGTATACTCTGACGATGTTCCCATAGTTCTTCTATGTGGCTTGTCCCTTTTTCCACATCCCATAAATTTATTTCTTCCATTTGAGATTTACTCAAAGCTCCCTGCTTATGCATGCAGCTGTCCTGTCCCCTTTGCCTGATTTCTTGATCATGGAGATACACCGGTCTTGAGTTTGAAGGAAATGATTCTTGAATATTGGCCAGCCACTTTGGGTCCCCTTTTCTAGAGCTCTAAGCCATGGGATTCCCCTAAATAGATCTTTGTAGAGGCCAAATTTCAGCTCTCCTGAAGTTTAGGGTTCTAATTCTGTTTACTGCATTGCTTCATCCATGCAAGATCTGGAGTTCCACCATCTCACGATCACTATAGTCAAGGTTGTCCCCAACCCTCATGTCTTTAACCAATCCCTCCTGGTTTATTAACATGATGTCCAGCAACACATTTCTCCTGTTGGTTCCTCCACTACTTTCAAAAAGTCTGCAGGAACTTCCTAGTCTGTGTGTGCTAAGCTGTGTTGTCTCTCCAACAAATACTAAGTTGAAGTCCTCCAAGAGAACCAGGTGTGACCATGAGGCTATTTCCAGCTGTCCAGAGAAAACTTAATCAACTTCTTCCTCCTGATCAGGTAGCCTCTACAGATGTGAGTAAACACTCACAACACTGTCATATATGTAAGTCTGTCCCTTAATTCTCACCCTTACACTCTCAACTGATTGGTTGAAAGAAGATACATTCTCTCTGGGTGGAGCTTGATACATTCCAGTTGCTCTCGCAGCACTCTCCCCGCACACCTTGCCTGCACTGCCATTTGTAGGTCTGGATCATCAGTTGCCCCTCTGACCACAAAGGCAATCATTGGTGTTCTGAGCTGCAGCTGATGCTTTGTGCAGAAAGATCAGCACAGGCTTCAACAAGCACAAACAGGACAATCAAAAGTTTAATACTGCACCAAATAAAATGGGCAAAATTATTTACAGACAGTGTCTTTGAAGCAATTGAAGATGAACCACTGGAGGGACAGCAGAGCTCCAGTCCTTTCCACAACAGCTCTTTCCTCCCTTAAAGTGCAAGATACACCAATAACAAACTTTCTGTCTCCTCTAAAAAGGATGATGCATAGTATTGTGCATATGATACTGAGTCCCTAATATAAAAGGAAACTCTGTTGCAGTCCAGACTCTCAGGTAGCTGACGACTAAAGAGCAAATTACAATCTTAGTCATTCCCTAGCTCAATTTATCCACTCAGGCAAATCGTAAAAAGAGAAGTGGACTATGATTGTTCCACAGACCAAGTAGTTTGGGGGTCTTTTTTGATGGTACTTTGACCAAGAAGAGTGCAGGGACAACAAAGGACACAGGGGAATTTTATCTACTTCACCTTTTAAAAATTCTGGTAAGGAAACTATTTCAGGTTCTTTTGTGTCTCTGCATGCCTGACTGTGCAGAGGGAGAGGAAGGAATTAGCCTGGTCCACTTTGTTCCTACCAAGGGACTGTGGCTACTTTAAACTGAATCCAGCTTCTCTCTGCTTCCTAGCAGAGGACCTTCTTTTCTTTTGTGCCTTCCCTTCCTCCCAATGATTTTCCCATTATTATTGGATTCCTTGATTTTCCTGTCTGTGGAAAAAAAGCTTGTGCAAAGAGTGGGCTTGATAGTACTTCTAAGTCAGTTGATAGCATTTTAATGTCTTGTTTTTACTGACTATTGAGTTTGGCAGCCTTTGACAGTAAAGAGGGAGAAAGAGACTCTAGACAGCCTGCCATCCTTCTGGATTCCTACCATGTGTAGTTGTGTCTGATGATGTATTTATTGCCAGTTTTTGATCAGTAACATTTTACTTGAACAGTGGAAAAGGAGATACACTTAAGAGGTCTCATTTGAATCCTTCAAATGAGAAATTAATGTCCAACTCTGATTCCACTGAAGTCAGAGTCAGCAAATGCATAAATGAATGGATGAATAAGTAAATGCAGACAGTAGGGGAGGCAAGATTGATCTCTGAAGTATGAAACAGCATCATCTCACAGGAGGAGAAGATCTGTCAGATCTCATGCTGTAGATATCTGACAACCGAGACATTCCCAGGGCCATGCCATGGCACAGGGCCAGCCACAGCTGATGGACTCACCAGCTGGTTGCATCTGACACCCAGAGCTGTGTTAGCGCTGCAGCACTCTGAGCTCTCTGAATTTGAGCTTTTCCTAAATACAGCCTGAAACTGTAGCCTTGCCTTTGTTCCCAAGACTGCCTCCCACCATACAGCCCCTGTCCCACAGCTTCTTCCCTTCTCATGTAACATGTCCACAACGTGGAGACTTAAAGACTGGGTGAAGAAATAGAAAGGCCTGGAAATGCAACTAAAGCCTCAAAGCTTTGCTATTACATTTTGAGAGGATTTTGTGGGAAATATTGTGAGAAACATTGCCTATGAGCCAATTCTAAAGACTTTGTCAGATTCTTGAAAGATAATTTCCCTGTATGCCTAAGCTTTTCAGGCAATATACATCCTTTTATACATTAGAAGTCCATTTATGGAATCCATTTCATGTTTTCATTATTGAGCGCTTATGCTACTGTGTAGGTCAGTGAAAAAGATTCCTCTAGTGCAATTTATAGGAAAAGTATACAGTAAGTTGATTCTGTTCAGTTACCTGTTAACTAGAGCAAAGTAGTGGTAAACATTAACTGGAATGTATAGGCCTTGTATATTAAAAGGAAAATTATATTTATAATGAATTGCCTTATTCTCTGCATTGCACATCAGTAAGTCTAGACTGTTAGAGTAGTGATACTTGTTTAACAGTTAACTATGTTACCAGTTTAGGGATTATAAAAACTGAAGCACATTAGACTGTATGCAGACACTTATTAATACCTGGAAACCACAAACTTCTTGTTGTAAACAAATCTGGTAGCTCACAGAAAAAAGAAGGTGTCTGGAATCCACAACTGTGGAAAAAAATGAACCTATCTATGGATCAGCCTCCCTCTTACACAGTGACAAAAAAAATTACAAAATAGTGATAGTAGGGAGTTAAGGAAAAATACATGCCAAAGTTACCATCCAGAATTAATAGTAAGGACAATATTTTTTTTCAGAGAAAGAGGATGTGGTCAATGACAATATATGACACTGTAAAAACCTTGTTTGTCAGCCTTTAATACTGATTTCTTGGTATTTTGGGTGAAAAAAACATAAAAATCTTTAGCACTTTATTTCAAGGTTGCTTTCTGGATAAAATGCTCCTCAAATCTCATATAAAACCTAAACCAGGTAAAATTTTGCTTACATCTGCCTTGCCAAAGAAGCCTCTTTTATAGACAAAACTCAAAAGAACTACATGCTTTTTATGTAAGATGTCTAACTTATTCAACTAATATATCTAAAATGCAGAGAATAAAGGGTTCACAGAACAGAAGCTGAAGTAAATAATGTCACAATTTTCCCCTTCATAATTAATTAAGCTCCAGATGTCAGCATGAATTAAAATAAAGCAACTTTCTGCAGTATCTTATCTTTTAATCTCTTTTCCCTCCTCATCTGTTATTATATCCAATTTGGCATCTCTATCAACTGTAACACCCCAGGTTTTCCCTATACCCATCTGCAGGCCTGACATATGCACAATTCTGCTATATGACCCTCCTTGACCGTGGTCAGCTGACTTCTTTCCCATTCTTCTTTGTAAGACAGACTCATCCCTCAAGTCTTTCTCAGTGTAGTTGATGTTCAGAGTCCTCAATCATCAGGAGCTTCAGAAAAACGTATTAAAGTCAAAGGCAAACTAACCCTGACTTTTGTGGTTTAATAATTGACACACTTTTAAATTAAAATAAGATTAAAAATGTTCTTAACTGTACTAATTTTTCCTCCAGAAAGGAATTACCTTGAACAAAATATTCAAATTCGACTTGTAAATCAGGCGGCATGAAGGACCCTTTAAAATATATACAATGCAGTTAGTATGGAAGTTTCTTTTCAAATTTATATAAAAAACCTGCCAGAAATGTATGGTTATAACCTCATTTACAGGAGCATGTTTATACACACCTATTATGAATGTCACAACCACTGTGTTCAAGTTTCTGATCCTCCTTCTCCTCCCACAGACCTGGTTAGGTTAGCTCTGCACCAAAACAGAATAAATCAACTGGCGTTCTGCACCCTTATCACTCTTGGAGAAAGTTTATTGTAACTTAGTTCAGATTTCTATCCCATGCTGGAAAATTGTCAAGCCTTCATTTACTTATTTGTTGTGCTTTTATTTAACCCCAGAACCTGAGCTGATTTTAGGAAAAACTTTTGACCAAAATTTTGATTAGACAATTTTGACAGGTTTATAAGGGAACAGTCCTTTTCCATATGCGCAGAGAACTCATCCTTAGGATGTAAGGATAGAGGATTTTTCCTTTTTTAGAATGAGTACTTCACACTTTGGAATTGGAAATTATGAAGCACAATATATGTGCTGATTTTTTAGCTACCCAGAATGATTCCTGCTAACAATCTCTCTGCATTTTCACTTTCTCTGTGTTAGGATTAATTTCAGGCTCAAATATTTGGTTTTGTTTCATGAGCATACGATAAACAGAGGTAATCCTCTCAATCTCTGTTTTTAGTATCATGACTACTGATAAGGGAACCTTTAGCATTAGCTATACAAAAAGACGTATTTGTGTACTGGAAACCCTGAGCTGCTCTTTAATTTCCTGTGTTAATATTACTGTTCCTGTTAGTTAAGGAATAGCACCTCCTTAATGAGGATTTTGCAACCTGCAAGAAATCTTTAACTTATCTAGTCTCAGATTTCTACCCTGTTGCCCTCATAGAAAGTACGATAATTTCTCCCTGAGTTCAGCTTGTTTCAAAAAACTCAAGAGGAAGAAGTGGAGAACGTTACTTATTCTTACTGTTTAAAATCTGTGCTTTAATGCCAATTTGGAGGCGGGTAGCTTTGGTTCCCAATTATTGATTCCTATTTGGTTAGAAAATTTCTCTCCCACATTAAAAGGTACTTGCATTTGTTACCCAGGACTGTAGTATTCTATTACCTGGCATTTTCTCCCCAGGACCGTAATTATTTAACTAATCATGTCAGGTCCTCATATCCTTTTTGATAAGAGCTCTTTCTGCATCTGCTTCTTCAAGTCAGAAACTCAATACCCTCCTGATTGCCAAGAAAGTACATTCTACATTCTTTTTGCCAAACAATTCAAACAACAAAGGTGCTTTTTATTCAGATGCCAAAATTTCCCCTAAGAGCTTCCATTTTGCCATATGTATAGATAGACTTTAAATTCTGAGGGAAAACATAAAAAAATGAGTAATCATGTAAAATTTTGAAGTGATACTGTAATGTCAGATGTGGAAATAAATCCAGAAAGCAGAATGATGAGGTTTTGTAAAAGTATGAGATGTTACTATCCTGTTTTTATTTTTCTATTGGGACATACATGTATGTTTATCAAAATGTGAATACTAATGCTTTATTAGATATTTAGTCTTGAAAAGAAGAATCAGTAACTGTGAGGTGACATTAAATACTGAAAATTTTTCTCAGTTAAGTATGATCATTTAGTCATTAAAACAGCAAATATGAAAAGACAAAGTTCAGGAAGTTAGGCTTGTAATACGTTTTGAGAGCATAGCAAAAAGATGTTTTTCATAGTAAAGTTATTAGAATTCAATAAATACATCATAACTTGGGGGATTGGATCATAAAAATAATTATTTAGATTTTTTTTTTTGAGAAGTCTGTAAGAGTTGGGAAGTAGATAGTCTGGATATCAACAAATGGTGAAAAAGTACATGTCAAAGTAGGGCTCTTGCCTTTGTTCATGTTAATACAGTGCACAGCATAGAAAAATTCTTGGGCCAAAAAAGATATAATTATCAGTAAGTACCATGGATCAGCACTACACCTGTAAGGCATTTTCTGGGCAGGGTACATATATGATTCTGATTGTTTGGCCTTACAACTTCTCCCTTAGGTCCTGGAAATTTAGGAGGACTGGCTTAGTTGAGAGTGCACAGAAAGAAGCATGGGTCCTATTCATAGGCCAGTCACAGGCTAAAGGAATCTTGCCAAGCTTTTTAGTCAACTGCATGTGTCAGTTCCCCATCTGAAAAATGAGTAAAAATCTATAAAATCTAAGGAGATACTCAGCTCCTTAAGAGGCTCAGACACAATAATGGTTAGTACCAGAACAGTTTTGGTAACTAGCTAAGAGGAAATGACGAATCCAGCTGAACTTTCTTGCAAAGATTATGAAAAATTCCTTTCATGACTATTATACACAAAGAAAAAATGGAGGAGTAGCATGGACAGAATATTTTTTTAAAGTGAGTGTTTCCCCCAAAGTTCTTACATGTTCCACTGTGAAGTATTAAGTTCAAGCCAGTTCTGTAAGATGTGCACAGATGGAAGTAAAATGTTAAATGTTTCAGCCAGCAGGCTTAAAAGCTTCTGACCAAAACATTGTATTTCTTTACTTCCAGCTGTGCGTGTCTAATAACATATTTCATGATGTTTAAATACCAACTGCATCACTCTACTCCTTGATATTGAGTGCAAGAAAAATGACTTAATTTGTTGATGAGCAGCGTGTTACAGGCTGGCAGTAATGTTAGTGGTGATTTTACCGGCTCAGTACTCCTACCCCTGCTGCACAATCCTTCCCCCCTCTCTGAACTTGGATGCCTATAGCCCATAGCACACCACTGTCTGTGTTCCCTGGTTCAGGATTTCATTTCACTACATCATAAGCTACTAACACAACCTTGTCATTGCAATTTGTCACACTTTTTTGTGCGCTCTATATCTGACTGAATTCTCATCTCCCCAGCCCATAGGCTACTAGTCTGGAACAAATCTCTGAAACATAATGGAAAAGGATGGAAAAGAAAAAGACAAACAAAAAAAAAGAGATCCAGTTTACACTTCTCCCGACAGAAGCAAACACATAATCATGCGCAATAGCTGTTGCTGCTGGTTCTCTCTGTTTTATCATGTAAGCCAACACTGGCTGTCAGAAACATATCCTGGTACTTGCTGCCACCTTGCCATGTGCCACCCTGCAGTTCAAGGTGCCCCAGTGATGCGGGCCATCCGGAGCCCAGCCAGCTCTGACCCACCACACTATGGTCCGGAAGGGCCACGCCGAGTGTGGGGAACTGTCACTGCAGGTGTTGTGTCAGTGACAGAACCTTAGAACTTTGGCTCTATGGAGGCAGACCGCTGTCAAGGGAGATACGAAGGGGAAAGAGGAGGCTCTTCTGCTCTAGGATTCCAAAAGCTGAAACTATCATCATAGAACAGAGAAAAATAAAAGAGCCCCAAGCGCTGCTGTGAAAGGGGTTTTATAGGGTTACAAATTAAGGGGTGGGCATAACCAGTAAACCAATCAGGGACCCATAGGGGAGGATCATAGGCTGGGGTTTACAGAACACAATCCAATGGGAACAAGGAGAGGAGAAAAGGGTCACATAGGCCAAGNGGAAAGAGGAGGCTCTTCTGCTCTAGGATTCCAAAAGCTGAAACTATCATCATAGAACAGAGAAAAATAAAAGAGCCCCAAGCGCTGCTGTGAAAGGGGTTTTATAGGGTTACAAATTAAGGGGTGGGCATAACCAGTAAACCAATCAGGGAACCATAGGGGAGGATCATAGGCTGGGGTTTACAGAACACAATCCAATGGGAACAAGGAGAGGAGAAAAGGGTCACATAGGCCAAGGGGGCATGGAGGTTTAGGGGATTTCCAAGGGGGTGGATATTTCAGGGATTGGCCCATGTGGGGATTGACAAGAAGGTCTGGAAGGAGGGGCAGGGTTTGGGTGATGGACGGGGAAGGTACTGGAATAAGCGGAGGGGACACATTGAAGGGCAGTTTAGGGGAGGGTACAATTGAGGGGGAAACCATTGGGACAAGCAAACAGGGGGGAACATAGGAACAAACTACAATAATATAATTAACAATGAAATCAGGAAAAAAGATATGCCGCAACACCCCAGGGCCAGCATGATGCACCTTCTGAAGAGCAGCTTGGCTTCTTCAGGATTTAAAATTCTTTTGCTCTCTTTATCTTCTGGTCTTCCCTCTTAAGCAAATATGCAAAATACTGTGGAGGAAATTCTTAGGGATCAGCTGTGCTGCTTTTCAAGCTGAGCAGCATTTGGAAAGGCAGAAGGCACATACCTCCAGGCTTTGAAGAAAACAGAGGGAAAAGAACCAGCTGCCATAATCAATAGATAAGTGACCACAGGAGCAAAGCATTGTGGCCCTATTTTGACCCAAGCAGGTACCTCAGGCTTTAGTGTTGGTGATGTGGTTTGAATTTTTTTAAATAACATTGTTTGAGCTTGTTGCTGTTACCTCAAGCAGGTAATTTTGACTAATATGTCACTTGCTCATTGAAATTAATACATTTTCATCTTTTTCTATGAGAAGAAATCCCACTAACAACCCCCAGACTCAGAGATGTTTTAAAGAATTTCTATAAGCGTGCATCAAGCACTTCAGCACTCACTGTAATTCCTAACAACAAAATAAGGATTTTTCCCTGACCAACCTGACAGAAATAGAGACCACAGCAAAATCAATTCCATAATAATGACACAGATCAAGATTTCAAATTTTAATTTATTCATCTGGTACAACCTATGACATCCATGCTCTTCATCCAATATATGACATCAGAAAAGGAGGACAAAAAAAGCTGTGTATACATGCAACACAACCCAGAAAATGCTACTAGAAGAATCCTGACTTTAAGTGGTTGTAATTGGATTAAATCTTGCGTTATTTTTTTGCATTATTTTTTGACACTACTGATCCAGAACAACTATATAATACATTGTGCTTTTTTTATGCTCAAGGAAAGCCATAGAAGAAAAGAAACTGTAGTGCTTTTAAGCAAATTTATCCCTTCTGCTCTGCTTGTCTCTGCTTGTCTTTCCATTTACTGTATTTATTTTATTTTTTTTTAACATCTAAAGCTTTGTTGACAGGATTGGATTCCCTATCAATGTGACATGCTATTTTGTGAAATGTCAGCTAGTCACATTCAGGTAATTAATTTACATGCTGTACATCTGACCTGATTTTTTTTGTTAATTGGTAGGTCAGACAACTCTATCACTCACAAGTAATTTACTTTTTTTATCATCTGATAAGTATTTCTAAATAGACAGTTTCTAACTAAAAGAGAAGTTGTACTTAGTTTCTAACTGCTGTACTTTTTTCTAAGCTTGTCAATCACATTTGCAAATATGCTGTATGCAGTAAGAGATACATCAGCTCCTCCTGTTTGTAAGGGAATCAATTCCTTCGGATCACATCAGGGAGATCCTTATGGTCCAAAATTCTCTGTGTGCTTTGCTCCCTTATATTTTTAGTGTAAAGTAACTTTTTAAATGAAAAATATCATTGTAGTCATGCACTGTATACTGCACATGAATTGTTGATAGTGTTTTTCTAGCAAGGGTTATATCCATGCTGAGCCATTTTTGCCATATCCAAACTGGGTAAGAGTGAGTCAACACAACTAGAATAGGTGTGTGTCCATGCCACAGACCTGCTTCACCCAAGTGAGTCATTCTCAGCAGTCTAGGATGCACCAGGATGAGGTAGCTATAAGGACTGCAGGGACAGTTTCACAATTCTTTAGCATGTTCTGTGCAGTGAAATAGAGACCCTCACCAACCTCTAATGAGGTCCTGTTCACACAGAGAAGGTATACACAAAGAAACCTGTCTTATGTCAGAATGATTTTTCACATAGGTGGAGATCACTCATCGTTTTGAACTTCCAAGGCTGCAAGAAATGCACTAGTGTGCATTCACTAGAATGCATCTGAGCTATATAACTCACGGGTACATAACCAACATGCAGTGTTCATACAGTGTTTTTATGCAAGAAACGCAGGCCCAATAGACTGAAGACCTTTACAAATTTAATTTTGGATATAGATCGTCACGTTCAAGGGAAAGGTAGCCCTTTTTTCTGTGTGATTTTTTTTAGCAAAAATTAAATTTGATATATTACTTTCAAATGTAATGCAGCATACTGGTTTCCAGCTCACAGAGTGGCATGTAAAAGGTAAATTCAAACTAACAAATATGTCAGTAAATAATATTCTACTGGTTTGAGAAGTTTCCACCTAGAATGAAATTTTCACTCGATTTCACATATTTTGTGATAGATTTACTTCTCCACTAAGAGGAAATGCTTCTAAATGAGAAACCATACCTGGTTCGGAAAAGTTCTGCATGGGGCATTGGCAGTTAAAGTAGCTATCTGTATTGTCTTGAAATTTTATAACTTAGTGAAGAATTTGTAGTTCATTTCTTGCTGATGTTTTGATATGTAGGAAAGCAGTGTATGAGGGGTAAAAATACATTAATCTTCATATTCTTGCTATTATATCTTACTTATTTTCATCAAGTGTGCTTTCTGATTTGTAGGAAGTGTAGAACCTAAGAAAACTCTGTGGCACTGTGTAGTAGGAGTGCTGTAGTAGGTCAAGTATTTTTTGTGCTATTAAGCTGAATTAAACTTTTTTTTTTTTGGCCAGCCTATTTAGCCACCTTCAAACCAGAAGTACCACAGAGTGGTACACGACCTGCCTCCTGACTTTATTACTGGATAAAATTGCCTGAGAGAGATGCAGTATTCGAGGAATTTCCTGTGACATGAACATGACTGCAGAAATAATTTTCAACATTAAATTTGGTGAACTGCTGAACTTTGTTAATATTTTTTGCAGTGTTCAATTTTTTTAATAAATTGTGCAGCACTAGCAGTGGAATGGAGTCCAAAGTCTGAAGAAAGAAAGCCTGAACAGGTCAAAGAAAAAAAAGGTTGGCTTGCAATCTTGAGCCTGTTAAAATACTAACTAGAAAATTAGACAGGAAAAACAGCTACAAAAATATTGAGAGTATCTTTGATCAGCTTGCTGAAAAGAAGTAATATGACAAACAGGAAATTACAAAGAATAACTATTTTGACTGTAGTGGAAATAGCGACTTAGGTAGCTGTAGTTCAAACTAGATACAGAATATTTTCCTGGAATTTAAAGGAAAGGTATCCAGATGTCTAAACATTCTGCTCAATGTGGCTTTTATTTCAAGTTTGGCAAGCCTTCAGAAAACTGGTAGACAAGTTTAGCTGGAAGACGTTTTCCAGTGTATTTACATAATTTCATACATATTTTATGCTTCTGCATTACATCTTTTAGCAGTGGTCATATTTAATTTTAGGATTCTTTTAAAACATTACATATAATTATATGAATTAATTCATTATTGTACATCAAAATGCTTTGCATATTAAACAAACCTTTAAACCTGTGAACAGCTATAGTAAACATAAGAGAAGATAAACTATGGAGAAAGACATTACAGAGAATTCTGCAAAGCATCTCCAAGTAATTGCAACACACTCTTCAAGAATGGACTGTGGTGGGAGAAAACTGGTTTTACTTTACACACAGTACTGTGTATTTTAAAAGTAAAATCCCATATAAACATTCTTTTCAAATTCAATAAAAATGGATGCAAAATATTCTGCCTGGAGTCCGGCACAGACGAATAATAAAATTTCACTAAGATACAGCACATCTAGTCTATTAACTACATAGAGATGTGAAATGTAACAGGTGGGATCAGCTGTGTGCTCTTGAAGGCTGCATCTCTTAGCAGCTGCTGTTTGATGAACAAAAAGCACCATAAAATACATTATAGCTAATCCTGCAAGATGCTGGGTGTCCTCTAATCACACCAGTATCAGGTTGTACAGGCATCAACATCTCCCTGCTTGTGGTTACCATCTCATCCCAGGGCGCCAGAAGGAACCTGTTGGAGATGCCTCCACTTAGGGCTATGAATGTTTATCTTTCTAGTTTTAGCTATCTTTTTATGCAACAGGAGTGGGATGTCTGCTTTTATTCTCTCTTTTGTTTCACGAAAATTTCTGTGGTTGAAGTCAAATGATATTGTTCTAAAAAAATGAAGGTTTTTCAAACTGAGAACCTGTGTCTGATTCTGCCTATGAAAGCAAAGACTTCTGGTTTTTGGGGATTTTTTTTTTCATTTTTTGCATACAGTGTTTTTAATTAAAAGTGTTGACAGAATTGCTTATACACTGTGTGATATGCAATTAATGGAAAAAAGTTTCTTTCTAACACTATCAGCTGGAAGATAGCAAAATTATTATTCTGTATTCTATTCAGAATTAAAAACAACTAAGAAGAGTGAAACA
Source organism: Bombycilla garrulus (assembly GCA_013400315.1). NCBI lineage: Eukaryota > Metazoa > Chordata > Aves > Passeriformes > Bombycillidae > Bombycilla > Bombycilla garrulus. Next base: position 36,399 of record VXBU01018247.1, on the reverse strand, counting down.
GCAGATACAAATGAAAACAAACTCTCTTTCCTTCATTTCTGAGAAACAGAAAAATCCGACATGTTTACATAGAAATAATGATAACTTTTAATTACATTTCATTATGAAGGTACAATTCACACAGTGATAGCCATTTGATTATTTCTGCATATTCTGTAAACACTAATTAACCTAATATCATTAAGATATGTATTGTTTGCTTTGCTCATATAGGAAATCTGATGGGATGGAGAGCTGCAGACCAGACTTTTCTTTTTCATTTTCCAACACTCCCTGGGTATTGGATGATCAGCATTTTGTATATCAGGCTCAAATTGGCTGAAGGTATTACAAAACCTGTATTGAAATTCAGTGACTGATTTAGAGCACATTTCTGTTGATTAGATGCAAAAAAAACCAAACCCCAAACAATTCCTTTGGCACAGCTCTGTGACCAAGCAATACAAACTAGTTCTGTTCTGGAAAGGATGTTGCTTTAGGTTGACACCAGCAGAAGGGCATGTTAGTTTAAGCTGGATGGGAATACAGCTAAATGGCTTCCAGACCATAGTTGACTCAGGAGTCGATGGTCGATGGAAAGGGTGTGTGCAGACATAGAATAATATGGAGCACTTGCATTCTTTTCTATGCCTCTCCTTGTTCTTTACAGTTTCTAAACAATTTTTGCTCTTTTAAAACAGGTGCATGCAAAATAATAAGAAAACCTGATGTCCTCATAAATATATGAGAAACAGCATATGTCCAAAAGCATATTGGCTTCAGTTTTAGATGACAGAGCAATTTTGTGGTACCATTCGTACATCACTGTTTTCTTCATTACTGCTTAATGATGTGCTCTCAGGTACAAAAGGGTTAAACATGATATATTGAAAATGATCATTGAAATGTTGGTATGGAGGTGACCTCCTGCAGGACAGGTAGTCCATTTCTCTGCTTTGGGGGAAGACCGAGAGTAGCTAGACATAGACCTTTGTATTCTCTGTTCTAGAAACCCTTTATGGCCTGTATTGCATTCCAACAATTATTTAATCTTATATTGGAAAACACTTCTTAATATCAAACAGGGATTTTTTAGGGGTGAGAAAATGAAGCAAAGATAGTCTTCCTTCCTCCATGGATGCGGAGTGAATTTGCTGATGTTAAAAGAAATAACTAGAATGTAGGTAGTAGCGCACAACAGGCCTGAAGTACTGGATAAAGGAAGCATGCTAAGAGAAGAATCAAGTCAACCATTTGACTTCTGTAGGGTTATCTCAAACCAAACGTCTAGGTTAAACCATAGTCAGAAACCAGACTGTAGTCAGAAAACAAATCATTTGGCAAGGTCAATATGAACAGTGATGTAAGATTGCAGCAATGCAGGACAAAAAATGTGGTGCTGGGAAAGGGCAGGAGTAGGAGTCAGAGACAGGTAGAAATTATACACAGAGATTGCTGGAGAACCACGGTCAAGACTGAGAAGATCACATGGGACTGCATCACAGAGCTGACAGAGCAGCCAGGATCCCTGGCTAGTCCTTACCGCTTCCCCACTTTGGCCATGTCTGCCGAGTCCTTGCTGTCCAAGGAAACCACTAGGCAGCAAGTCAGTGAGGAAATAGAAGAGGCATACACACATCATGTAGCACCTATTCAATCCACTTCCCAGGATGAGTCAAAACTACTACATGAATTGCTTTAGGGATTCCAGTTATGTGACCTTTCAAGTTCCTGAATTAGCCTAGGACTCAGATGCACAGGATCAATTCCATAGCAGGCTGTCATTCAAGGCAGCAGAGGCTGAAAGTTCTGTGCAGTTGCTGCAATGGAGAAAATTATTTCAAACATGGCACTCATTCTGTGCAATATTGCCATGATGTGTTCTGCAAAAAAGCAGAAGTGCTGCAAGGCAGCACATAAACTGGAATAGATATCCAAAAGGAAATGGTAGTCACTGGCTCTGTTTAGAAACCCAAATGCATCACAAAGTCATTAATTCTTTTGCTCTTATGCTGTTCTATGTGTACATTTCATTATAGCTCAGCATCATCATGGCTATCCCCATTTTCCAGAATCCCCTTCAGAAAGAAGAAAATAAGCTCATTAAGATCATTCTTTGCATTTAAAACAGGCATGCTGTCAACAAGAAAATAAAAAGAGAGTTGTAACTATGAAACAAATACATTCAAAAGCCTCCAGAGAGCAGGAAGACCAATTTCTTTCAAAGCTATTTTGACTTGGAACTGTGACTGATGTTCACAAAACACTCTGCAAGTGAGAAACAGTGTGTTAAAAGGGAGAAAATAACTAACTGAGTAATAAAAATTATCTTCCTTAAATTTCTAACTTGGTCTACAGTGTTAATTTTTCACCTAATTTAAAAATGGAACTACAGTATTTGTGTTTTACTTAGAAATGATAACATGTTTTATCAGCATGCAAACAAAACTTAGAAGTTTGTCCAAGAAACAGTAGGAATCAGTTGTTCTCCTAATTCCTTATCCATTTTTCCCAGGCTACACACTGACGACACAGGTATCCTCATTTCCCTTAATTTCACCACAAGGTGAGGATACAGCATGCCGCACAGAAGTTTATAGTAACAAGTAGCATAATCTTTTATCTATATTATAGGCAACTAAATGATGTGAAAAAAGGGAAATTTTACCCATGGACAAACAGATATACAGGCACAAGGAGTATGCTGTACATCTATGTGCACTCAAGATCTATCATTCTGAAGTATTCTTCTGGGCAGAAATTTAGCACATGTTTTTCCGGACATGAATCTTGTACCACTCAGGGTATGGTACTTGATAAAACTTCATGTATAACCTGCAAGACCTACACCAAAATCCTATGCCTTTCTGCAAGTGCAGAAACCAGATGCACATCCTCTCAGGAGTTCAAATCCTCTTTGTAAAATGGTAAGAACATATCAAACACGCATAGAGCCAAATGCACTATAATTCACTTTTCCAAGAAATCCTTGGAATATGACTGCACCTTAGTAGACTCTGAACATATTGTCGTTCAAGTAGTAGCAGAGAGGGAAGGCAGAAAATCCTCATGTTGGAGGTCCCTGTGCTTACATCTGTCTTGACTCCACTCTGAGAATAAGTACAAAATCTGCAATATTATATAGTCTGGATTTTACCTCTAAGAAGTCTGAGTTCTTAGGCCCAGTAATGCTACTGACTTTTGCTACTTTTGAACAACTAATCTGTGTGCCACGTGTAAACAGAGAAAAGAATGCTTGCTCATATTTGTGAAGTGTTTGTTACAGTGAATGTCAATGAATGTCATTGCGGAATGCTGTTAATGGTCTGACATAAACAGTAGTACAAAATATTATCATATTTCTTTCTTCCACGTGGTACAGTCTTTCAAAATTGACAGTTGCACAAGCTATGTTTCTTGGCCTTGTTTTATTTTTTTACTTTTCTCTCCCTACATAATTTTTTTTTCCTGACAGAAGAATCTGAAGGTACTTCTTAAAAACAACAGACTGTGAATAGTTTTAGATAATTTATCTTTTAATTTTGCATGTAACTTCCACCTTTTGGAAAGATTTCATTTATCCATCCTGAAATTCAAAAATGCAGTTGCTCTGTGTCATTAAAAGCCTTAACCTCTCAGAGATCAGAGAATGGCAAGATCAGAGAATTGTTGATTGACTTGGGATTTTTTTTTAAGTTTTTGCAATTCTTTTCATTACAAATAAACACCGGAAATTAAGATTCAAGGGTAAATAATATCTATATCCAGGGTGAAGAATGATGTGTATCCAGGGTAGCCAGAATGGTGTGAACTTCTCCATTTGGCATATTTACATAATACTGAAGTACTACAGGAAAGGAGAGTGACAGAAAACTTGTTTGTTAAGCAGCAGAAGTAGGGACCATCTGTCTCCCATTTGGAGGGGTCTCATGAAGAGTGTTGGATATTTTTCATTGAACAGTGGATACTGAATTAAGAAGGCCTTGAGCTCATATTTTAAGGCAACTGAATAGAATTGAAATAAATTTTTGGTTTGTGAGTATAGTTCTCATCTGCCATAACAATTTATTTGAAGTAAGTACCTCCATTCCAAATTGCATGCTTTTTATTGTTGCAAAGGGCTATGGGCTATGAATGGAGAGAAAATAATTATCCTGCAGTCCATGTTCTTCTAAGTGATTTTTTTCATATCCCAATCTTGTGTTCAATAATGAAGGAGAACTTTGTTTTGAGTTAAGTAGCTTCACAGTAAGGATTGTATTGAATTGTTGCAGACATATGTGAGTCAACAGATTGGGGAAAAAAAAACATATGGTCATCTATGTACTGTGTATGTGAAGCTAGGTTTTGGAAGCAGGGAAGGTAATGGGGGGATGTGTTCTTCTGGGAGAAGTTGTTACAAGCTTCCCCCATGTCCAATAGAGTCAATGCCAGCTGATTCCAAGATGGAGCCACCATGGGCCAAGGCTGATGCCTTGAGTGACTGTGGCAGTACCTCTGGGATAACACTTTTAAGGGGAGTGTTTAACTGATTTAAGAGAGTGTGAGATAAGCAACTCTGCAGACAACAATGTCAGTGGAGAAGAAGGGAGAGGAGATGCTTCAAGCACCAGAGCAGCCACCCCTGCAGCCCATGGCAGTCCATGTGAAGCAGATATTCACCTGCAACCGTTGGAGAACTCGGCACTAGAAGAGGTGGATGCCCAAAGAAGGTTTTGACCCTGTGGGAAGCCCATGCTGGAGCAGTCTGTTCCTGAAAGACTGTGTCCCATGGGAGAGACCCCACCCTGGAGCCAGAGAAGAGAGTAAGGAGTCCTCCCCTGAGGAGGAAAAGAGCAGCAAAGACATGCTCCATTCCTCGTACCTGTGTGCTGCAGAGGAAGAGAATGGACAGAATTCCAGAGTTAAGCCCAGGAAGAAGGGAGGGGCAGAGGGCAGGTGCTTTTAAGATTTGGGTCTATTTCTCATTATCCTACTCTGATTTGATTGTTAATAAATTCAAGTTGAGACTGTTTTGCCCATGACTGTATGTGGTGAGTGATCCTCCCTGCCTTTATCACACAACCCATGAGCATTTTGTTGTATTCATTCTCCCCGTTCAGCTGAGGAGCAGAGTAATAGCATGGCTTTGGTACATGGCACATGGCATCCCGCCAGGATCAACCCAGCACAACATAGACTGTACGAGCTTCAAGCATGTAGGAAGTCACTGTTAGTGACTAAAAATAGCCAATTATCTCTCCTTTATCTTCTCCAAAGCTGGAGAAGGAAATAAAACTTTCATGCATCATGAAAGAGCCTCAGAATTGGAAACTAAAAGATATATTTAAAAACAGTAAGCGTTATTTCATCTAAGAGTTGCTTCTGTAAAACAGTGATGTCCATAGAAATTGAAGTTTCTCTGCATTTTACAGGATCAATCACTGAAATTCTTTCCACAATCCAAATGGACAGCATTTTAGAACAATTGTTTTTCATTATGGGTACTTTAATTCCCCTGGTTCCAAATGAAATCATTTTTGTTTATATACGAAGTGTCAACAGATACTGTACATATTGAACTCATAAAAGTCTTGTGTAACACACAGCTAAGTAAAGAGAACAAAAGAACTGAGGCATATACCAAAATGCTAGTCAAAACTATTAAATTTTACTTTTAAGGGTCCCACTGCAGAGAAAAGCTTCCTGTTTACTCACTCGAAGTAGTAGCAGTTAACATGAATGCATTAAAAAAAGATAAGTGATAACACTTCTAATCCTCATTTCTGCTTTTTGTCTGTGACCAGAAGCTATTTTGTCATGAAAACTCCAAGACTTCAGCAGTTTACATTTAAAAAAACTCTTTTTCCCTTCTGAGCTTTTAAAATATGCAACAGCTACGGTAACTATCTGGAGTTTTTGCTATAGAAGTAATTTTTATCATTTTTTCCCTTTTTTATTTTATTTTTTATTTTAGTCTTCAAGATGAGGAAAAATATAGGGTTTGTTTTGCATAAATTCTTTGAAAAGAAATCTCTTTGATTTTAATATTTTTTGAGTACTATTGATGTAAGATCAAACCTTCTTTAAATGGTTAGGGATAAAATATTAAAGTAATACAATACAGCAGTTTTGGGACAAGAACTGCATAAATCAGCTAAAGGCTCTTTAAAGCACATAACTGGCTGGCAAAAGCAGACCCATTTCAAAACTGTCATAACACCAGCTTGTTTTTCAATTCTATAGCTCAGAATGTCTGGATTTAAATAACTTTTTTTTTTCCTTCAGGGTGCAACGCAAATATTGTAACGAAAACCACTATACATTTTGAGTGTGTGTGAGTATAGCCATTTTATACAGACCAGATCATCCTTGTCTCTTTTCCATAGGCAGTACATATTTACAGCCATTTAATATTTATTTCCCCTAGTAGTCAGAATGTATGAAGTAGCCACAAAACATAAAACACAGAGAGTCTATCTCAGGTTGTTAAAATCTATGGCCTGATCCTGCCACGAGTTTAGGAGGAAAGGGTTCCTGTGGAGTCCCATTGGCTCCTGCCTGCCTGTGCAGATCTCTCTGCAGAGTCACAGATTGACTTCTGTAAGCTGTGATATTTAAGGTCCACTCACGAACACCTTAAGATGCATAAAAACTGCATTTTAAATATGGATAGACTGGGCTTCTGGATCGTGTATAATAATTTGCAAGTACTGTAGCTTCAGTCTCGTGTCTATCACAGAATCACAGAATGACTAGTTTGGAAGAGACCTTCAAGATCATCAAGTCCAACCCATGCCCTAACACGTCAACTAAACCATGGTGTCGAGTGCCACATCCAGTCTTTTTTTAAATGCATCCAGGGATGGTGACTCCACCACCTCCCCTGGCAGGCTATTCCAGTTCTTTATCACTCTTTCCATGAAGAACTTCTTAATATCCAGCCTATATTTCCCTTGATGCAGCTTGAGACTGTGTCCCCTCGTACTGTCAGTTGCTGCCTGGAGAAAGGGACCGACTCCCACCTGACTACAACCACCCTTCAGGAAGTTGTAGAGAGTCAGAAGGTCACCCCTGAGTCTCCTTTTCTCCAGGGTAAACAGCCCCAGCTCCCTCGGTCGTTCCTCACAGGGTTTGTGTTCCAAGCCCCTCTCCAGCCTCGCTGCCTCCTCTGGACATGCTCAAGGGTCTCAATGTCCTTCCCAAACTGAGGGGTCCACAACTGGACACACAACTCAAGGTGTAGCCTCACTGAGGCTGAGTACAGGCCTCTGTATTTCCTCTGTGCTACCAGACCTGGTCCCACATAGATGGGACATACCTTTTAAATTCATTGGAATGGTAAACTCATGCATATAATATAATTAATGAAAGTGTATTTTACTGATTACTGAGGATTTTTTTCAAATGATAGTTGCCTTTGGATCTATCATGACAGCCAGCCGAAACAAGGTCAAACTTTTCTGCAGGGTCATCATGGAGAACCTGAGTTGGAATAGGCATGCGCATTAATATTATGTGCTCCAAAAAGTAAAATTTGTTAGAATTCCTCAATAATGCGGTTATCTACACAGTCTCAAACAACTCTGTATAATGTTAATGTTAATGTATATCCTATGACACCATAATACACTGTGTTAGATGATCAAAAGCGGAAAAGATGGTCAAAGAAAAACAAATATCAGAAAATCTGAAAAATTTCAAAATAAAATACTTTTTATTTAAAATTTATGAATGTAATGAATGTTAGCCAACACAAGGGAAAAGGTGTCAAGCATGAGCTATTTACAAAATCAATTTTATGAAAAAATATATTTTTCATAAATCTAGAATAAAAATTTGCAACAACTTACTATAAATTTTTGAACAATATATAAACATCAAGATAATTATTAATCAGTCATGAAAAATTCAGAGAAGGAGAGAGGATATTTGTCAGCTAAATTATTCATGGTAAATCTTTGCTTAGCTCCACTGATTATTTAATTAGTCATTTTGTCAGCAAGTTTAGCACCTGTAGGATTCCCTTCAGGAGTGGAAGTGGCAGCAGGGGCAGCAGGGCTCAGGGAAAAAAGAGATCCTGCATTTTTCTATGGATCTGACCACCTGAGCTGGTATCCAACCACAGGGCCCTGCTGAAGAGCTCAGTCCAGTTCTGCAGCAGTGCTCCATCATCTCCCTAAAGACACAGTTCCGTGGATGAAGTACTAGCTGTGGCAAGCCACTGACCAGAGGTGCTGACAGGGCCTACTGAGACCAAAAAGGCATCCACAGAAGATATAATGAGAACAAACTAACTCATATTCAAAGGAAAAAAAATACCCCCAAAATCTGAGGAATTGAGAAGTTCTTTTAATTGGCACAGTACCAAAATGACAAAATTTGCATGTTTATCTCTCCTTCTGACCGTGCCACTCTCAGCACTTTTTTTTTCAGTTCTGACATGGTAAACACATTTACCTTACAAAAATCTATTTATATGTCTTCTATATATGTCAAGTATTCTCCTGCTACATTGATGCAACTTGCATTACAGTTATTGCAGTGGGAATTGTAGTGATATTACATGAGAGTTGGCTCAAGGTGATTACTTATTATATTTTCAGTGAAGAGAAATCTGGTCTTCAAGTTCTAATTATTCTGGTAAGAATTGTCACTGACACAGTGCCTAGGAATCCAGTTAAGTTACACCAGAGATTCATTTTTCTCATTATAATTTTTTAATTGTAAAAAGAAGCGCAATAAACTTTATTTAAATTTTACAGTAGTTCCCCTTAAAAAGGTCAGTTTAATATTTAATTTGAAATTGGATAAACTTTGTGCATGTGTCTGTGGGTGACAAAGTAATGTTTAAACAATCAGACCTGACAGATGCTGACAGATACTGTCTAATATCCTTGCATGCAGATTGCATTGTGAGTCACAAGGCTCAAGGTCATACATCTATAACCACCCAGAAGGCTTTCTTCTCCACTTGATGCACAAATTTAAGTTCCATTAAGGCTAATGTAAGATACAGATGCTTACTGGAAGGAGAATACACCAATCTTCCAAAATGCTATATTATCGGTAGTGATGTGATTCATAGCCATCGTTCCTATACTTGGCAAATTATTTTTCAGTGATTAAATAAAACAGTCATGCAACAATAAACCTGTTATCTTATCACATCTAAAAAAAACTCTCTTGGGGATATGATAGTAGAACCAGTCATAAAAAAATGAGGAAAGGATTGTCTAGCTAGCCTCTGTCTTCCAAACACAGGTAAAACTTTTTAAATTTTTTCAGACTCTATGAAAACATTGACTTTCCAGGAAAGAATTCAGTCCAAAAACCCCAGTATTTTGATTAATACTGCCATAGTAATATCACATGAGAGATTCAGTTCAGGTACAGGTTTTTGTGTCCCTTAAGTACATCAAGAGCACCACAGATGATAGAACACTCCATGCTTTTTTCTCTACACTCCCAAGGATACTTACTTGCAGGCACATCAGCTTTTGAAGTTCCCCTTGGAATTCTGTGAAAAATTTTATTATGGTTTCCTTCCTTCCTTTCTTCTTTCGTGGTAGCTGCAAGACCCACCACATTAAGTTGATCTTTTTTCAGAAGCAAAATGAACAAAGCACTGGAAATCTTTGTGCATATGGTAAGGTTCACCTCAGTACATGTCTACTCTGCCTAGACCTAACACATTCCAGCTGAACAGCTCTTCATATCCTTTCTTGGGGTACACTGTAAAGTCCTGAGAACCAGTCCCATATAAAAGGATTTGCTGGATGACTTGGTGAAATTTCCCAAGTCAACAACCGAGAAATATTAGGGAAAGCACATGACCTGATCTAACCACAGGTTTGAAAAAAAGCCTGTATGTGTTTCTGTTTCTGGGATACTAAAAATTTTTTTTCCTCTGATTGTTCACTCAACTTTTTATTAGAGAAAGTTGAGTCTTGAATTCTAGTTTAGAGTTACCACAAATCTTGAAAGATATTTGGTAGGGGCAGAAACATGATTTTTTGAGAATCCTAGGCTCATTTTATGGTAAAAAAACCCCACATATGCCATACCAAGTAGGTGAATTCTCTGGATCTTTTCATCTTTTTCTCCCTGCCCAAAGTAGATTTTGGCTGCCTGTCCCTTTCGACTTTGCTTGTCAGCTTATATCAACATTTCTATCTCATGTCTAGAAAGTGAAAAAAGGTAGTGACTTAGTTTTATTTTTCACTCCATGAAAGCAGAGTTTCTCTTTTTACATTTCAAGAGGGCCCCTTCAACTTAGTCTTTAAGTGATTCAAAGATCAACTCTTCCTCTAATCACAGAAAACACATCAGAGTAATCAGCATGCTGGGAAAGGAAAGGCAGAAAAATTATGGGACAATTTAATGGTGATTTATTGAAAATTGGTAACTGGCAGCATCACTTTATGGAGGAATATCTGGATCAGCTCTACATTTTATGCCTACTGTGGTTATGAAAGAAGAAAATAAATGGAATCTGATCCCTAACTGAAATGGAAACCTCTTGTTACTCACTGCCTTTGGGACACTGGCCTTTCCCACAGTAAAACCTGCTATTTTCCTGAAACATACCCCCAGTTTTTAAGGGGTGAATAGTATTTACAGGAAATCAGGATAGACTAAAGGATTTATAGTAACTACTGCTTTGTATCTTCGATTTGTGCACTGGTTTAGTGCTTGCAAATGCGGTATCCTGGTCCATAAGAAATGCTCACAAAGATATTGTGCACACATTAGTTGTGTGGCTTGGCCACTGCACCTCAATCTTGACCCACAACAGCTCCACTATTTTAGTTCCAAAGCTCTTTTTAGCAGAAATTGGCAATACTGTGAAATAGTGCTGACATTTCTCCATGCTCAAATGGGGATTAGGATGAAACCAACAAACTCCTTTTCACTTGTGACCCAACCTAGTAAACTCTAGTCATGAGGGGCAGAATATCTACCGTTCCTAAGAAAAACATAGTTGGGATAAGAAAGTCCTACTGTTAAAGAACACCTGTGCATTAGTGCTAATAATTCCCATCTAGAATGGCCTATTCAATATGAAATACGTATTAGCAACACTACTGAAGACCTGAGCACATTGATAATGATGAGTAGGGTCAGGAGAAATGAGAAAACGAAGTATAATGAAGAGATTACAATCAGAAAGGGTATTAAAGGAAACCTTGGTTAATGAGGCTATTGGTACCAAACTACATTATTCATAGGGACTTTTGATTAGAGACAAATGTCAAATGTAACATACATTTCTGGGTGGCAAGTCTTCATTTGCATTTCAAATAAACACTGTTGGCTCCTGGTTTTAGTGCAGCAAATGGTACATTTAGTTTTGAGGAAGTTTTTCCATACTCACAAAACAGCTTAAAATCAATATTGCAGAAGATGAAGTAGGGCTTTTGAACATAAAAATCCATTTCGACTTAGGAGTTATACAAAATCCCATGCATTTAATGTTCACTGGTAATTCTAAAAACAGGACAAATAAGAGGTATAAAAGCCGGTACTAATTTCTCCATTCTCCAATTTTATAACTCTCTTTCTTTCCTGTGTTTTTCTGTATTCCAGCCAAAAGTGCCTTCATCCTTAAAACACTATGGCTCTACCACTTGAGGGCAGTGGATGGCTTTCTGTGCTGAATTAGAATAGGATTTTTTTTCTTTTATTTCAATACATATGTACTTTTCTTTCTAATCTGGGCATTAGTTCTTTGTTTTTCTCTGGTCTTTCCCAAATCCTCCACCCTTTTCTGCTTTTTTAAATTCTTCAGTATTTCAGTTTACCCACTTCACACAATGGACATTTCCCTTCATTTAAGATGTTCCTTTCAAGGTGCACTTCTTAATCTCAATGTACCAACAAAGAAAGAACCAAAAGAGAATTAAGTCAGATTGGGTTTTTGAGAGCTGTTAAATAAAGCAAGTTTTTTAAGCTACATTTTAGCAGCTTGTGATACAACTTCACAAAGATAACTTTGATGTTCTCATAAGTATGTCAGCAGAAATCTGTTCAATTTGTCAAAAATTATTATTAGAATGCCTCAGTGTATACAGTAAACAAAACCAGCATAAATCCTCCTTTTTGCAATGAATACTTAAAGCATGCCAGCAACACTATCATAATTTGATTTAAATAAAAGTTTTGTGAATAAGAGTTATATTAATTACTACTGTAGTTTTAATTGAGCAGCGTGTGTGTGATGTAATTTATTCAGGTTCTGATGAAGTGCATGTCCTAAATGTTTGGCAACACTTTGTCAAAGTGATATAATTACTGGTTTTGTCTTTAGGCTCATTGTTGGAATGTGATTAAAACTGAATTATTTTGGTATTCATGTGGGTCAGAAATACTGCAATACTACAGCCATCCTATTGTAATTTTCCAAAACATTAATTAGTGTTACTATACAAATATGAACAAATAAGTTACATAAGGAAACAGAAGGGGCCATGAATTTAACTTCCTAATTAAAGGAATTTTTACTTTTGATGCTTAAGTGGGGCTGCACATATGTAAGGAATATATCAAACATCTGCATTTTTCAGTAAGACAAATGAAAAAGCCTCTATCTGACTCTATTTACAGTTTGTACTCTAACCACATGTTGAGGAATACATCTGGTGCAGATAGCTCACTTTGCAAGGTGCAGATTGAGATGCAGAATGAGGACTGGGTGGAATCCAAAGGTAAGAGGCAGTGGACTGACAACTCTTTGGTTAAAAACAGGCAGGAAGACCTGGATGACTGGGAGACACAGCAGGAATGGAGGACTCAGCTGGAAGAGCAATACTTGCACAGGCTGTAAGGATATAAAATCCCAGGAGTTCCTTTGTTGGGAGTCCTTGGATGCACCAGCTCAAACTGTTCGTGTTACTGTACCATGAATAAATTGCTTTTATGGAACTTAGACATCTGAGACTCTGCCATGGGAAAGCTGGGGTTGAACCAGTAAGGAAGCTTGGTCTGACTGCATGAGAGTGGGGTGTGTAGGGTGTCAAGCAGGGCACCTGTCCGAGTCACTGGAGCTGCCCACTGTGAAAGGGGTTCTGCCCCAGCAGTGAAAGTCCCTGGCACTGGGAGAGTGACAGTGAATGGTCAGACAGAGAAGTTTCTTTAATACACAAACTGTTGAATCACCCTTTGCCACACATTGTCCCAAAAGGCAGCTTGCTAGGCCCTTGGTTGCATAGTACATTTTGGCACTGGCACTATCCAGGCAGTCAGAGTTCAGTTGAGCTTGTTCTTCTGATCTTTTTTCCTGCCTTTTAATGGATGTCTACTTAGAAGGCTGCAGAAAGGTGAAGACCTACTCCGAGCACAGCGGTCAGCAGATAAGGGTTTAAAATGTAATTTTAGCTCTTGCAACTGGTCAGCACCATGCCAGGATGGAGGATGGAGGCTGATTACCTGTCTGAGTTTTCTTTCCTTTATAGAAATTTGTGTAAAACAATAAACAGTTCTAACAGGAGGGATTCAACCTTTTCCCATCAAACAAAAGGAGCTGGATCCTCATCCCTGTGGTTCATGCCTAAAATGAAGATTTTCACAATTATTAACTGACTTCAACAACTTTGGCGTTTTTGAAGTCCTCATTGAAACCTGCTGGTGATATTTAATTTTCAGGGATGGGAGTTCAGTTTGATGGGTATTTCTCCAAGATTTTTTCATCATGGACCTGGAATGAGAAATACAAAATAGGTGGTCTTTTTTGAAACAGTGGTGCACATAGGAATTTAATTGGGAATTTAAGAACTTTGAAGTTTCATTAAAAGAATTTTTCACTATTTTCTAAAGAAGGAGAAAAAGAGCAGAGATATTTAAAAAATGAGTTGAAGGAGACACATCCTTAAATGACATTTTTATGCTTATAGCCATTTTTAATATCTGCAAATGAGGAACTATCCCTCATTTGATGTTTTTAAGACCATAATTAAGAGTAAAACCATCAAAAGTAGAAATTAAAATTATGTTTTTAACAATCTCACTGTTCTGAGAAAAATGTCAGATGAACCAGTTTGTAAATGTCTGTTTTTAAGCGTATAACAATAAAATTAAGTGTTAAATTACATCAGTATTGGTGTTTTTTCAGATATGCTTGTAAAGACATTTAAGTACAATCCTTCATTAATTGCTTTTATGATCACTCCGACTTTTAAGAAGTGTAAGTGGGGAATTTTTCTCCATCTGATGTCTGAAAACACCTAGTTACAGATGAAAATACTTTCAGCACTGTATTGAGTAGAAATGTATGTACCAACGAATAGATAACTATACATATACAAATCAAGTCAGCAAAACAGAATTCTGGCAGGCATTTTTACTTAAGCAAACTTCAAGCTTTCTGCAAAATAACTCTTTTCTGTCCAATTTTGACATTGTTGCATCATTTGTGCAATTGTCATCTCTTGACTAGGAAGCCTTTACTACTGCTGAGGGAGTTTGCCTAATCCTGAGCCTACACACATTTCACAGTGCTGCAGTTGTGCTTCTGCCCTTACCAGCACACCTTGTGTGCCTGCCTGTCCCTCCTGTACTTGGCCAGGCACACGGGCACCTGCATGGCAGAATCCTTCATTACCCAGAGAAAAAGCTGTAACACAGGACCTCTCAAACAAAGCCTTTCTGGACCTGTAATGGACACCAAACAGAGTGGTAAGGCAGGAAGAATAAAGTACTTAATACCTATGTATCAATGGGTCCTTTAGCACTGGTTGTCTTGATATGTGCCTCTGTGCACAGGTAAGCATGTGTATGTGTGTGTATGTGGATGCACATGAGCATAAAAGCAATTATTTTTTGAAATCTCATATTTTTGTGCCTTTCTTGAACAATTGTATATCTTCCTCAAAAGGAGTGGGAATGAGCCAGCTGGTTTTGTTTGTTTGGGTTTGTTTTTTTTTTTTTTGACCCGATGTTCTTCTACTTAAGCTTCTGCACATTTCAGGAAATACTTCTTATTTAGAGAATGACAAAAACACTCTCTGGATACTTTAAAGATGCAATGCAAGCTTTTCTCATATGTATCACTGAACAATATTCAGTTTTGCTCTTCCATTTTCTCTGAAAAGTCTACTTGTTTAAAAGTCAACTTTTAGACAGCTTTTGCTTTTTTTTTTCCTTCTTTTTTTTTCTGCAGTGTCTTTAGGCATTGACCTCACTTTGGCTCTTTTTCTCACAGATTCTGCCATGAGATGGGCCCTTTATAAATTAATAAAGTAATAAAATGAATAAAGCTTGATGTAACATTTCTCAATGATTGCTGTAATGTTAAAAACATCAAATGAAACATTAACTTCATTTGATGTTTTTATAGCTAGATATACTGAAAAAACATCAAATAAGGATATCCTGAATTTCACTTTTTCACTTGGGACAAGAATGTTTTATGTATACTGTCTGTCAGAAGACTGCAATGGAAACTTTGTAACACATACGTGTTATCCATCTGCATCATTTTCCATTCTTTTGGCCTTCTATCACATTTTACTTTAACTTTTGCATACTTTCTCTTTGTGACCCAGCCTATTTTCATTCCTTCATTATTAAAATTTAAAAGCATTTCAGTAAGCCTATGTGTTCTTAATATTCCTTTTAATATTCTTGAAGCTCTTGCAAGACTGGATCTTTTCAGGAGGACAAATCCCTGTGACTTTATTCCACCTATTTTCCTACATGCTTATACAAGTAAACAAAACAGCCAAGACCCACTTCCCAGCCTGTGATTCCCCCACAGGGTTAAACGGCCAGTATATTTCCTGGCATCATTTTGGCCTGGGCCACTGAGAGCTCTCTGACAATTTTTCATCATGGTTCAGTTGGTTTCACGGTCTAGAAACTATTCTCGATAGGAAATAGGGAAATAGGACAAGTTAACTCTTTGGATAGATTTTGTTTGGCAACTCTCCCCAGACCCACTGAAAAATCTTTGCCATCTTCATTATTAATAAGGAAATAGTCAATGGATTTTCTCTAGACAGAACAGCAACTTTTTTTTTCACAGAACCACTGGCTAAATTTCTTTGATATAAAATGCTGATCTTTGTCGAGGCTTTATCATAGCTTCCAGTAGTTTTCAGACTAAACATATCCACATCTATTACAGCAAGTCAAACCATTTTTGAAGCATCTCAAACAATATAATAAAAAAATTAAAATATTTTTGCATACCTGTAATATAAAACATAAAAATATAAAAATACTTAAGATTTCAAATGCTGGGGGTTTTAATGAAAAAGTAGAAATACTAGAGTCTTGGGGTTTTCTTAAGATAAATTAAAATATATTTTGCTTCCTTTTCTCATAAATTTCCTAATTTTCCTATAGAATACTAGGAGAATCAGATTAATAACTTTTTCCAAGTTCCAAATTTTTGAAGAAAAATGAATTGTTTCCAGTGAGTAATTGTTCTTTGCCATCTCAAACTCCAGGGGGTAGAGTGGAGGGAGTAGATTACTGTCTTACTTCTCTTTAAAAGTTGCTCTCTTTGGCATTAAAATTGTATTACAGTCACTAAGGGTTCTGACTTATATTTCTCTCATATCTAGCAGCAAAATCTTACAGGATATTCAAATAGCTTTCTGTCTTATCAGATGTCCAATTTACAAGCCTGTTTTTAAGGTCAACTTAAAATGCTGGTGAGAAACAGTTTTTGGGAAATGAGCATGCTGTCTACATGAATTCAGACTGTCTACCTGTGAGAGTATGAAGAAGAGAGCTCGAGCCCATCACGGAAACTGATGGAACGGGTACTGATCTCTCCACTCTCATAACTATTGGCATGAATCTGAGTTAGGGGAGGTGCAAGTCAGATATCAGGAAATTGTTTTTCATCCAGAGGGTTTTTGAGCACTGTAACAGGCTACCTGGGGAAGTGGTCACAGCACTCAGTCAGACAAAGCTCAAATAAGCGTTTTGTACAATGCTCTCAGGGGCATGATGTGATTCTTGGGGTGCCCTGCATAGGGCCGGGAGTTGGTCTCGATTATCCTGACGGGTCCCTTCCAACTCAACTTATTCTATGATTCTGTGATTCTATGATAAGTGCTGGATCAGTGTTTGTGTGCACATACCAATTGTAAATATTTCTCCTTGGCAGAGCCATGGCCCATGTGAAATTGCAAAGTCTGAATTAATTAATACCAGGGTATGATTTTTGTGGATAATGTGCACCAAAGTCCATGCCCAATACACACTATGGACAAGATTTTAACAGGTTATGCTTCCTTCACCCTGTGTGTTTCTTCAGTGCTATCCTGCAGTCTCTGAGCACAAATCCAGTAGTCACGCTCTCAGTGACAAAGCATAAAGGATTGGTTTCTTCATGCTCCAAACCACCATTCTGATGACTTCTGTGATGATAGTTTGGGAGAACTGTGTTTGTTTTGCATAGAAAAGAGAAAGTTTTGGGGTGACCTCATTGTGGTCTTACAGCACTTGAACAGGACTAATAAAAATGGAGGGAGAGGGGTTTTTTATATAGGCAGATAGTGACAGGACAAGGGACAATGGATTTAAACTGAAGAAGGGCAAGTTTAGGTTAGATGTTAGCAAGAAAGTCTTTACTCAGAGAGTGGTGAAGCACTATAACAGGTTGTGCAGAGAAGCTGCAGAAGGCTCATCCCTTGAAATGCTCAGGGCCAGGCTGGATGGAGCTCTGAACAACCTGGTCTAGTGAAAGGTGTTCCTGCCCACTGCAGGGAGATTAAAACTAGAGGATCTTTAAGGTTCATTCCAACACAAAGCATTATAGAATGCTTCTATGATTCTGTAACTAATATTTGTCCCTCCTATTTTGGTGCATAAATATAACCGCATCTCTTTCATCCCTTCTACTAATGCAGTAACCTCCAGTAGGATGGGAGGAAGAACAGCTACCTGTTGTAATGTCTTCAGTCCCTACTAATTATTTAACATGTTACATGTGTCCAACCCATCAGGTAAGTGTTCTTCTCAGGCTCATATAAAGGAATGTACCTTTGACAGAGAGAGCCACTATTTCCTTGAAAGTTATAATTTTTTTTCTGTCTTGGTAGATAGTTGATTTTTTAAAAAATTCCGACATCTACCCATAATCTTAAAATCTTAAAAAGGTCCAGAAAAAGCAAAGCTGTCAGAGATTTTTTTTTAATATATCATTGTTTATGCATCTCATTATAAAAGATAAGTTCCTTGATGTTATTTACAAAGATCGTAAAGAAATGAAAGCTTTTATATTTTGACAGCAGTTTTCTCTTGCTGGTGACTGATCTTCTATCAGTGCATCGCTTTCTTTAAATCTAAATGTTTAGGAGTCTTTGTTTTCCAGACCATATTTAAAAGTTTGGCCTCTTCTCAATTTTTTCCTCTATAAGCAAGTGTTATGAGCAAATATGGGTCCACCCTCATCACAACTATTTTCAAAACTTTTGGAAGTCAATCTCTCCTCTAGGAAAGAAAAATTAGCCAAGCTCTATCTTCAGGTCTTCTTCTAAGATCTTTTTAATTTATTGTGAATCCCTTCTACCTCTAATCTAGCCTTGCAGGATGACATTAAACTTTCCATAACTGTTGTTTTCAGGCTCTTGGCAAACCATGCTAGCTATCCCTGTCTTGGTTTCACCAAATTTGTGTTTGGAAGATTTACCTTGAAATTGTCACAGTCAAAGACTTAATTATTTAAGGAAAACAGAGACTGAATGATAAGCGTGTCTGTTCTCTGAATATTCCTTCTGTGCTGTCCCAAGAATTTTGCTCAGAAATACTGGGAAGCAGTAAATAATATTTACTTCTCTATTTTATTTAATTAATTGTTTTATTAGAAAGTGGAATTTATGTGCAGCTCAGTGCATTAGTTGAGGCAAAATGAAGCCTGATATATTTAATTCAGTTGATATTCGAATAGTAACCATCAATGCCTTGTTCAACAAAGATTTTTGAATTCAGCTGAGGTTACTTTTTGGAAAAATGTACTCAAAGATAAGAATTAACTGAAGAGTAATGAGAGTAATGTGAGGTTAATTCTTCTAGATTATCATAATTTTGAAGCTCTTTGGGAGTTTGCATGTGGATGGAACATTTGAGGAGACATGAACAAGATAAAACATCTTTCAGGGAAGCCAGAGGCTTTAATTCCTGTAAGAATATATGTCTCTATTTTTAGAAAAAATATTTGAATGTGAGTAAAAATGGATTCAGATTGGCTTTATACAGATTCAATAGTGGTAACTGCACACAACTGACAGCACACATCTGGATATTTTCTATAGAACAAAAAGCAGCATAGAGTGTAACACATTTCGAAGGCTCTAAAGTATCTGAAAACTGGAGAGTTTAAGGTCATGAACAGTTCATTACAGCTGCAGTCATTACTCTCTTTTCTGTGCTTTTTTCACCCTCTAACTTGTAATCCTTTTGCTGATCTTCTTTCCTTTTACTGTGTACTTTCTAGAAGTACTCATTACTGCTGTTTAATGTGTTAACAAATATTAATAGGTATCTCAATGGTAAACTACAAGGCAGGATATAGCACAGCCAAGTAAGATTTATGCACCTCATTTTAAGAAAAATATAATAGATAAGTGTAATAAAATTAATGAGTAGTGTTGATTTTTCTGCCAGTGTGTAGCTGAGTAATCATGCCACCCATGGGATCAAAAAGGTATCTTGATTGTGAAATAACGCCTTCAGCCTTTGACTTTCTATTGCAATATATAATAATGTGTCCTTAGAGCACAGTACACAGTGTCTGTTTTCTCAGAGCATATAGTACCCATTTTGTGCTAATCAGGACACAGTAAGAATCCTTTTGGTCTCAAGGATGATGATGACCTGGGGAGTATCTGCATCAGGTATAGCAGGGGAGAAGGAAAGTTAACTTTTCCTTTTGCAGACACAATGTGATGAACAGAGAAGAGAACTGCTAAATGTGTGTATTTGTACAACAGTTATAGCATAGATGGTGTGGAACACCACTTAAAATACTGTCTGTCACAAAATATGGAAGAAAACAGGAAAGGTTGGGACTGTATAAACTGATAGTAACCTGGCATGCATCAAATGAGTTTTCAGGTTACAGGAGGTAAGAGTCGAGAATGATACAAGATGGAAAAGTTTAGAGATGTCTTCTAACACTAGCCTTGATTGCATAGGGATTATATATTGTGTCTCATCATTGAATATTTTTCCCAAGGGACCTCTTTTATGTTGACAGTTTAGTATCATAAGCACACATACTGGTTGCCAGTCATCTGGGAACATCTAGAACAAAGGGGGATAGCAAATGACTAAGGACACTTTTCTCAAATACGTGCCTGGCTTCCCAGAACTCAGTGTCATTCTGCTTCAAATTGTTGTGGTTAAATACTGAAAAATGTTTCTAGCTTCCCGGAATGCTGTTTTACATACAAAAAATGCCACTGTGGCTGCCTCTATCCTTGCTTGCAGTAGGCAGGGATATTCTCATTATTTAACTGAATGTCCATGATGATTCCCACCCTACCTGTTTTCTCTGATAAATAATACAACTAGCCTTTCATGACCAAGAGGGTCCTGGGGCTCTCTGAAGGTGAGTAAAAAAGCTTCTAAATGTCCTAAAACTTTATGTCTTTTGCACACAGTCCTTAGCAGGAGTGTAATTTTTCACTTGTCACAGCTTTCAGAAAATCTTAGTGATCTCAGAGCACATAGAAGCTAGATGGATATGACAGGAATATCTGTTTTTGGAAAAGTACTTATCTGTCTATTTCTAAAAGAAAATAACTTGGAGCCAGGGCTTCTACACACATTAAGAGGAGTCCTGAAACTTCAGTCCTCATAGTGCTAGGATGATTGCCTTATCTGTATGCTTATGAATTTATAAAAATGGTACTTTGATTTCTTCCAGCAAACATAGAAAATCCTGTACTTTATAAAGACTGGTCACTGTTGCTCATTTCTGTTCTCTGTGTGGGTTTTTTGTATCTTTGCTCATTGCAGGTAATTTGAAGTTTCTTTTATACAATGGTGATATCTAAAATGAAAAGGCCACTTCACTTCCATAGTGTGTAAAGGTGAAGGTCCTTCTTTAAGTATGGGTTTTTTTCTCAAAAAAAATTATATATGGGAGAAAAAGATAGATTTTAATATTTTCATAGACCCATAGAATTGTTCATCTTGGAAAAGACCTTTCATGTTGTTGAGTTCAACCATTAATCCAGAACTGCCCAGTTCACCACTAAACCATATCCTTCAAGTGCCACATCTACACATCTTTTTAATATCTCCACGTATGGTGATTGCACTACTTCTCTGGGTGGCTCGTTCCAATACTTGACCACCCTTTTGGTGAAAAAACTTTTCCTAGTATCCAATCTAAACCCTTCCTGGTACAATTTCAAGCCATTTCCTCGTGTCCTTTTTTGTTTCTTGGGAGAATAGGCTGATCCTCAGATGACTACAACCTTTTTTCCTGGTACTTGTAGACAGCAATAATGTCCCCCTGGGCCTCTTTTTCTCCAGGCTAAACAACACAAGTTCCCTCAGCTGCTCTTTGCAGGACCTATGCTCTAGACCCTTCCCCAGCTTTGCTGCCCTTCTCTGGACGCCCTCCAGTGCCTCCATGTCTCTCTTGTACTGAAAGGCCCAGAAATGAACACAGGATTTGTGGTGTGGCCTCACCAGTGCTGAGTACAGGGGGAAAATCACTGCCCTGGTCCTGCTGGCCACATTATTTCTGCTGCAAGCCAGGATGCTGTTGGCCGTTTTGGCTGTGTAGGAGCTCTGTTGGTTCATGTTCAGCCAATGTTGACCAGCACCCCCAGGTCCTTTTCCTCTGGGCAGCTTTCCAGCATTTCTGTTCTAAGTCTGAAGTACTGCAGGGGTGTTGTGACCTTAGTGCAGGATCTGCCCTTTACCATGTTGAATCTCATATAACTGGCCTCAGCTCATCAGTCCAGCCTGCCCAAAACCCTCTGCAGAGCCTTCTCACCTCCAGAAGATCAAGAGTTCCACCTAACTTGCTGTCATCTTCAAACTGACTGTGGAGGAGGGAGCTCAATCCACTCATCAATTGCAATTATATGTTAATTACTTTGAAGACCCAAAGCTGTTGCTGTGGTACTTTTTGCAGTTTTCTCCCCCTCCGAGTATTCTTAAAACCATTGCTTTCTGTACCTTCTTGTGATGGTCTTCCCTGTCCTGGGCAACCCCACAGTGTACAAAAAGTCTAGTTTTTCCAACCCGCCTTGCTGAAGGAGTAGTCTGGAGTCGTCAGCTTGTGTTCTCAAGGCAGTTTATTAGTTCCTTATCAAAAGTAGATTTCTCTGCCCTGCTGAGGTCGACACAGCAAGCATCCAGAGACACACTGTGCTCGCCCCGGGTCAGCTCCATTCCTTTATACTATCACCTATAACCTTTATTTACAATTACTTTCCAATCACTATCATCTATATTAAACTGTCTTTTTACTCTAAGCCAATCCAAACATGCCAACATCACCAAGAAGATGGAGGTTATGAAGAAGAAAAGATGACATGCCACATGTAAAAATTCTCCTTCTTGTGCCTCAGACCCCCCTGTACAGATATTCAAACCCCCCCGTACAGAGCTTCAAACCCCTCTGGATGTACACTTAAATTTTTTCTTTTAACTTATAACTACTACTATTTTTCTATCTAAGCTTTTGTGACTTGAAATTCTTCATACAAAGATGATAACTTGTTCCATGGATTAAAATCAGAGCCACAGGCATTCTCAGTATCAATCCAGGGTCTCTGACACCTCTGGCAAGGCTGAAAAGCCTCCTGACCAGGTTTTGGGTCATTCAAAGGTGTCATAGGAACCCCCTGGGTTCCAACACTTCTCTTCCTTCTTTGTTGTAGAAATGGAAACTTTACCTGTTTTACTGGAAGTTTCCTGGGCTTTATGGTATTTGCCTACCAATGGAACTCCCCAGAAGCAGAGGACATCACCCTTTTCAGTGACATTAAGTCCCTTAAAGAAGTTTAAATCTTGGACCAATCTGAGAAATTGAGGCATGCTTTTTCATTTTTTTTTCAGTTGTGAGGATAATCCTTAGAAAATCTGAAGTTGCACCCCTCATTACAAGTATAAGTACATTAAACATAAACTCTAACATTTAAAACAGCAAGATTGCACTTACATTGTATAATCGCTACACAAAGGGCCAATAATCACTTTGTTCAAAAGAGATAATGCAGCATAATATAAGTAGTAGTTTAAGCAATTATCTGGTAGAACAGTTAATCATCACCCTCAGTTCACAGCCTTTTGTTTCTCAGGAATACACATGTCAGATTGTAATTAAATGCATTCACAGTATTCAGTG
Organism: Bombycilla garrulus; assembly: GCA_013400315.1. Taxonomy (NCBI): domain Eukaryota; kingdom Metazoa; phylum Chordata; class Aves; order Passeriformes; family Bombycillidae; genus Bombycilla; species Bombycilla garrulus. Next base: position 13,118 of record VXBU01018247.1, on the reverse strand, counting down.
CTGTGCAGGCTGCCTGGGTGAACAGTGGAACCAAGCTGGAAAACACAATACAGACAAGTTTAGACACAGCTTTTACAGCTATGTCTGCCTGGCATGGGGTCCTCGCTCACAAATTTGTTATATAAGGGTGAACCCACATGACAGCAAATTATTTATTAAAGAACACATTTTCTGGTAAAAACTATAGCTACAGAAACTTCATTTTCACCATCTTTCTTATACTTTCAAAACATTTTGTTACAGCATGGATTATTTGTCTGGAGTAAATATTTTTTACTCTGAAATTAGATATGGACTGCATTTGAAAATAGGGAGATTAATTTAAATTTGGCCTTGAAAAAGAGTTGCAACTTCAAGGGACACACACCCACACTCAGAGAAGAAAAATCCATAACAACCCAAAATCAACAAGCAACAACAATAATCTTCTAAAGGCAGACATTTTTTTCCAAGGTAGTTTCCAGCACAGTTGCAGTTTTTACAGTAGTCTGTGGCTGATTGTGAGAAGGGCAGATAGAAAAAATTTGCTTTGTACACACTGAGAGACAAGAAGAGGAGGTGGGGGAGGCAGTTTTCTTGTTCTGCAACATGGTTATTCCAAGGCTTTCCTGAGACACAATTCCAACCTCTAATGAAGACAGCTGAGACATCTGTAAAACAGCACAGTCTTCACCATTGGATGATTGTTGTTATGGTTTCAAGAGATGCCAACAACTGATTCCCACAGACAAACAGAAGTGTTCTAGCCTTGCTGTGAGACAGCTGTGCTGGAGCTGTGTGCTCTAAGACATAGACCTTTGCCATTTTGCAGCCTGCATACGCAAAGCTGTCCTAGATGAGTACCAAATTTGAGCTTTTTCCCAGTCCACATTTCAGTTCCAAACTGTATTAAATCTGATAAGTGTAAATAATCTATATGTACAGTAGAAGATCACTTGATAATAGTAAAGACACCAGCCTAATTGTTCATGCTGTGGAAATCAAAACAAAATCCTACTTATACAGCTTTAGTTGAGAGTTGTGTATATTTTAACGTCTTGCACAAATTAATTTTACCAGCCTAGGACTGCTTGTATCGACGCTCTATTTCCTGCTATGTTGCACACAGTGCTGGTTATAGCTTTCTAATCCAGCTAATCATTTAGTTATATGTAGTTAGTAGTATTTTGTAACAAAATGAAAACATAAATGTAAAAGTACAGGTGGAAAAAAACCCAACACCTTAAACTCCTCTCTGTTCTCTAAATTCAATCAAAATATCCAAACACATGATTTTTTTTCAATCTGTTCAGGCGTATGCAATGTATATGTACATCTGTAGCAATTTCCTCTTTCATAAAGCTCTTCCTCCAATCTTCTCTCTTTCCCATCCTCAAAAAAAATATGCCATGAATGGCCATAGAGATACATGCTCTGGAACATATATTTTTGTAGTCTATAACAGTCTCATGATCAGGTAAACAAGCCAACAAATAAAAAAAAATTCTTACAGGTACACAGCAAGGTATTAATGCGGGTACCCAACTCAACTACTTGGTCTGAATTGCAGTCAGACTGCCTGGGCATTTGCTGGCATTTAGCAAAAGCTGTGAAACTCATGACAACCTCACCATTCCCTGGCAAAGTAGTGCTTAAAGAAAGCATTACTTAGTATTTTTTTTTTTAACTTGAGAACAAGATAGTCTGTGAATGAAATTACTTTTATCCTAGAATTGATTATTTCAGCAAATAGCCAAATTTAATTTTAGCAATTTGGAAAAAGTAAAATAAAATGCAAATTAATAATTGATGATGAAATAAGGATGACAAGTAGACAAATGTGATGAAACTGCAAAGGAGCAGAGCCTACAAATCTGCCTTGTTATATAACATATTATGTTATACATACTGAACTTCTGTAGCCTATTTAAATATTAACCCTTCATATGTTCACAAGTTTCCCAAGGGACCAATCATCCTGAAGACTCAAAGATTTTGCTGGCTCATTAAACAACTTCTGTTTAACATCTTAGACATAGGCTCAGCTTGTCTCACTTCTCATTTCTGACTTCTGCTTGTCTTGGAATGAAGGAAGAGAGCATGAGGAGGAAGGAATATGGTGGGTATCTGTGATGGAATGTTGATGGAACAGGATGAGGCATGATGGATTCCTAAAACAGACGTGATAAATAAAATCAAACCATTTGGAAAACTTAGGTTTCCACTTCCTTGAAAAAAATGGGCTTTATTTAGAAAGAAAATTGTCAAAGGTTTACTGGTTTCTTGCTTTAACAGCCTGAGGGGCAACTGCAGCAGTTTCCAATGTATCAGTCACTGCTCAGATAAAGGGTGGCTGCCATATTTATATTTTCATGTCCTATAGAAGGGAAGTTCATTCTGGCCTCCTAATAGCTAATCCCATGGCCACTAAAAATAGAATCGTCCCACTAAATTTGAAGTTGTAGCAAAACATCATAACAGTATTTTTATTGAATTTTGAATCTAAAACACAACATTGTACCAGCTACTAAGAAGAAAATTAACTCTATTCCAATCAAAACCAGGAAAATCCTCAATATAAAACCTCACATAGCCTGAATTTTTATGTGGTTTGTATACATTTTCAAAAGAAACATTTGCAATATATATTTTCCAGGAAAGAAAATGCCCAAAGCGAGACAGTATGGGGGCTACCTTCTTCTCAGAAATAAAATCAACTCAGTACCTCAGAGCTCAAGGGATTAATTATACAGGAATATAAACTTTCCTGTACATGGATATTGAACAACTTTCTTCCTGAAAATAGATCTGATTCTGGAAAGTGCTGAATGACTTTATCTCTTCAAAGGACTGCATATTGTGGACTGAACGTTTTATTCAAAAGCAGCAGTAGTCCAGTATGAGCAAAATGCCCTTAGACCTAATATATAAGAATTGGCAAAGGTATGCCAGAGGTGATTTAATTTTTTACTTTATTATAATTCTTCTTTCAATTATTTTATTCTTAATATTCAACTTATTTAAACAAATGGTTCCGTAAGGCCGTGTATACATCTATAACAGTCAGACTTTTGAAATGTTCCCATCCAATGCCTTGAGAAGATTGCTTCACTGCCTATATTTAAATAAGCTTGAGTTTAAAAAGTGGTCCTGCCAGCTGATATCTTAGAAGATTTCTCAGTGCATCTATCAGCATTATCTCTTATATTGCCAATGACAAAGAGGGCTGCATGTACCCTTGTAAATCCACAGATTTTATATAAGCCAGACTTCATCAGGTTGCTCACACATAAAGGCACACTCATTACGCAGATTTTGGAACTATTACATAAAGCCATGTAATAGAAGCATAATAACCCAACAAAAATTTCACTTCTGTCTTGATCTAACATAAGCCTTTTAAATATCTGTTGTTTTTATAAATATCTCATGCATAAGGTTCTCCTTTCTCCCCTAACATGCATTAGTTAGGCTCACATGTACGTGACAAAGACTGTTGAACTGAATGATACACATTCTATTTATAAAATTTGAAGATCAAAAGTTGGCCTTAATGAGGCAAACAAGCTGTGCTTGCCTTTCTATTCTTATTAAAGGTAACACTTGTATAAATTGTTTTCTTCAATCATTTTAGAGAAGCTGTTTAAATTAAGTACCATGCTAATAATGTAGCCCTAGGTGATTGGGACGTTTGAACATTTTAAAATGTTGATTCAATTAGTAAGGGGGAAAAGGAATTTTTAAGAATATGAGCTCAGATTCATTACACTAAAGGTTATTAAAAGATTGGGAACTCACTAAGATAAAAATCATTATCTTTGTACAGCAAATTTAATTTTTAATAAACAATCTCTTGATCATTAATCCTCTCCACTGTACTCGATTTTCTGCATTGTTCAAATTGAATATACTCTGTAATAAAGCCCTCTGGAAAAAGAAAGTAAAAAGCATTCAAATTTTTTTCTATATATTTCCTATTTTCTATACATTCACCATAGTCAATATATAACTGAAAGATACAGCAGGAAATAAAAGCAAAAATACTGAGCAAGCAATGTCATAGTAAAATCTTTTCTTCTAAGAAACAGCAGAAGACACAGATGACAGTGATGAGGGGAGGGTGTTACTGCTATTCTCACTGTTTTGATGTCATTACCATGTTATTTCCATTGTTCTGACATAATCACTTGTTTGTTCTAATTGCACCAATCTCAACAGGATGATATTTGTGTCATTCATCAGCATGAATAAATAACTTATGTTTTACTGTGTAATTCATACATGTCAAACATACATACAGTAAAGCTTTTACACGTTATAGCATTAAATGTATGCATTATCCTATTGCAGATTTTTTTTTAACGTATTTGACAGGTAGATACACTTAGGTGTAGATAATTAGGTATACATGAAAATAGTGGGCTTTGCCAGTCATGGGACGAACCTTTTTTTATGCATGGACTACGTTATTCTACTTTTGTCAAGGTTTTAACACACTCTTTTCAGGCTGAAGCATTACTTCTACTCATTTTCTGTGGATCCTCAAGAGCAGCAGACCAGAGGGAAGTGCAGGGAGGGAGTGGGCATACGTGTAAAATTGTTTTTTGTACAAGTTCCTTTCCATGGAAGACCTTTCTTGTTATTGTTGTTCAAGCTATGTATTTAGGGGTGCTGTGCTGCCAATTGAGCAGCCTCTTAGTCAGCTTAGATATATGCAGGATCACTTGTGCCCTGAATTAAAAGATTTGCATTTCTCTAGAATTGCTGGCATAAATTATAAACCCAAAACCTAAAATAGAGAGGAATATTTTTCACATAATCTTTTCTTTAAATTTTCTTCTGCCTGCCAGACACATTAACTAGTGGAAATAATATCATGCACTATATCACAGCTGTGTATCTTTCTCAGCATTCATGTATGCATATACTAGCATATTTTTTTAATTCTCCCTGCCTACATATTTTCTGCATAGTTCATATACCTGAGCGACAGTCTCTTTTTTTCTGTATATATGTATATATCAGAAAACAGGTATTCGCATGCATTAGACCCATCAGAGAATTTTATATTTCAATGACATTATTTCATTGATGGCACCTCTACTAAAAATTTTGCTATAAAATAAGGTAAAACAAAAAAGACATGCAGGATAAAGTGTATTTCAAGTACAGAAATCTCCAGCAACGAGGTGGGAAATGCAGTTTGAGTTTACAGTGGCCTTTTTAGTAGATGTATACTAGCAATTAATTTGATCTATAGTCTAAGAGGCATTTTATAATTAATTTCTCAGCATTTACCATATACAAGCCATCACTTTAGAGTGCTATGTCATTAACAAAATCCCATTTTTTCATAGAGAATAGGCATACTGATCTACATTTTCCCATGCCGCCTAGCCAGAATGGACTCGAGGGATATTATCTTATTCAGAAAGAACCTTTCAAGGTTGAATAAAAGAAATGGTGCAGGGTCCCTGGGAGAGGGAAGTGATCATCATTTTCACCTTCAACTCTTCTTTGATGTGGCAGAGTCAATTTTTAATCAGCAGCCATCAGACTGGGCTTCATTTCGCCTTACAAAGTCCTATTACTCTGCCACTTTCTGGAAGGAGGTGATAAGGACAATGCTCTTCTTTTTCTCTTCATAGAGCCCCGCATATGATGAGTCCCTTTGGAGAGGTTTGATAAAAAAAAAAAATGAGTGAGTACGTAGGGATAAAGGTCACCTCTCTGCCAGAATTAACTCTTCAAGACAACAAACTTTTGATTTCAGTGTATTTGTTTTTAGCAATTCTTCTGTATTCTTCTGTATGTAGTTTTTGTGGTCAGCAGTAACTAGACAAGGGTTAATCCCCATGAAGCTTTTGATNACAAAGGAAATTATATAAAGCTAAAATACACATATTTTGTCAAAGGATCTCAAAGTTATTCTTTGTGGCAAGAATATACCATGGATTCTTACAGATAAATGATGGAAGAGATATTCCCTAGAATCATTGAAATTGAAAAAAAAAAATCCCCCCTCTGGAGGTGTTTTTTATGTTAAATAAACCTAAATTATTTTTTAAACTATGCATTCATGCAGAAAAAAACCCCTCCATAATCTCTTAGTATCATTTATTGTAGTCAGCAGTCTTAATTGCCTCCCTGAAATGGATCAGAGTTCTGGGAATTACACACGAAAATGATGTTACCACTCTCCAGTCTTCACATTCCTTGATATAATCTCATTAAAAATATCAAGCCTCTAGGTGAGGGAATACATATGGATGCTAAATGCATTTTAAGCAGGAGCACCTAAACTGATGACCTAGTTATTACAGAACAAAGCAGCTGAATATGAATTTTAATGCTGAAGTAAAGCAATTTTCTTTTTTTGGTTATTCCTACAATTATTAACATGTTTTTGGGCTAAATTTTCTCAATATCCTGGAAAAAAAAATATGATTTTGAACCAATCAAAACACTGAAGTGATATTTTTGGTGTAATATAGACTCTTATTTTCCAGTAGACCACACAAGTTAAAAAAAACCCAAAAATGAA